>WNWK01000844.1:202500-370881 GCA_009830355.1 Cherax destructor
CACGGAAGGTCATGGTCCCGGGGGGTCACTGGTCATATACAACTTAATGATGAGTCAATTAAGAGAAGTAACGACCTGCTGAGATATATATATATATATATATATATATATATATATATATATATATATATATATATATATATATATATATATATATATATGTCGTGCCGATTAGGTAAAACTGGTCAATTAGCAAGAACTCATCTAAAATTAAGTCCTTTCTAAAATTTTCTCTTATACGTTTAAAGATATATTTTTTTCATTTATGTTAATGTAAGAATTTATAATTTTGTACCAAGAGAAACTTTGAAAACCTACCTAACATTATTACAACAAGCGCAATTTAATTTAGCCTAACCCAACTAAATATATTTTAGATACGTTAACAATAATTTAATAATAAACAAACACAATGAAATATATTTTTTTCGTTATGTTCAGAATGATTTTGGCGAAATTATTGCTTACACAAATTTTCACTTGTCTTATACGGCAAGGTGAGCTTAGCTATTTAAGCCAAAATCGCAAGTTTTACCTAATCGGCACGACATATATATATATATATATATATAAATGTGCCGGATAGGTAAAACTGGTCAATTAGCAAAAACTCATTTAAAATTAAGTCCTTTCCAAAATTTTCTCTTATACATTTAAAGATATTTCTTATTCATTTATGTTAATGTAAAAATTAATAATATAGTACCAAAAGAACCTTAGAAAACATACCTAACCTTATTATATCAAACACAATTTAATTTAGCCTAACCCAACTAAATATATTTTAGATAAGTTTACAATAATTTAATAATAAACAAACGCAATGAAATATATTTTTTTTTTCATTAGGTTCAGAATGATTTTTTGCGAACTTATTGCATACACAAATTTTCGCTTGCCTTATTCGGCAAGATCTCCTCTTTCTAGCAAGATCTCCTTTTCTGTAGGTTGGTTTCCCATTGTTCCTATTCCCCTTCTCTATTACCATTTTTAATAAATGTTCGAAACATTGCATAGTCACTGGCTCTTGGTGGCTTGCTGTAGCTAATTTCATCTATGTTTCGCTCAGGCTGAAGACCACATCTAGTCTTGCTGGTTCGTCATCAGCTTGCTTCCTTGTTCGTTTCTTTAATATGTATGGCTCTCCAAGTGGAGCCTGACTTTTTTTTTTTTTTTGTCTATCTACTTTAGGTTGAAATCCCGTGTGTGTGTGTGTGTGTGTGTGTGTGTGTGTGTGTGTGTGTGTGTGTGTGTGTGTGTGTGTGGGTGGGTGGGTCTGGAGTGGGGGGTGTTTTGAGATACCTGGCAGGTGGTCTCACGCTTGCTCGTGTCCATCTCATTCTCACCACCCACATTGCTATCCCACCCTCATTCTTACTACCCTCCCCCCCTCCCTCATTCTCCACCCTCTCTTTCCCTCCTTCCTCCCACCTCTCTTCCTCACTCCCCTCACGAGGGTGTTTGCTTCTAAGACTTGTAAGAGGAGAATGACTTTATATTTCTGATGCAGTCTTGTTGACACGATAACATGGATACCTGACAGGGATGTAAAACTATGTAACACAGGGATTATAACCCAGGATATACTACTCAAGCTGGATGCAGACAAGGGTATAACACGTTGATCAACATAATTCAAAGACAGGGTCATAAAACGATGTTTTTTCCCCGTCCAAAGACGGTCATAGGAACGATTGGTTGAGAACCCGTCTTTGACAGGTTGAGAACTTGTCTTTGACAAGTTGAGAACCCCTTCGACAGGTTGAAGCCCCGTCTGTGACAGGTTGAAGCCCCGTCTTTGACAGGTAGGAGACCTCGTCTTTGACAGGCTGAGAACCCGTCTTTGACAGGCTGAGAACCCGTCTTTGACAGGTTGAGAACCCGTCTTTGACAAGTAGGAGATATGGGTAGGCGGCTGCTCACCTGACAGGAGATAATGGTAATAAGAGTGATAGCATCTCGTCCCCTGCTGCGTGGGATGACAGCTACCCCATGGCCACTATATATATGTTGTCTATCCCTTCTCCCTGCTATCCTTCCTCACCGGGATAGGTAACCCCGCTGTTGACCGGGATAGGAGTTATTGGTATCGATAATACTTGGATTGTAATTGGGTATAACTAGACGGCCGCCAATTACTAGTACTTCCTAGTACCTCCCAGTCTTGTATCCTGGTACCTCCCAGTCTTGTATCTCAGTACCTCCCAGTCTTGTATCCCAGTACCTCCCAGTCTTGTATCCCAGTACCTTCCAGTTTTGTATCCCAGTACCTCCCAGTCTTGTATCCCAGTACTTCACAGTCTTGTATCCCAGTACCTCCCAGTCTTGTATCCCAGTACCTCCCAGTCTTGTATCTCAGTACCTCCCAGTCTTGTATCCCAGTACCTCCCAATCTTGTATCTCAGTACCTCCCAGTCTTGTATCCCAGTACCTCCCAGTCTTGTATCCCAGTACCTCCCAGTCTTGTATCTCAGTACCTCCCAGTCTTGTATCCCAGTACCTCCCAGTCTTGTATCCCAGTACCTCCCAGTCTTATATCCCAGTAGCATCCTTCTTGTTCTAATATGACTGACACCTGCCGTCACCTTGACACCTGTCTTCACCTTAATTGCGTGACCTCATCACCTCCCCTCACCTACATTGTTCCATATCTCCATTCAGAGTAGTAATGTTCACCTATATATGCCTATCAGCCATCTACCTATCACCCACCACTAGTGAGCGAAAGGGGTGAGGTAGAAGGGAGGGAGGGAGGGTGATAGAAGGGATGGAGGGTGAGGTAGAAGGGAGGGAGGGTGAGACAGAAGGGAGGGAGGGGTGAGGTAGAAGGGAGGAAGGGATGGGATAGAAGGGATGGAGGGGTGAGATAGAAAGGAGTGAGGTAGAAGGGAGGGAGAGATGGGATAGAAGGGAGGGAGGGGTGATATAGAAGGGAGGGAGGGTGAGATAGAAGGGATGGAATAGAAGGGAGGGAGGGAGGGGTGAGATAGAAGGGAGAGAGGGTGAGGTAGAAGGAGGAGGAGGTAGAAGGGAGGGTATTGATGGGATAGAAGGAGGAGGGAGAAGGGAGGGGTGAGATAGAAAGGAGGGAGGGGTGAGATACATGGGAGGGGGTGAGATAGAAGGGAGGGAGGGGGTGAGATAGAAGGGAGGGAGGGGTGAGGTAAAAAGGAGGGAGGGATGGGATAGAAGGGAGGGAGGGGTGAGGTAGAAGGGAGGGAAGGGTGAGATAAAAGGGAGGGAGGGGTGAGATAGAGGGAGAGAGGGGGGTGAGAGATAGAAAGAGGGAGATTATCTGAGAGTTAGGTTTAGCGTCTAAGATCTGATTAGCTTATAAAGAAGGTGCTTAAGCTGGGAGGTAGTGAGCAAAGCATACTAACTGATGGGAGGGAGCCTGGGAGGGAGCCTGGGAGGGAGCCTGGGAGGGAGGGAGACATGATATGACTGAGGCAGGGAAGCTAAGGAGGTTGAATAGAAATGGAGGGAGGATGAGAAGAGGGAGGGAGCTAGGTAGAGTGCCAGGAAAGGAGGGAATGAGGCATGAAGGGAGGGAGAGAGGCAGGAAGGTAGGGAGGGAGGGAATGAGGCGGGAATGGAGGGAGGGACGGAATGAGGCAGGAAGGGAGGGAGGGAAGAAATTGCAATACTTGTCCCAACTTACAGACACAAGATTTGCAGAGTAAATTTTAATTGGGGTAACGTTTTGCTCTGTGTGGAGCTTTATCAAGGCATAGTCAAGTTATATACAGAGTGAAACATTGTAATGATAAAAACTTCTTTAGAAACGTTGCCACCTCGTTTCATACAGTTAATTGATCCTTGTTTGCCTCGAGACCCTGATTGGTGGTTCCCAATCCTAGGATTGGTGGTTCTCAGCTTCTTTTAGTTATTCATGACCTGATTTCCCTCGGAGGTGTGCCTTTATCTGACATATTTTTCAGCATCAACCTAACCCCTAGCAACAACATCAGGCCACAACAAACTGATTTCTATCAAAACAAATAAAAGCTATTGTGACTGTCCATGTTCCCGGCGCTGTCGTTGGGAAGAATCGGACCCACTCGACTCACTCCCGAACACCACACGGGGTATTTTCCAAGTGTGGTGTTCGCTGGTCTTTGAGGGATTGTTGACTCTCACTGTTAGCCTACCTTATCTTAAATAGATATTGAATGGCTGCTTCCAAGTTGAGGGACTGATTACCTCATCTTCCACTGTCTTCAGTGTCTATACTGCCCTAACACACACTCTAACTGACCTCCTCACCAAAGGTCCCACCTCTGACGCGGACTTTCCTTGACATTTCATCCCTACCCCTAACCCCCCCTACCCTCGCACATCCCCTGCCTCCCCTCACACACTCCTAACCCTCGCACATTCCTACCCCCTCGCTCTATGACCCATACTGGTTTAGCGCGTAAGATGATTGTATAATTTTCACCAGTAACCCAGAGTTGAGGATCATCCATTTCACCGGTGAGGAGAACGAGCTTTTATTGG
This sequence comes from Cherax destructor, assembly GCA_009830355.1. Lineage (NCBI taxonomy): Eukaryota > Metazoa > Arthropoda > Malacostraca > Decapoda > Parastacidae > Cherax > Cherax destructor. The sequence continues at coordinate 207,001 of WNWK01000844.1, forward strand.
GATAACGTTTCGCCCTGTGTAGAGCTTCATCAAACAATGTTTTGCTGTGTCAGGAGCTTTTTCCAAACAGGTTTCATTATGTGTAGAGCTTTATCAAACTAATTTATATAGTAGATGTTAAGGTACTAGTGACTGTATTAAGGTAGGGGTGATTATATTGTATTTCATGGAGCGCTAAATCCGGATGGGTTCGTCGCTTTTTGTGTATTTAGTAATAATAATAATGTAATAATATAATAATAATAATTATTAGTAGTAGTGGAAAATTATATTCTCAGTACTTCTCAGCTACCACTATCATCATCACCACCACAATTACCACCATCCTCACTACCACCATTACCATCCCCTGTAGTCCCCACCACCCACTCCAACCACGACCTCCCTAGAACTACCCTTACGACCACCAACAACACCAACAACATTACCACCCCTATCACCATCACCCATGTAACCACCGCTGCTGCTGCTGCTGCTGCTGCTGCTGCTGCTGCTGCTGCTGCTACTACTACTACTACTACTACTACTACTACTACTACTACTACTACTACTACTACATTACTTGCTACTACTACTACTACTACTACTACTACTACTACTACTACTACTACTGCTACTACTACTACTACTACTACTACTACTACTACTACTACTACTACTACTACTACTACTACTACTAATACTGCTACTACTACTGCTCTGTCGTACTACTACTACCACCACCTACCAATCCTATGTACTGAGCCTCAGGGCCGAGTCTATACTGCTGTTGATTACTCTACCTCTCACCCACCACCGTACCATCCTTAACACCCTCAAGTGAAGCCGTCCCAGCCGTCCACCTTGTATACCGATACCGACCTACCCTGCTACCGCACCCTCTTACCGATACGCCATACCCTGCAACCCACCCTCTACCGATACCACCTACCCTGCCACCCACCCTTTTACCGATACCGCCTAACCTGCTACCCACCCTCTTACCGATATCGCCTACCCTGCCACCCACCCTCTTACCGATACCACCTACCCTGCCACCCACACTTACCGATACCTACCCGGCCACCCACCCTCTTACCAATACCACCTACCCTGCCACCCACCCACTTACCGATACCTAACCGCCACCCACCCTTAAGTACCATCTGGACCTGCCACCCACCCGAAGGATTCGCTGAGCCTGCCCCCACCCAAGTGGTCACACATGGACCTGGTCATCACCCAAGTGAATTGGAGGTATATGTATGGAGATATTCATCCCAGAGGTGGTCCAGCATCCAGTGAGTCTTCTACCCAATAAATCTATTATTATTATTATTATTATTATTATTATTATTATTATTATTATTATTATTGTGTTCATTATTATTATTTTATTTATATTATTTTATGTTTTATTCTTTTATTTATTATTATTTTATTTATTATTATTATTAATATTATTATTATTGTTTTTGTTCTTGTTGTTTAAATCATTGCTAGGCACTAAACCCGTAGGAGTTATATAGTGAATCGAGCATTCATAATACAAATGAAAGAGAGAGAGAGAGAGAGATGGTGGGGAGGGAGGGATCACCTCTACACATCCTTACTCCTCAGACTCCCTCATTAGTCTCCACTAGGGACTCAACACCGATCCTTACGGATCATCCGGATGACTGGCGGGATGATCCGGGATGATCCCAGGTCACTCACATTCATCCCCTAACCCCTCCCGCCCTGGGATGGGGATGCATACAGTGGGAGTGGAGGCGGGATTGGCTAACTCACTGGGACTAGACTCAGCGGCCTGGACTACACTGCTGAACTGACCTGCTTATCTTCACTGTCTTGTACACACACACACACACACACACACACACACACACACACACACACACACACACACACACACACACACATACACGAGATTCTGATTCAAGACGCGACTTAAGAAAGCAAATGAAGAACTATATCAGGATGAAGAAAGAATTGGCCATAAGTTCAGAATTTCGGGTCATCAGGGCTTCAGGTCTCAGAGTTTCGGGTCATCAGGGCTTCAGGTCTCAGAGTTTCGGGTCATCAGGGCTTCAGGTCTCAGAGTTTCGGGTCATCAGGGCTTCAGGTCTCAGAGTTTCGGGTCATCAGGGCTTCAGGTCTCAGAGTTCTATACAGTGTGTTTTTCGCCTAATTTGAGTGAAAGATTTCATCAAGTGGAGAGACGTGCTGCGTACTTGATGCTCGGTTTTGGATGCGATGTTTCGATCGTTTCAGTCTTGTATTTCTCATTGTTTCATCTGTGAGGGAGGATCGTGTGGTTGATGGTTCAAGAACGTTTCTCCCTATGGTGGGAGGATTTGTGTATGTGGGCGATGCCTCAGCACCTACCACCATCCCTCAGCACCTACCACCATCCCTCGGCACCTACCACCATTCCTCAGCACCTACCACCATCCTTCAGCACCTACCACCATCCCTCAGCACCTACCACCATCCCTTAGCACCTACCACCATCCCTCATATCCTACCATCATCCCTCAGCACCTTAACTACTGGGAACGCCTGGAAGCACTAGACTTATATTCACTGGAGCGCAGGCGAGAGAGATATATCATAATCTACACCTGGAAGATTCTGGAGGGACTGGTCCCTAATATGCACACAGAAATCACTCCATACGAAAGCAAAATACTTGGTAGACGGTGCAACGTACCCCCAGTGAAAAGTAGGGGCGCCACTGGTACACTAAGAGAAAACACAATAAGTGTCCGGGGCCCAAGACTGTTCAACAGCCTCCCACCAGCCAATAGGGGCAACCTCTGGTTGCCTTCAAGAGGGAGCTGGACAGATACCTAAAGTCAGTGCCAGATCAGCCGGGGTGTGGGTCGTACGTTGGACTACGTGCAGCCAGCAGTAACAGCCTCGTTGATCAGGCCCTGATCCACCGGGAGGCCTGGTCATAGACCGGGCCGCGGGGACGTCGATCCCCGGAATGCCCTCCAGGTAGCTCCTACCACCATCCCTCAGCACACCTATCACCATCCCTTCCATCACCATCCCTTCCATCACCATCCCTTTCATCACCATCCCTTCCATCACCATCCCTTCCACCACCAGCTTTCTACCACCACCATCCCTTCCATCACTACTACCATCCTTACCATTACTAACACCACCCTTACCATAGCTACTACCACCTCAGCCATCAATACCACCACCCCAACCATCGTTACCACCATCCCTATTCCACTATCACTTCCACAATCCCCCTACAACAACAACCACCCTCTACTACTGTCACCACCACCACCCTACCACTATCACAACCACCACCCCTACCACTATCACAACCATCACCTTACCACTATCACAACCACCACCCTACCACTATCACAACCACCACCCTACCACCATCCCAACAAACACCCTACCACTATCACTACCACCATCCCATCGACGGTTTCTGTTTATCTTACAACAGTGTACACAAAAATGAATTCTCTTAACTGTTTTTGGTGGTAAGTGGAGACAGGATGTATATTGTGTGTTTAGAGAGACTGAGCAAAGATAATTCAGTAAGTTATGAAGTTAGGTTCAGTGGGAGTAAGATAATTACTGTGTGTGTGTGCTCACCTAGTTGTGGTTGCAGGGGTCGAGTCATAGCTCCTGGCCCCGCCTTTTCACTGGCCGCTACTGGGTCACTCTCCCTGCTCCATGAGCTTTATCATACCTCTTCTTAAAGCTATGTATGGAACCTGCCTCCACTACATCGCTTCCCAAGCTATTACACTTCCCGACCACTCTGTGACTGAAGAAATACTTCCTAACATCCCTGTGATTCATCTGAGTCTTCAACTTCCAACTGTGTCCCCTTGTTGCTGTGTCCCATCTCTGGAACATTCTGTCTGTCAACCTTGTCAATTCCTCTCAGTATTTTATATGTCGTTATCATGTCCTCCCTATCTCTCCTGTCCTCCAGTGTCGTCAGGTCGATTTCCCTTAACCTCTCCTCGTAGGAAATACATGTGTGTGTGTTTGTGTGTGTGTGTGTGTGTGTGAGTGTGTCTCTGTGTGTCTGTCTGTGTGTGTGTCGTCTGTGTGTGTGTGCGTGTGTCTGTGTGCGTCTGTGTGTAAGGGGGAAAAGCTTTGAAGGTAAGATGTATTTTTGTGGCATAATAATAACACAGATAATAATAATTATTATAAGTGTTATTATTATTATTATTATTATTAGTATTATTAATAGCTGATTGAGTCAAGAGGGAGAGAGAGGGAGAGAATGAATTAAAGAGAGAGAGAGAGGAAGGAGGGGTAACAAATATATTACGATAATGTAGGCAAGTCAGTACCACCTGGGCTGGTGGCTCGCCATGATTTTATACGAATTTATCGTCACTTTGTATTTTTAAGAGGATTTTCCCCCTGTACTTTGTATTGTATTTTATATTTTCGATATTTTTTTTTTTTGCATTATAGATATTGTTTTTGTTTTTTAACCTGACGCTAACACGAACGTCGTTACGTTGGTTCGCGTCCTGCGAGTACTGCGTCCAGCGGGCGAAACATCTGAGATACTATGCAGAATGTCGCACTGGTCTCACTCTCTCTCTCTCTCTATCTCTCTCTCTCTCTCTCTCTCTCTCTATCTATCTATATCTATCTATATCTATCTATCTATCTATCTATCTATCCCACAAATTCAATCCTGATCAACAGCCGGATAAATGAGAAGTTTTTTACACCCGCCCCGGATTAGAAACGTCGTCCGGATAAGAGGGCCAGATAGCCGATATAAGATATACGCCGTGTTGGTCCGGAATGCGTATGGTCATTAAAAGCGTAATTAAGCATTCTGCGTTATTTACGGTCGACTCGTTATTGAATATTATTTTCCGTGGAGAGGGGCTGCTTGGCCGTCTTAATCGAACTCTCAATTAAGGCGAAATTCCCAGTCGAAATAAATGGGAGAATGGTGCTTATGGGGGTTGTAATAGAGATGGTAAGAGTTGGACTGGGTTTAACAAGGTTGTTATGGTGGTGGTGGTGTGTGTGTGTGTGTGTGTGTGTGTGTGTGTGTGGGTGTGTGTGGGTGTGTGTGGGTGTGTGTACACTCACGGCAATAGTAGCCGTGAGCGTACGTATTTCCCGGGCGTACACAAACCTGTGTCCGTGTGTGTGCGTATGCGCGTCAGTGCCTCTCCGTGTGTACGCATGGAGCAGCGCAGAGTAAACGGTTGAGTGGATGTTGGTTAGTGGATGTTGGTTGAGTGGATGTTGGTTGAGTGGATGTCGTTGAGAAAGTTTTCTTGTTTTCCCTGAGCGAGAGTAGACGTATCTAGTAGACGCAGCTAATAGACGTAGCAAGTAGACATAGCTAATAGACGTAGCTAGTAAACGTAGCTAGTAGACGTAGCTAGTAGATGCAGCTAATAGACGTAGCAAGTAGACATAGCTAATAGACGTAGCTAGTAGATGCAGCTAATAGACGTAGCAAGTAGACATAGCTAATAGACGTAGCTAGTAGATGCAGCTAATAGACGTAGCAAGTAGACATAGCTAGTAGACGTAGCTAGTAGATGTAGCTAGTAGACGTAGCTAGTAGATAGCCTTGATGTAGATTGCAAGATATTTTGCCTTTTCATGTACGCCAGTTTATTCTCTCACTCTCTCTGTCTCTGTCTGTCTGCTCTCTCTCTCTCTCTCTCTCTCTCTCTCTCTCTCTCTCTCTCTCTCTCTCTCTCTCTCTCTCTCTCAGTAATAAATCAGTGAGGACTGGCAGTCAATTAACGGGTCACCTGCCCCGTCAGGTGTGACAGTCCCAGGAACCTTCCCTCCTGCTGCGTCTCCCTCAGGAGCAACACTTAAGTGAACCACTTGCCAGGTACTGGTGCATTTTGTCACTTACCTGACAAAAGCACAAGGCCTAGAGCCGAGTGTGTAGGCCTCCCTACCTCCCAGCCTCTCCTATGCTAATTGCTGCGTACCTAGTTACTCTCTCTCTCTCTCTCTCTCTCTCTCTCTCTCTCTCTCTCTCATTTAACCTCTCAGTATAGCGTAACATAACTTAACCTACCATTACCTAACTTAGCTTGATGTAACTTAGCTAACCCAGTTCTAGCTGTGGTGGGTGAGGACTAGCATTATCGTCCATATATTTCTAGAATATCAGTGCTATTCTTCGCTCTATATTACAGATTGGAAATACAATATATATCATTTTTTCCAAAACGTTTCGCCCACACAGCAGGCTTCTTTAGTCGCATACAGAGGAGGCAGCAGAAGACGTAGTTCTGAGGCAGTCAGTCCCTCAGCCTGGAGAAGAGCACAACTCTGGAACAATTGGAGCAGAACTCTCCTCCAAACTGATCCCCTCAAAACTAAGTCTTCGAGGGTGATGGACTGATTATATCGTCTTTACATCTCTACTGCTTACTCCTGCTACGCGACTGAAGAAGCCTACTGTGTAGGCTTGGTATTGTATACCATTATCATGTTCACTCCTGTCCTTTCTGTAAATATCTAGAAGTAATACAGTGGTACCCCGGATTTCGTACTGCTCCAAACTCGAACAATTATGTAAGTGTATTTTTGTAAGTGCTTTTGTAAGTGCACTTCCATGGGGAAGTGGAACAGAATTCGTCCTCCGTAAGCCATGCGTGTCGTAAGAGGCGACTAAAATGCCGGGAGCAAGGGGCTAGTAACCCCTTCTCCTGTATATATTACTAAATGTAAAAGAAGAAACTTTCGTTTTTTCTTTTGGGCCACCCTGCCTCGGTGGGCCACCGTGCCTCGGTGGGCCACCGTGCCTCGGTGGGCCACCCTGCCTCGGTGGGCCACCCTGCCTCGGTGGGCCACCCGGCCGCCTCGGTGGGCCACCCTGCCTCGGTGGGAAACGGCCGACGTGTTGAAAGAAGAAAGGTTTGTAAGTATATTTTTGGGGGTCTAAAATAACTAATCTAATTTACATTATTCCTTATGGGAACAATTCGTTCGGTAAGGACACTCGAACAGCATTCTGGAACGAATTATGGCCAATAACCGGGGGTCCACTGTAATCCCTTCCATTGTTATTCTTGTGGGCTGTATGCGCACAAGAGTGTAGGGAGAGAGCCTTCTGCTTCTTCTCCTCTACCACAACCACACTTGACTGAATCTCCCTCACTTTCAGAGGCTAGTTTGGCTCAGTTTATTCCAGCAAATTTATTTTTTCGCTTAATCCAAGAGTTCTCTTGATATTCATTCTGTGTTCTCTCTATCTACCTCGTTTAGCAACCTTCTTCCTTACCTGTGACCGACCAGGTTTCCTTCTGGACTGTTTGCTCAGCCAGGCTGTTGCTGCTAGAGTCTCACTGCTTGGACTTCATTGTCTCCCATATTTCCTCATCGCTTCCAGGTTTCGTATTCTAAACCATGTCTCATCAGCAGTGTGGTGCTGCTATTTTGTATGGTGGCTACACAGTGGGAACACCCGCAGTGTGTTGATACCTTCCTCTATATGATGGTTATGTAGTGGGAACACCCGCAGTGTGAGGGTACACTATGTGATAGTTAAACAGTGGGAATAAAGCTATAGCTAAGATTCTCCCTATCGTATTTCACCACATAGTATGAGTTTCGAACATCGTGTAGCGGAAGGCTCCAGCCAGAGCTGGGAGACTTCACTAAGGCAACGAGGATATCCATCAAGTATTCCACTATAATAATAATAATAATAATAATAATAATAATAATAATAATTATTATTTCTACAAGTACATAATACAACTTATATAGACTATGGCTAACATCAGTGACATACTACATACCCTTGGTTATGTAGAGTATTTCGGGCAAATTCGGTTAATTTCGTCCCCCAGAATGCTATCCACAACAGTTGGCTAACACCCAGGTACCTACTTACTGCTAGGTGAGCAGAGACTTAATGGAAACACTCCCAAGTGTCTCGTTCATTAACTCGATTGTTTTCCGAACCATTTATGTGCAATACCACTACAGGATCAACAGCTACAGCAGAACTGAATTAGTTACTGTTAAAGCTTTGATGGGATGGATGGAGACAGAAATACGGAAGATTAATTGGTCTGTATATTTCGATCCCCTTCTGGGATGCTCTTCAGCAGATGGGTTGGTTGCCCAAGGCTCAGTAAGGTTTTCATTAGAACCTGCCAAGGCTCACGCATGAGGTTCTAAGAAGACTAAACACCGGGGTGTTGCTGGTTCTTAACGGTCCCAGTAAAACCAACAAGGAAGAACAAAAAGGCACAATACCGTGACTGGTACAATACACAAATAACCATTAACTAGACACACACTAACTAGTGTGTGTCTAGTTATGGTCCAAATCGGACCGAAACGTCGTTATAAGTTTCTTTCTCCTATGTACGGGTTGTGTATAAGACCAACCAGGTCTCACAAAGACCCGTTGTTACCGACCAGAGGCTCATTTAAAACTCACTAGAGCCCATCAAGGCCATCCTGGACTGACCGAAATCCTCTTGAACCCTCCAGGGATTACAGTAATCCTGTGGTACTCACAGGAACCTAACAGCCAACACGGGGATTTACACAGTACTCGACTCGACAAGGACTTGTATTCATGATGATGAATTAAGACACATGTGCAACACCTGCCTATCTTTACTTGTAGACGTTTCGCCTTCCAGTGGCTTTATCAGTGCAAGGACACACTGTGAAGACTGTAGAACTGTATACATAAGATGAGGTAATCAGTGCCTCAGTCTTGGTGTTGGTGGAGAGCACCGCAGTCTTGAAGAATCTGAAGCACAGTCTGAGCACTATCATTCAAGTACTACTCGTGCTTATCAAGGACTTACAAGGACCTATATTCTGGGAATAATCAAGGACCTGGTGAACAGAATTTCAACGAACCTTCACTTAGTAATAGCAGCATCGGGTTGAAAATTTGAAGCCGATCGGATAAGGCGTTCTGATGTTATAAACGAAAGCCATGGGGGAAGTCAGAGAGGAGAACACCGTATCTTACAGTGTGATTGGCTCTCGTATTAAGTCGTACAGTATTTAAAGATAAAACTGGTCAATTAGCAAGAACTCATTTATAATTAAGTCCTTTCTAAAAAATTATCTTATACGTTTAAAGATATATATTTTTTCATTTATCTTAATGTAAAAATTTATAATTTTGTACCAAAAGAACCTTAGAAAACTTACCTAACCTTATTATAACAAGCCCAATTTAATTTAGCCTAATCCAACTAAATATATTTTAGATAAGTTTACAATAATTTAATAATAAACAAAAACAATGAAATATATTTTTTTCGTTAGGTTCAGAATGATTTTTGCGAAATTATTACATACACAAATTTTCGATTGTCTTATTCGGCAAGAAGAGAGTTGCTATTTAAGTCAAAATCGCAAGTTTTACCTATTCGGGACGACACACACACACACACACACACACACACACACACACACACACACACACACACACACACCACACACACACACACACACACACTATATATATATATATATATATATATATATATATACAAATTTTTAAGTAAATAGTCTTAACTTATAGATTGTCTTCCTTCTGAGGGAAAGTTTTAGTGTTAATATTTTTAAGGGGATAAGAAGGATTCTTTAGTTATTGAATGAAAATTATTTAGTTATTTAGGTATTGAACGAAAATTACCATGAGTGTTTAATACAAGTGTCAGAGTGGCACTTACGGAGTCTAATAGCAGCTTTTAACCTTTCTTAACACACCAGGGCTGAAAATTTCAAGACTGTCAGTCGAGGCATTCTCCAGTTATCACACGGATTACAACAGTTCCACGCTTTTATAACAAAAAAATAGTGCATATACTAATTGGTCCAAACGCAACGTAAACTTAATGGACAGTATCCTGTCCCGAAGCTACGACAGCCAGACGAGCCTGGCCCATGGCCGGGCTCAGAGAGTAGAGAAACTCTCGAAACTCTTCAAAGGTATATCAAAGGTATAGCCATTGAATATTAAAACTATTCACTCTCCGTTATCGTCGAATTCAATGACATTTTTTTTTATGAAGGTTTGAAGCTACGCCGCAGAGGGTTTTGTAGGTTATCACAGTCATTCCAGGATCTGGTCATGGGTTCAGTAACCTTGATTATGGGGAATCTGCCAATTGCTCCTAGAATTTTGCGCTGGTTACCGTACACCAGTGTTGGAGGAGAAAGAGTTGTAAGAAGAAAATATTAAAAACTGAGGCACCCACTTGAAGTTCCCTCTCCAGGGATACTTTAAAGTTCCCCCTTCAGGAATACCTTAAAGTTCCCCCTCCAGGGATACCTTAAAGTTTCCCCTTCAGGGATACACCTTAAAGTTCTCCCTCCAGGGATATCTTTAAGATACCCCTCCACTAATAATTTAAAGTTCCCTCTCCAAGAACACCTTAAAACGTCTGACAGTCACTCTGGTAGAAGGCAAAAAATTTCCAGAGGATATAAACAATGCTTTCCAATGGTCGGTAGAGAATAACATGATATTCACTGGTGACGCATTCCATCTGCCCAGACACGAAAACAATGAAGAATTCTAAATGATCAGAAGTTGTGAAACACAGGAGGACCATCTCAGAACGAAAGGGAACATGTAAAGAACTTTGATATAATGAGGTCAGATGTTCTATCATTCAGAGAACTCCGTAAGGCAAATTCCGCGAAGGCCACATAAAATTATAGGGTAGATAATGAGAACTTTTCCCAATAAGGGAAATGATGGTTGTGGTGACATTGTTCAAGTCACTTGTGCTCTCTCGTCTGTAATACTGTGTAGTGTTGACGGCTCCGTACAGGGCAGGAGAGATATCACAGCTGGATCAGATGCAGAGATCGTTTACTGTCCACTTACAGTCAATAAAACATTTACACTACTTGGAACGTCTGAAGGTACTTACAATATACTCTCTGGGACGAAGACTCCCAATAATACATACATGGGAGGTACTTAAGGGCTGTGTCTCAGATGTACACACTACCTGGAGGCCTGGTCACAGACCGGGCCACGGGGCGTTGATCCCTGAAACCCTCTCCGAGTATATTCCAGGTATACCATAACGTGCTAGAGTGAGAAATATGGACGTGTAAAGTATACTCGGCGAAAAGCAGGGCACCATGGGCACACTAGGAGAACAACACTGTGTTAACATACGTGGACCAAGACTCTTCAACCTGATATCAGCTTATATCACAGTTATCCAGTTTCCTAAAGGAAACTGGATTGCTACCTCGGCCAAGTGTCGGATCAACCAGGCTGTGATGGATATGTGGACCAGCGGGCCGCCAACAGCAACTGCCTGGATGAACAGGCAATCAACAACCACCATCACCACCACCATTATAACTTTCACCACCATCACCACCCTTAAAAGGATATGATATGAGAGAGTTAAAACAATTTAAGGGAAGGAATAATGAGGCTGTAGGGAGGGAGTGAAGAGAAGAGGATGTGTTTACATGTATGGGAGAGAACGTAATTGCGGATAGATGGGTCTGTGGAAGACGAGGGAAAGAAGATAGATGGAATACTGAAGCATCCGTGGAGCAGCTCTTTTATGTGGTTGTGAGGCATGGGCTTTAAATGTTGCACCGATGAGGAGCCTGGTAGCTGTGTGGGTGTGAGGCATGGGCTTTAAACGTTGCAGCAAGGAAGAGGAGGCTGGAAGCAACGTTGTCATGTTTGAGAGCAATGTTTGGTGAGAATATTATGCAAATAATCCGGAGCTTAGAATTTAGAAGACGGTGTGGGGTTAAGAGGGTAGAGATACCTGGACACCTAGGGTACCTACCAGAGGTACCTGGAAACATGTTAGCCCAACAAACACGTACCAGAGAGCTAATGGGGCGCTGTGAAAAGTTTGCTTTGAACCAACAGATAAGAAACACACGAAAAATGGAAACAGACTAACGTTAATCTCACCAACAGTGAGGAACCAAACAGAGACGTCACAACCTCACGTACTACAAACTCCAGTCACAACCTCACGTACTACAAACTCCAGTCACAACCTCACGTACTACAAACTCCAGTCACAACCTCACGTACTACAAACTCCAATCACAACCTCACGTACAACAAACTCCAGTCACAACCTCACGTACAACAAACTCCAATCACAACCTCACGTACTACAAACTCCAGTCACAACCTCACGTACTACAAACTCCAATCACAACCTCACGTACTACAAACTCCAGTCACAACCTCACGTACAACAAACTCCAATCACAACCTCACGTACAACAAACTCCAATCACAACCTCACGTACAACAAACTCCAATCACAACCTCACGTACAACAAACTCCAATCACAACCTCACGTACAACAAACTCCAATCACAACCTCACGTACAACAAACTCTAATCACAACCTCACGTACAACAAACTCCAATCACAACCTCACGTACAACAAACTCCAATCACAACCTCACGTACAACAAACTCCAATCACAACCTCACGTACAACAAACTCCAATCACAACCTCACGTACAACAAACTCCAATCACAACCTCACGTACTACAAACTCCAATCACAACCTCACGTACAACAAACTCCAATCACAACCTCACGTACAACAAACTCCAATCACAACCTCACGTACTACAAACTCCAATCACAACCTTTGTTTTCAACGATCGGAGAACTGACTTAGGTAAGGTTTGTCAGGAAACAAGACAAGTGTTTCCTGACGCGGGTCAGTTATCCCCCCAGGATAACACTCCAGAGGAGCCTTCCAGAGTAGTTAGCTCTAATTGACGCTGCTCGGGCAGGCTGTTCCACTCATCTACTCAACCCTACTGGCCAGTGGTGAACGTGGTTTCAAGCCTGTCGACTACACGAGGGTCATGAAGGTGGCGTGTCACCTGTCAACCAACAATCAAGAATACTTTGATACCTGAAATAGTGAGGAGATATATACACCTCTCAGTGTATATACACCCATGTACACCTCTCAGTGTATATACACTGTGTATCAGTGGTATGCGATCCCGACAAGATAAAGAATTAGACACATGTTTACCATCTGGGTGTATATACATCTGGGTGTATTATATACACCCAGATGTATATAATACACCCCGGGTTTTCCTACACACTTTTCTAAATACAAACATCTTATCATAAGACGCTTAAATGTTTTAAATAATCTAATTTGACTAATTTATTTTCGCGAATACGTCAACACATTTTCTAAACTGGCTTCGTAAATAGTCGTAAACACAGCTGTAAACAGCCTTTTGATATAGCCACTGGAGGGAGAACGTTTCTCTCTCTGGGGTCGCTTTATTACACCTTCATTAAGATGTTTCGCGCGTCTTCACCGTCAGCAGGATTCGAACCTGCAAACTCGGCATCAGAGTACACATTAGTTTATCCACAACGCCAGACTGCGCACTGTGTACTCTGATGCCGAGGGTTCGAATCCTGCTCTGGACTGAGAGATAATGTTTGTAAATAATTTCGCCTGTTGGCAAATTGTTGAAACGTTGTCCCAATAGCAGCGTCTGTATCCTGTGAGTGTATGGTATCAAGTGTATAATACAGTGGTACATTAGCAGGTGTATATCTCTGCATATATACATAGAGAGGTGTATGACTCTTACTGAGTATACTTGTTTCAGGTGTTAAGAGTATTCTTGACTGGTGGTGAATAGGTGATGTGCAGCCTTAATGGCCCTCGTGTAGTAGATAGTCTTTAAACCTAACAACCCAAACTATCCATAGTGGTGGGAACAGCCAGTGAGTACTATCAGTGCATGATCATGTATGATGATTAGCCTGTTTTAATTATGGTAATTGACGTATTTAACATTGTACATTTATGAGAAGGGTTTGAGAAGGACCTGCCTAGCTTGGACCAGTAGGCCTGCAGTAACTAGGACTGTCTAGCACGGACCAGTAGACCTACAGTAACTAGGACTGTCTAGCATGTACCAGTAGGCCTACAGTAACTACGACTGTCTAGCATGGACCAGTAGACCTGCAGTAACTACGACTGTCTAGCATGTACCAGTAGGCCTACAGTAACTACGACTGTCTAGCATGGACCAGTAGGCCTGCAGTAACTAGGACTGTCTAGCATGGACCAGTAGACCTGCAGTAACTACGACTGTCTAGCATGTACCAGTAGGCCTACAGTAACTACGACTGTCTAGCATGGACCAGTAGGCCTGCAGTAACTAGGACTGTCTAGCACGGACCAGTAGACCTACAGTAACTAGGACTGTCTAGCATGTACCAGTAGGCCTACAGTAACTACGACTGTCTAGCATGGACCAGTAGGCCTACAGTAACTACGACTGTCTAGCATGGACCAGTAGGCCTACAATAACTAGGACTGCCTAGCATACTCCAGCGACTAGTACCTCCCTAGCAAGGGCCAGTAGGCCTACTGTAGGACTGTTCTGTGCCTTTGTTCTCATAATTTTAAAACCTATCTGTTCTACGGAGAACCAAATATTTTTTCTAAGTTAATCAATTCATGTGGGATTTTAACACGTAAATACGAAGGGAAAAACACGATAATTAGATAACGCGATAAAGATGGAAGAAGAAGAAGAGATAAGACATAAAATTATTTATTTTACATATTTTCTGTTTTATTTTTGAAAGCGTTAAATTTATGCTGAGTCTGTTCAGTGTGTTTTAAGACAGGTATACTGACAGGTACAGTGTGTTTTAAGACAGTATACTGACAGGTACAGTGTGTTTTAAGAATTTATACTGACAGGTACAGTGTGTTTTAAGACAATATACTGACAGGTACAGTGAATTTTAAGACAATATACTGACAGGTACAGTGTGTTTTAAGACAGTATACTGACAGGTACAGTGTCTTTTAAGACAGTATGCTGACAGGAACAGTTTGTTTTAAGAGAGTATACTGACAGGTACAGTGTGTTTTAAGACAATATACTGACAGGTACAGTTTGTTTTAAGACTATACTGACAGGAACAGTTTGTTTTAAGACAGTATCCTGACAGGTACAGTGTGTTTTAAGAGAGTATACTGACAGGTACAGTGTGTTTTAAGACAATATACTGACAGGAACAGTGTGTTTTAAGACAGTATGCTGACAGGTACAAAGTGTTTTAAGACAATATACTGACAGGAACAGTGTCTTTTAAGACAGTATACTGACAGGTACAGTTTGTTTTAAGACAGTATACTGACAGGTACAGTTTGTTTTAAGACAGTATACTGACAGGTACAGTGTGTTTTAAGACAATATACTGACAGGAAGTGTGTTTTAAGACAGTATGCTGACAGGTACAGAGTGTTTTAAGACAATATATTGACAGGAACAGTGTCTTTTAAGACAGTATACTGACAGGTACAGTTTGTTTTAAGACAGTATACTGACAGGTACAGTTTGTTTTAAGACAGTATACTGACAGGTACAGTTTGTTTTAAGACAGTATACTGACAGGTACAGTTTGTTTTAAGACAGTATACTGACAGGTACAGTTTGTTTTAAGACAGTATACTGACAGGTACAGTTTGTTTTAAGACAGTATACTGACAGGTACACTGTTTTAAGACAGTATACTGACAGGTACACTGTTTTAAGACAGTATACTGACAGGTACACTGTTTTAGGGTGACAGTAATCAGAGGGATCGGACACAAATGACTTACAACACCTATAATGAAAACCTTTCGGTCCTTGGACCTTGAAGTGATGAAGGGCCCAGGACCGAAACGTCTTGGGTAAGGGTGATGGAAGTGAATACTGGTACAACAGTACTTATCTGCCTCACGTTGTCGCTCATTACACATTTTACTACAGATAGTCATTTCACAGACGACTATCTGTGAAATGTCTGTGCTGGGACAATAAAAGTAACAACACCGTGGTTGGAACAATAACAACACGGTGGCTGGAATGACACCGTGGCTGGAACAATAACTACACGGTGTCTGGAATAACACCGTGGCTGGAACAATAATAACACCGTGGCTGGAGCAATAACAACACGGTGGCTGGAATAAAACCGTGGCTGGAACAATAACTACACGGTATCTGGAATAACACCGTGGCTGGAGCAATAATAACACCGTGGCTGGAACAATAGCAACACGGTGTCTGGAATAATAAAAGTAACAACACGGCGGATGGAATAATAATTAAGGACACAGTGGCTGGAACAATAATAATATGGTGGATGGAACAATAATAATAATAATAATGTGGCTGGAACAATAATAATAATACGGTGGCTGGAACAATAATAATATGGTGGATGGAAAAATAAGTAATAATATGGTGGCTGGAACAATAATAATATGGTGGATGGAAAAATAAGTAATAATATGGTGGCTGGAACAATAATAATAATATTACGGTGGCTGGAACAATAATAATAATAATACGGTGGATGGAACAATAATAATAATAATAATAATAATACGGTGGCTGGAATAATAAAAGTAACACGCTATCTGGAACAACAAGTAACAAGACAGTGTGTGGAACAACAATACACTAGAGAGGGAGACTTACCACCACTTGGGTTCCCTTCTCTTGGCTTCATTAGTGCTGGTGAAGGCGCCCATCACGCCCACTAGCAGCAGGAGGCCCGCCCACACCAGGGGGTGACACACACCCGCTCTCCCCCTCCACCAGACTCTCATCCTCTGCTCTCGCACCTGCTGGAGGAGGACCTTCCTGAAGGAGGGGCGTGAGGCGCTGGCTACCTCAGCGGTAGTGGGCGGGTGTTAGGCGGTGTGGTTGTCTGACACATGCTCACCTGCCCACCTCAGGCCGCCCACCGTGGGTGCGTCCTGGCATAGGCTCACTGCTAGGCCTACTCCACAGGGGATGGCACCACACACACACACACACACACACACACACACAGGCACTGATAAAACGAACACAATTTCTTCCTCTTATTTAACTTTTTTTAAATTATCCTTTCAGTTTTTTTTTCTCTATTTTTCTTGATGAATTTCACCTTTTCCGTGTTGCACTGTGAGCAACAAGGTTGCAAGAATCTTCAGTGACACACATAGCTGGTAATCCTTCACCACTCAGGGGAATGATCTGAAAAATGAATCATTTGAAAACTGTGTTCCGAGACGATAGTACGGTCGATCACCACTTAATTTCTTTTGTAAGGTTACAAGGTCTTTTGTTGATTACCTTTACGTCTCCGTGGCGAAGCAGAGAGCTGCTAACACACACTTTAGACACTTAGTATTGGTGGCGCTGAACGTGGGGAGTCGCACTACCGCAGGGGAATGCTTGATAACGCTGGTTCAGCGCACTTAACGCACTCTGCGTCTCACACACTTCCTACCCCTCTCTGCCCTGCCATTAACAGCAACAAAAGTCACTTCCTAGAGTGCGGGTCGAGTCACACTTACTTCTGGAAGCACTTACGAGAGTGAGAAAGCTCCTCAGGTGCCAAGCTTCACAATATACACTTCAAAACACACTTCACTCTGTGAATCCTCTTTTTCAAAGAAGCTTCTTATATCCACTCTAGCAATATTTATGCACGACGGCGCTGCTGCGACAGGGTTGCGACAGGGCTGCGATAGCTAGGAGGAAGTGGCAAAGCAGCAGAGCAAGCCAGGGAGAGGGGCGAGGCGAGAGATGCGTAGGTAAGGCAGGTAGACAAGGCTCAGCATCCCCGGGAGATGATGATGTGAGCGTTAAGGGTTCACTTGGTGTGAACACCTTGCTGGGTGTCTGGGAGAGACGGGGCGGTCTCTCACAGGGTCACAGCAACACCAAAGGCAAGCCGACTTTTCTCGTTGGTAAGGTCCCTGTGAGGGGTCCCTGCTAGGTCTTGCTGCCCGCAGGATGCCCCGAGGACTTAACTGGCTTTCCAAGTGTAGATCGACGGTGGAAAGTGCAGGTCTGGTGCGAAATGTGGGGTGTAAAAGTGGCTTGAAATCCTGTGATCCGGAGATATGCGGCAACATAGGTCAAGGCGCATGCGTGGGATCGCCAGGTGTGTGTGTGTGTGTGCGTGTGTGTGTGCGTGCGTGCGTGTGTACGTGCGTGCGTGCGCTCACCTATATGTGGTTGCTGGGATCGAGTCCTAGCTCCTGGCCCCGCCTTTCAACTTGCCGCTTGGCAGATTCACTTACAGCCTCGTGGGCTCCATCGTACCTGCTCCTTACATTTCCCAACCTCCCTGAGGCTGAAGAAATACTTCCTAACATCCCCGTGGCTCATCTGTGTCTTTAAATTCCAGCTCTTTCTCCAATCCCCTGAATACCTGTTTCCCGCCTCTCACTCAGCTTACTCATGTCTACCCTATTAATTCCTCTGAGTGTTTTGTATGTCGTTATCATGTCTCTCCAGTCCCGTGAGTGTGTGTGTGTACATGCAGTCTGCCGGCCTAGTTTTCTCGACACACACACTCACAGGGGGGGGGGAGGGTGCAGACCAGTCCACGGTGTTCCTGTGTTCCTCTCCGTTAAACCCCGTTTGTCCGCCGTTGCTGTTACCTCCCCGTTAAATCCTGTTGCCCAGCAGCTGCCACCTCATCTACATTAAACCCTGTTGGCCAGCCATGATAGGAATTCAACTTTAATTACGCCCTAATGACATTGTAGATTGATTTTACACACACACACACACACACACACACACACACACACACACACACACACACACACACACACACACACACACACACACACATATATATATAATTTTATATATATATATATATATATATATATATATATATATATATATATATATATATATATAAAGTTAATGTGAGACTAATTTAATAACATGATAATAGACGGGTGTCCAGGAACACAAAAGAGGGAAATTTTGATATGGTCCAAAATTTCTATTCGTATTCAGAATGACCAGTTAAGTAGTGGTCAGCCCTATTATTCTTATACGCCAGTGGACTGTTAAGTGGCGGGTTGTGTAGTGTAAGAGTTCTCTCTCTCTCTCTCTCTCTCTCTCTCTCTCTCTCTCTCTCTCTCTCTCTCTCTCTCTCTCTCTCTCTCTCTCTGTATGAATGTGTGTGTGTGTATGTGTGTGTGTGTACAGACCTAAACAACGTTCAGTCTTCAGTTACTGGACAATCTAACTCAATATTCCTGACCTTTGACCCTGAATTATGCACTAAGGTGTTGCTTGTTTCTTGGGGGGAGGTGGGGGAGGGATTGTGACCTCCCTCTCAGGGTCACACACACAGGTCACACACAAAGGTCAAAAAGAGGTAACACAGCTCACACACAGAGGTCATACTCACACGTCAAACACACACAGGTAACACACACAGAGGTCACACACAGGTCACACACACAGAGGTCACACACACAGGTCACACACACAGAGGTCACACACACAGGCCACACACAGAGGTCACACTCATAGGTCACACTCATAGGTCTCACACACACAGGTAACATACAGACAAGTCACACAGATGTCACACACACGAAGGTCACACACACACACACGAAGGTCACACACACACACAGGTCACAGAGTTCACACGCACAGGTCATAGAGGTCACACACACAAGTCATAGAAGTCACATACAAAGGTCACACCCACAGGTCACAGAGGTCACACACGCACAAGTCATCGAGGTCACACACACAGGCCATAGAAGTCACATACACAGATCACAGAGGTCACATACAGGTCACAGAGGTCACATACACAGGTCACACACACACAGGTAGCACACATCTTTTTTACGACAATATGTAACTCTTGACCCTCTCTCGTATTTTTGGGCCATGTGGGTTTAGTGTTTCCTTTAATAATAATAATAATAATAATAATAATAATAATAATAATAATAATAATAATAATTCTCTCCTGTAACGTAATTAATTATCCAAGAAAATAAAACTTTTATTTTTGGAAAGTTCAAGGTTGAAAAAAAAAATCCACCACCCCGGCCATCTCCTGCAATGAAGAAGAAGACACATTGACCATCATTCAGTCAATGTCCCTGAGCCACAAGTCCCCTGACAATCACAACTCAAACGACCCTCCGAACTACAACATCCTCTCCCCCTCCCTCCCCAGCACCGAGATACACCATGTATAAAATACAGTAACAATACAGCATTTTATTTTACAACTGGGGCGTCCACATACACGTGGAATACAGTCTGCCTCGCACCCCATGCTACGCTCCACAAATGCCAACAAACCCGAATAGGGTTGGGGTAAAAGTGGGTTGGTGGGTTTTTAGGCAACCAGGGCTGGGGTTTGGAGGTACCTAACTACCTTCTAAGAACCCTTGAGGTAACTAGCTTCCTTCTAAGAACCCTGAAAGTGCTTAGTTACTTTCTAAGAGTCCTGCAGGTAATTAGCTACCTCCTAAGATTCCTGAAAGTAACTAGCTACTTTTTAAGAGTCATGGAGGTAATTAGCTACCTTCTAAGAGTCCTGGAGGTAATTAGCTACCTTCTAAGAGTCCTGGAGGTAATTAGCTACCTTAAGAGTCCTGGAAGTAACTAGCAACTTTCTAAGAGTCCTGGAAGCAACTAGCTACCTTCTAAGAGTTCTGAAAGTAACTAGTTACCTTCGAAGAGTCCTGGAAGTAACTAGCTACCTTCTAAGAGTCCTGGAAGTAACTAGCTACCTTCTAAGAGTTCTGAAAGTAATTAGCTACTTTCTAAGAGTCCTGGAGGTACCTAACTACCTTCTAAGAGCCCAAGAGGTACCTAGCTTTCTTCTAAGAACCCTGGAGGTACTAACTAGCTCCTTAGGACTCTGGAGATACCTAACTTCCTCCTTAGGACCACAGGGAGGACGGTATTTAACGTTAATTGCGCCTGACTAGCGACTGACAGCGGGGTGAGGAGGCGGGGCTTGGAGCCAGCCACCAAGCAAGGTTCCGTGACTCGAGCCAATGAGAGACCAGGGGCACTGTCACGTCAACCAATGACAGCGCTGAGAGGGAGTTATTTAAGAGGGGGTGGAAGTGAGGGATAAGTAGGGTACGAGGGATAGGAGGAGGAGGAGGTGGAGGAGGAGGAAGACGTGGAGGAGGAGGAGGAAGACGTGGAGGAGGAGGAGGAAGACGTGGAGGAGGAGGAGGAGGTAGTATTGGATTCTGAACCTCAGATTCCGAAGACATCTCTCCTATTCTCCTGTGTTATACTCTACTGTGTTATACTTTACTGTGTTATACTCTACTGTATTATACTCTGCTGTGTTATACTCTACTGTGTTATACTCTACTCTGTTATACTCTACTGTGTTATACTCTACTGTGTTATACTTTACTCTGTTATACTCTACTGTTAAACTCTGTTATACTCTACTCTGTTATACTGTACTGTTATACTCTACTCTGTTAAACTCTCTTTTATATATACTGTTATACTCTACTGTGTTATACTTTACTGTGTTATACTCTACTGTATTATACTCTGCTGTGTTATACTCTACTGTGTTATACTCTACTCTGTTATACTCTACTGTGTTATACTCTACTGTGTTATACTCTATTCTGTTATACTCTACTGTGTTATACTCTACTCTGTTATACTGTACTGTTATACTCTACTCTGTTAAACTCTCTTTTATATATACTCTTTTATATTTACTCTACTGTGTTATACTCTACTGTGTGTTATACTGTACTGTTATACTCTACTCTGTTAAACTCTCTTTTATATATACTCTTTTATATTTACTCTACTGTGTTATACTCTACTGTGTGTTATACTCTACTCTGATATACTCTGTTATATCTACTGTTATACTCTACTCTGTTAAACTCTGTTATATCTACTGTTATACTCTACTCTGTTCTAGTCTACTGTGTTATACTCTACTCTGTTCTACTCTACTGTGTTATACTCTACTTTGTTATACTCTACTGTTAAACTCTGTTATATCTACTGTTATACTATACTGTTATACTCTACTCTGTTAAACTCTGTTATAGCTACTGTTATACTATATTCTGTTCTACTCTATAACTAAAATAATGTTATACAAGAACAACAAGTAGAACACATGGACAGCAACTGGGTATATTTATGGGCGAAACGTTTCTCCTGCGTGGAAGGCTTCCTCAGTCGGATACAGTAGGGACATTGAGTGATGCCATCAGTCCATCAACCTTGAAGTGGTAGGTCTGGGGAGGTCAGTCCCTCAACCTGGAGAAGAGTTCAGCTACATAATCCAGAGCTGTTTCTCCAGGCTGGGGACTGACCACCTCAAATATACTTCTTGCAAGGACTGATGACATCATCTTTGCCTCTCCATTGACTCTGTTGTCACCTCTGCATTTGACTGAAGAAGCCTACTCTGTTGCTACCAGCCCTCCCTGCTGCTACCAGCCCTCCCTGCTGCTACCAGCCCTCCCTGCTGCTACCAGCCTCCCTGCTGCTACCAGTCCTCCCTGCTGCTACCAGCCCTCCCTGCTGCTACCAGTCCTCCCTGCTGCTACCAGTCCTCCCTGCTGCTACCAGTCCTCCCTGCTGCTACCAGTCCTCCCTGCTGCTACTAATCCTCCCTGCTGCTATCAGCCTCCCTGCTGCTATCAGCCTCCCTGCTGCTACCAGTCCTCCCTGCTGCTACCAGTCCTCCCTGCTGCTACCAGTCATCCCTGCTGCTACCAGTCCTCCCTGCTGCTACCAGTCATCCCTGCTGCTACCAGTCCTCCCTGCTGCTACCAGTCCTCCCTGCTGCTATCAGTCCTCCCTGCTGCTACCAGCCTCCCTGCTGCTACCAGTCCTCCCTGCTGCTACAAGTCCTCCCTGCTGCTACCAGTCCTCCCTGCTGCTACCAGCCTCCCTGCTGCTACCAGTCCTCCCTGCTGCTATCAGTCCTCCCTGCTGCTATCAGCCTCCCTGCTGCTATCAGTCCTCCCTGCTGCTACTAATCCTCCCTGCTGCTATCAGCCTCCCTGCTGCTATCAGCCTCCCTGCTGCTATCAGCCTCCCTGCTGCTATCAGCCTCCCTGCTGCTACCAGTCCTCCCTGCTGCTATCAGCCTCCCTGCTGCTATCAGCCTCCCTGCTGCTACCAGTCCTCCCTGCTGCTACCAGCCTCCCTGCTGCTACCAGCCTCCCTGCTGCTATCAGTCATCCCTGTCTCAGTCTCCCAGTCCTCCCTGCTGCTACGTCATCCTGCTGCTACCAGCCTCCCTGCTGCTATCAGTCATCCCTACTGCTATCAGCCTCCCTGCTGCTATCAGCCTCCCTGCTGCTATCAGCCTCCCCTGCTACCAGTCCTCCCTGCTACCAGCCTCCCTGCTCCTATCCCCCTGCTCTGCTCCCAGTCACCCTCCTCGCTACCGCCTGCTCTGCTACCCCTGCTGCTATCCAGCCTCCCTGCTGCTACCAGTCCTCCCTACTGACCAGCTCCCTGCTGCTACCAGTCACCCCTGCTGCTACCAGTCCTCCCTGCTGCTACCAGCCTCCCTGCTGCTACCAGCCTCTCTGATGCTATCAGCCTTCCTGCTGCTACCAGTCCTCCATGCTTCTACCAGTCATCGCTGCTGGTACCAGTCCTCCCTGCTGGTACCAGTCCTCCCTGCTGCTATCAGCCTTCCTGCTGCTACCAGTCTCCTCTCCACCTCCCGCTGCTACCATCCCTGCTGCTATCAGCCTCTCTGCTGCTATCAGCCCTGCTCTCAGCACTCCCTGCTGCTACCAGTCTCCCTCTGCTACCAGTCTCCCTCTGTACAGTCCTCCCTGCTCTTCAGCCTCCCTGCTGCTACCGTCCTCCTGCTGGTACCAGTCCTCCCTGCTACCAGTCCTCCTGCTGCTCCAGTCCTCCCTGCTGCTACCAGTCTCCCTCTGCACCAGTCCTCCCTTGTTACCAGTCCTCCCGCTGTTACCATCTTCCTGCTGCTACCAGTCCCTCCACTCTGCTGCTACCAGTCCTCCCTGCTGCTACCAGTCCTCCCTGCTGCTACCAGTCCTCCTGCTGCTACCAGTCCCCTGCTGCACCAGTCTCTCTGCTACCAGCCCCTGCTGCTACCAGTCCTCCCTGCTGCTACCAGTCCTCCCTGCTGCTACCAGTCCTCCCTGCTGTACCAGTCCTCCCTGCTACAGTCCTCCCTGCTGCTACCAGCCCTCCTTGCTGCTACCAGTCCCCTGCTGACCGTCCTCCCTGCTGCTACGCTCCTCCCTGCTGCTACCAGTCCTCCCTGCTGCCAGTCCTCCCTGCTGCTACCAGCCTCCCTGCTCAGCTCCTGCTCTAGTCCTCCTGCTGCTACAGTCCTCCCTGCTGCTCCAGTCATCCCTGCTGCACCAGTCTCCTGCTGCTCCTCTCCCTGCTGCTACCAGTCCTCCCTGCTGCTACCAGTCATCCCTGCTGCTACACACCTCCCTGCTGCTTCCAGTCCTCCCTGCTGCCTGTGTACCAGCCTCCTGTCTGCTCCTTGCTACCAGCCTCCCTTTCTGCCAGTCTCCTCTGCTACAGTCCTCCTCACAGCTCCTGCTCAGCTCCTGCTGCTCCAGTCTCCTCTCTACCTCCTTGCACGTCCTCCCTGCGCTAAGTCCCTCGTCCTCCGCTCTCCAGTCCTCCCTTCTGCTTAATTTTTCGCCTGCACAGCCTCCTGCTCACCCGTTACCAGTCTCCTGCTGCCAGTCCTGCCAGTCTCCTGCAGCTCGTGCAGCCCTGTGCAGTCCTCCTGCTTCCCCTTACCAGTCCTCCTGCTGCTACCAGTCTCCTGCTGCTACCAGCCTGTACCAGTCCTCCTGCTGCTACCAGTCCTCCCTGCTGCTACCAGTCCTCCCTGCTGCTACCAGCCTCCTGCTACCAGTCCTCCCTGCTGCTACCAGTCCTCCCTGCTGCTACCAGTCCCCTCTGCTGCTGCTACCAGTCCTCCCTGCTGCTACAGTCCTCCCTGCTGCTCAGTCTCCTTCAGTCCTCCCTGCTGCTACCAGTCCTCCCTGCTGCTACCAGCCTCCCTGCTGCTACCAGCCCTCCTGCTGCTACCAGTCCTCCCTGCTGCTACCAGCCTCCCTGCTGCTACCAGCCTCCCTGCTGCTACCAGTCCTCCCTGCTGCTACCAGTCCTCCCTGCTGCTACCAGTCCTCCCTGCTGCTACCAGTCCTCCCTGCTGCTACCAGTCCTCCCTGCTGCTACCAGTCCTCCCTGCTGCTACCAGTCCTCCCTGCTGCTACCAGTCCTCCCTGCTGCTACCAGTCCTCCCTGCTGCTACCAGTCATCCCTGCTGCTACCAGTCCTCCCTGCTGCTACCAGTCATCCCTGCTGCTACCAGTCCTCCCAGCTGCTATCAGCCTCCCTGCTGCTACCAGCCTCTCTGCTGCCACCAGCCCTGCCACCACCAGCCCTGCCACCACCAGCCCTGATACTACCGGCCCTGCCACCGGCCCTGCCACCAGCCCCCTCACAGCTGGTGCACTGAGGACATGTCTGGTGGTGGGTATGCTAACTATGTCTTTGAGCGAGTCACACCTTGTCTCTAGTTACAGGGAGGGAGGCAGGGGTAAACCATACCCCAACCACCCCTGCCACACCCCTCTGGTTGCTCTGGTTGATGCGGTTGCTGTGGTTGATGCGGTTGATGTAGTTGTACGCATTTGCTGATACCGCGAATTGGACCAGGGGAAGACTGTGGGATCTGTGATGCTCTCTCTCTCTCTCTCTCTCTCTCTCTCTCTCTCTCTCTCTTCTATGGGGAATATTTAACTGTTGTGTTTAAGGATATTACTTCCAGGTTTCTGCGGGAAGTGCTAAATCCGTATGTTTCCTACAGCACCTGGAGAATGAGAGGCAACCACGTGTGATCCAGGGAAAAGGTCAGCTCTCAATCCACGGATCAAGAGCTGGGTAGATGAGAGTACCTGTGGAGGGGGAGAACTGCACGACCAACACACACACAAACACGCACACACACACACACACACACACACACACACACACACACACATACACACACACACACACACACCATGTACGTCACCAGGGCTACATCAGAACTCTCCCGGGGGACAGGGGGAGGGGGCGTTTACCCCTGGATAATATCTTTCAAGCTTCCAGTACCGTTTATGACTGAGTAAATATCTGTGCCGGAGGAGAGTACTTACCTCTGTGTGAGTACTAGCTCTAGTACTATCTTTAGTACTCTGTGAGTACTAGCTTTAGTACTCTGTGAGTACTAGCTTTAGTACTCTGTGAGTACTAGCTTTAGTACTCTGTGAGTACTAGCTTTAGTACTCTGTGAGTACTAGCTTTAGTACTTTGTGAGTACTAGCTTTAGTACTCTGTGAGTACTAGCTTTAGTACTCTGTGAGTACTAGCTTTAGTACTCTGTGAGTACTAGCTTTAGTACTCTGTGAGTACTAGATTTAGTACTCTGTGAGTACTAGCTTTAGTACTCTGTGAGTACTAGCTTTAGTACTCTGTGAGTACTAGCTTTAGTACTATGTGAGTACTAGCTTTAGTACTCTGTGTATACTATCTTTAGTGTTCTGTGAGTACTAGCTTTGGCATTCTGTGAGTACTATCTTTGGCGTTTGGTGAGTACTAACTTTGGCGTTCTGTGAGTGTTGTCTTTAGCGTTCTGTGAGTACTATCTTTAGCGCTCTGTGAGTACTATCTTTTTATCGTTCCGTGAGTACTCTTTTTAGCGTTCTGTGAGTACTATCTTTAGCGTTCTGTGTGTACTCTTTTTTAGCGTTCTGTGAGTACTATCTTTATCGTTACGGGAGTACTATCTTTAGCGTTACGGGAGTACTATCTTTGGCGTCCTGTGAGTACTATCTTTAGCGTTCCGAGAATACTCTTTTTAGCGTTCTGTGAGTACTCTCTTTAGCGTTCTGTGAGTACTATCTTTAGCACTCTGTGAGTACTGTCTTTAGCGTTCCGGGAGTACTATCTTTGGCGTCCTGTGAGTACTATCTTTAGCCTTATGTGAGTACTATCTTTAGCGCTCTGTGAGTTCTATCTTTAGCACTCTGTGAGTACTATCTTTAGCACTCTGTGAGTACTATCTTTAGAACTGTGAGTACTATCTTTAGCACTCTGTGAGTACTATCTTTAGCACTCTGTGAGTACTATCTTTAGAACTGTGAGTACTATCTTTAGTACTGTGAGTACTATCTTTAGTACTGTGAGTACTATCTTTAGCATTGTGAGTACTATCTTTAGCACTGTGAGTACTATCTTTAGTACTGTGAGTACTATCTTTAGTACTGTGAGTACTATCTTTAGTACTGTGAGTGCTATCTTTAGTACTGTGAGTACTATCTTTAGTACTGTGAGTACGATCTTTAGTACTGTGAGTACTATCTTTAGTACTGTGAGTACTATCTTTAGTACTGTGAGTACTATCTTTAGTACTGTGAGTACTATCTTTAGCACTGTGAGTACTATCTTTAGTACTGTGAGTACTATCTTTAGTACTGTGAGTACTATCTTTAGTACTGTGAGTAATATCTTTAGCACTGTGAGTACTATCTTTAGCACTGTGAGTGCTATCTTTAGCACTGTGAGTACTATCTTTAGTACTGTGAGTACTATCTTTAGTACTGTGAGTACTATCTTTAGCACTGTGAGTACTATCTTTAGCACTGTGAGTACTATCTTTAGTACTGTGAGTACTATCTTTAGTACTCTGTGTTAACCCTCCAGGCTCACTGCTCTGGTTTACTGACTCACCAGTTATTATTGCTGATTAATATTAAGAATTTATCACCACCACGACTACTACTACCACCCCCCCTACCACCACGACTACTACTACCACCACCCCTACCACCACCACGACTACTACTACAACCACCCCTACCACCACCACGACTACTACTACCACCACCCCTACCACCACGACTACTACTACCACCACCCCTACCACCACGACTACTACTACCACCACCACGACTACTACTGCTACTACCTTTACTACCACCACCCCTATTACCACCACTACTACCTCTGATACTACCACCACCACCACCCCACCATCACCACCACCACCACCATCACCACCACCACCACGACCAGATACCCACCAGAACACATCAACAAAGTAAGCAAGTAATCAACCACTATCACTCCATTATTAACCTGGAGTGACAGCCTCCCGGTTAATAAAGGAGTAATATGACTGGAGGAACCGCTTCACAACACTCCATAACAGCCGCTCCATTAACAAACTCCCACAAACCAACCTACGGGGGCCCTCCACTACGTAAGTTACCATGGGACAACCTGGGATTGAAAATTAGACACATGTGCAACATCTGGGTATCATTATTGTAGACGTTTCGCCCTCCAGTGGCTTTATCAATACAAATTCAAAGACATAATTGGAAGACGGTAGGACTATATACGAAAGATGAGGTAATCAGTCCCTCATCCAAGGCTGAGGGACTGATTACCTCATTATGTCCTTGAATTTGTACTGATGAAGCCACTGGAGGGCGAAACGTCTACAATAAAGGTACCCAGATGTTGCATATGTGTCTAATTTTCATCTTGTCTCTATTGTATACCATTCATGTACAAGCTGGAGTTATTGCAGTTATTTTCTGCCGTCAGAGTGCTGAAGAACGAGTCAAAAATGAGGGAGAAAAGTCGAAAATTTGACGCTGACTGCAACCATTTGCAAGACGAGGCTGTGAGTTCCCTGCGAGAGTTGTCAACATATGAGGTTGGTGGCTGCGTCGTTGAGAGCTCCCGCCTCCCTCCAGCAGCGGCCAATCAGAACCCTGAGCGGCGGATCAGAGGAAGGAAGCTCGCGTTCTGATTAGCCGGGTGGGCCAGCGGTCTCTCTTTCATCTACCCTCCGGCTCCGCCCATTCCTTCCCTCCCAGCAGTATGGAAATGCACGAAAAAGAGCTTTGAGGAGCTCTATCTCTCTCTTATTTCTCTCTAATAGAGCCATTGAAGGGCTGTTTACCTTCAGGGCTGCCTGAAGGGCTCTTGTTTCGAGGGTTTGGAGGTATCCTTCCCTTCACCCCTTCCTCGGATCATCCCCTTTCCCGAAGGCTTCTTTTCGAACGCCTTTAAAGACGTCGCATGAATCATCCATGTGATTTTGCGTGATGCATTCTCACATACAAATCCATGCAAGGTTTTACATGATATATACTACCCATTTCTTTTCATGGGAGCTTTTTGTTGTGGGTTGCCCCATTACACGTAACCCATAAATAGCTCTTCGACCCATTCCTCATTACCCATACGTCGCATAGCGCCACCCCATGAAGTACTGGTCACTTTCCACTAAGTGAAACACAACATGGGGAGAATAAATGGGGTGGAGAGAGTGTGGGTGGTTGTATCGGGGTGGGCTGGGGAGAGATGGGTGGGTGGGCGTGGAGGGGTGTTGGGTGGGTTGGGGAGTGGGCGTGGGTGGGCTACCCACACCCACCATCGCTCCTGACCACCCACGACACGAAGCGCACCCACCTACGTCTACCCACCTCAGCGCCACTGAGGATCTCTGTACCACTGAGGATATTTATTCCACTGGAAATCTCTGTACCACTGAGGATATTTGTACCACTGGAGATCTTTGTACCACTGAGGATCTCTGTACTACTGAGGATCTCTGTACCACTGAGGATCCCTCTACCACAGAGGACCAGTTCCAGTCCTAAAGACCACAATAAACGGGATTTAATATTTATGGAACACTAATACTGTGTAAAGTGCAGGCTCGACCTTCCGTCTTCACTTACCACCACTTGTTGTAGCCCTAACAGCTGGTCTCGGGCAAGAGATTGTATCAAATAATTGTATAAATAGATTGTATTAAGGGATTGTATTAAGCAGGGAATACTGACCAGGTATCGAGTCTGGAGTCACTCCTTTCTCTGACCGGAAGCGGAACAATATGGAGAGTGAAGTAGTGGAGGCACGATCCATACACAGCTTTAAGAAGAGGTACGGTATGGCTCTTGGAGCAGGGAGAGAGTAGACATAGTCGCGACTAGCGAAGAGGCGGGGCCAGGAGCTAAGATTTGACCCCTGCAACCACAAACAGATGAGTACCAATAGATGAGCAAAAACACACACACGCACACACACACACATACATATATACACATACACGCTGAGTCTCGACCCCTGCAACCACAATTAGGTGAGTACAATTAGGTGAGTACACATATACACATACACACATACACATATACACATATACACATACACATATACACATACACACATACACACATACACACATACACATATACACATACACACACACATTTCGAAGTGTTTCCTTATACACATACACACACATACACACATACAACAGGCCTAGTGTCTAATCGACATGTGCCTAGGACAAAATGGTAACTAACACACACACACATACACACACACACACACACACACACACACACACGTGACCCAGTAGCGGCCAGTGAAGAGGCGGGGCCAGGAGCTATGACTCGACCCCTGCAACCACAACTAGGTGAGTACACACACAACTTAAGAGAGCGCAGGTTACACTAACCTTCATAGAAACGTATATCTAACCACGAATAAACAAATTATAACAACGCCATACGTCTGGCAACGTGGGGAGCGAAAAAATCAGGTAACGTGTAAAACTGAACGTTTCAACGAGACTGTTGTGGTTGAGAGTAGACTGGTGTGGTTGAGAGTAGACTGGTGTGGTTGAGAGTAGACTGGTGTGGTTGAGAAGAGACTGGTGTGGTTGAGAGTAGACTGGTGTGGTTGAGAGGAGACTGGTGTGGTTGAGAGTAGACTGGTGTGGTTGAGAGTAGACTGGTGTGGTTGAGAGTAGACTGGTGTGGTTGAGAGTAGACTGGTGTGGTTGAGAAGAGACTGGTGTGGTTGAGAGTAGACTGGTGTGGTTGAGAGGAGACTGGTGTGGTTGAGAGTAGACTGGTGTGGTTGAGAGTAGACTGGTGTGGTTGAGAGTAGACTGGTGTGGTTGAGAGGAGACTGGTGTGGTTGAGAGTAGACTGGTGTGGTTGAGAGGAGACTGGTGTGGTTGAGAGTAGACTGGTGTGGTTGAGAGTAGACTGGTGTGGTTGAGAGTAGACTGGTGTGGTTGAGAAGAGACTGGTGTGGTTGAGAGTAGACTGTTGTGGTTGAGAGTAGACTGGTGTGGTTGAGAGGAGACTGGTGTGGTTGAGAGTAGACTGGTGTGGTTGAGAGTAGACTGGTGGGGTTGAGAGTAGACTGGTGTGGTTGAGAGGAGGCTGGTGTGGTTGAGAGTAGACTGGTGTGGTTGAGAGTAGACTGGTGTGGTTGAGAAGAGACTGGTGTGGTTGAGTAGACTGGTGTGGTTGAGAGTAGACTGGTGTGGTTGAGAGGAGACTGGTGTGGTTGAGAGTAGACTGGTGTGGTTGAGAGTAGACTGGTGTGGTTGAGAGTAGACTGGTGTGGTTGAGAGGAGGCTGGTGTGGTTGAGAGTAGACTGGTGTGGTTGAGAGTAGACTGGTGTGGTTGAGAGTAGACTGGTGTGGTTGAGAAGAGACTGGTGTGGTTGAGAGTAGACTGGTGTGGTTGAGAGTAGACTGGTATGGTTGAGAGGAGACTGGTGTGGTTGATACGAGACTGGTGTGGTTGAGAGTAGACTGGTGTGGTTGAGAGGAGACTGGTGTGGTTGATACGAGACTGGTGTGGTTGAGAGGAGACTGGTGTGGTTGAGAGGAGACTGGTGTGGTTGAGAGTAGACTGGTGTGGTTGAGAGGAGACTGGTGTGGTTGAGAGGAGACTGGTGTGGTTGAGAGTAGACTGGTGTGGTTGAGAGGAGACTTGTGTGGTTGAGAGTAGACTGGTGTGGTTGAGAGTAGACTGGTGTGGTTGAGAGGAGACTGGTGTGGTTGAGAGGAGACTGGTGTGGTTGAGAGGAGACTGGTGTGGTTGAGAGTAGACTGGTGTGGTTGAGAGGAGACTGGTGTGGTTGAGAGGAGACTGGTGTGGTTGATACGAGACTGGTGTGGTTGAGAGTAGACTGGTGTGTTTAAGAGGAGACTGGTGTGGTTGAGAGGAGACTGGTGTGGTTGAGAGGAGACTGGTGTGGTTGAGAGTAGACTGGTGTGGTTGATACGAGACTGGTGCGGTTGAGAGTAGACTGGTGTGGTTGAGAGGAGACTGGTGTGGTTTATACGAGACTGGTGTGGTTGAGAGGAGACTGGTGTGGTTGAGAGGAGACTGGTGTGGTTGAGAGTAGACTGGTGTGGTTGAGAGGAGACTGGTGTGGTTGAGAGGAGACTGGTGTGGTTTTTAGGAGACTGGTGTGGTTTTTAGGAGACTGGTGTGGTTGAGAGGAGACTGGTTTGGTTGAGAGTAGACTGGTGTGGTTGAGAGGAGACTGGTGTGGTTGAGAGGAGACTGGTGTGGTTGAGAGGAGACTGGTGTGGTTGAGAGGAGACTGGTGTGGTTGAGAGTAGACTGGTGTGGTTGATACGAGACTGGTGCGGTTGAGAGTAGACTGGTGTGGTTGAGAGGAGACTGGTGTGGTTTATACGAGACTGGTGTGGTTGAGAGGAGACTGGTGTGGTTGAGAGGAGACTGGTGTGGTTGAGAGTAGACTGGTGTGGTTGAGAGGAGACTGGTGTGGTTGAGAGGAGACTGGTGTGGTTGAGAGGAGACTGGTGTGGTTGAGAGGAGACTGGTGTGGTTGAGAGGAGACTGGTTTGGTTGAGA
Source organism: Cherax destructor (assembly GCA_009830355.1). Classification (NCBI taxonomy): domain Eukaryota; kingdom Metazoa; phylum Arthropoda; class Malacostraca; order Decapoda; family Parastacidae; genus Cherax; species Cherax destructor. The sequence goes on from WNWK01000844.1 coordinate 239,588, forward strand.
GTAGACTGGTGTGGTTGAGAGGAGACTGGTGTGGTTGAGAGGAGACTGGTGTGGTTGAGAGGAGACTGGTGTGGTTGAGAGGAGACTCGTGTGGTTGAGAGGAGACTCGTGTGGTTGAGAGTAGACTCGTGTGGTTGATACGAGACTGGTGTGGTTGATACGATACTGGTGTGGTTGATACTAGACTTATTCAAGTGAGAGGCTAGTCACCCCTTCCCCCCGGTGACAAAATGTCTGGTGACAACAGACATTTGTCGGTGTTAATTTAACCTCTCGTTATGTCTTCTTGCTTAGTTTCCTCCACTCTTCACAAAAATTCGCATCAGTATAAGCACTGTATCATACCACGGGGGGAGTTGGATGATAGCTCTAGGCCTTTCGTGTTGCAATCAACACATCATCGGGAGCAAATTTAGGGGAATGTTTTTTGCAATGAAAACTTGTTGTATTTTGTCAGTATTTTCGACAGATCGACGTTTCGCTCCATTATAAATGTACATTTATCTTAAATGGATAAAAGTTCGGAAAATTTCAGTAAGGTCCGTAATTTTTGGAGTTTTATGTTCGCTCACAGTAACACTTGGTTTAATGGGTTTAAACCAGAGAGTATAAATAAATGTGCGTGATGACACGTACATTTATTGACGATGTTTCGCCCACTCCCTGGGTTTTATCTTATCATAAAGCAGATAGAGCTGGAAGGAGAAGCTGGGCGTAATAGGTGGTAGAGAGGAGAAACGTAGTGGAGAGGAAGAAAGGTGCTCGCTAGGTCACTTTGGTTCTGAAACGTCCTAGGTTCTGAATACAGGTTCTGTAAATTTATAGAAACCGGTTAACTAGTTGAGATTGGTGAGTGTTGACCCATATTACCTCCTAGTGGTAGTTAATGATTCTAATGGTGTACTATTGCTGAGAACGATATTCAGAAGAGGAAGAGTCTCGAGTCAGCACTTATCATTGTAACTGCTGAGATGAATGACATTCATAGGAGGAGTAGTCTCGAGTCAGCACTCGTCAGTATTATTAGAAACTTCAGCCAGATTAACGGTTTTCTGCAACTTACCAGAACTTCTCACTAGATCATTAAAATGTAAACATGTGTTCCTGTGTATCAATCAAATGAAGATTATAAAAATATTTATGTAAACATTTATAGGGGGGTTGGCAGGGAAAGAAAATACTCAAACATCTCTGGGGAGAAATCTCTAGATATTTCCCCCTAAAGTGCACCAATTCCAGGGTGGTTTTAGACCTGGAGTGACCTGACGCATACCAATCTTACTCTCTGCCTCGTTTCTGCTTGCAACACATGCATGGGTGAAACGTTGGCAATAAAATTTATATATAACTGCATTTATCTCTAGAATTTTTTTGAGGTCTGAAAAAATTAGCGCTTGTAAAAAAATCTAAATTATTATTATAATAATATTATTATTATTATTATTATTATTATTATTATTATTATTATTATTATTATTATGATTATGATTATGATTATTATTATTATTATTATGGAAAAGCACTAAACCCCTTGGGGTCACAGCGACGGAGAATTGCAAATATAGTGGACCCTCGGTTTTCGTTGAAAATTCTTTCCAGAATGCTGTTTGAGTGCCGTTACCGAACGAATTTGTTCCCATAAGGACAAATGTAAATTAGATTAGTCATTTCAGACCCCTAAAAATACACTTACAAAAGCACTTACGAAAATACACTTACATAATTGTTCGAGTTCGGAGGTGAACGAAAACCGAGGGTCCACTGTAATTAAATCTGATACAGGGAAGGGGAGGATTCATCCTGTCCCTTAAATCAAGAGCTCTTTTCCAACATAACTCTCACCCCTCATCCCCCAGCCATCTAGAAAGCTCCACCAATCAAATAAAATGAAAATAATCACACTAATCACCTCAATAAAACATACATTAATGAAATAAAAAAAATATACCGGAGTGTTTGGTATTGCAATGGGGAAGCCACCAGTTCAGAGATGTTTAAGTACCATAATGGAGTGCGACAAGCATGGGCACTCACCCCATGTTTGGGTAATGTTTTTACTCATGAGTTAAATGGAATTCTAAGTAGCAGGTGTGTTTGCTTGCTGTTTTAGGGAGTGCTTTTGTCAACACTTGTTTTAAGGAGTGCTCTTGTAAACATTAGTTTAAGAGAGTGATTTTGTCAACACTTGTTTTAAGGAGTGCTCTTGTAAACACTAGTTTAAGAGAGTGCTTTTGTCAACATTTGTTTTAAGGAGTGCTCTTGTAAACACTAGCTTAAGAGAGTGCTTTTGTCAACACTTGTTTTAAGGAGTGCTCTTGTAAACACTAGTTTAAGAGAGTGCTTTTGTCAACACTTGTTTTAGGGAGTGCTCTTGTAAACACTAGTTTAAGAGAGTGCTTTTGTCAACCCTTGTTTTAAGGAGTGCTCTTGTAAACACTAGTTTAAGAGAGTGCTTTTGTCAACACTTGTTTTAGGGAGTGCTCTTGTAAACACTAGTTTAAGAGAGTGCTTTTGTCAACACTTGTTTTAGGGAGTGCTTGTGTAAAACACCTTCTCTCTTGTTTGTCTCCATGTGGGATGCTGAGTGTTCTCTGGGGTGTACATCCACACAGATATACCCACCTCTCGGTGTATATACAGAGCTGAATTTTGGAGTATGGAAGCGTGGAATGCAGCTGACATGCCACCAGCAGCCAGCCAGCCTCCAGCATCTCTTTATTTCCTTGAATAACGGATTTTACCTCATCGTGTCTGAGGCTTTTCTGTGGAAACTCCAGCGGATCACAGGCCCCTGGTGGAGTCCCCGTCAGGCGCACATTAGCCTTACAGAAGGGAGTAATTAGAGGTGATATTGGCGTGTGTGTATGACTGACGTGATGACGGGTTTGGCCTGGCTGATGGAGCTCAGCACAGTTTGCTTTTCACAGTGGTGCGTGTGGCCGCCCTCACCCGTCTCTTCCAGTATGGTCGTCATCTCTCAGTCAAAACATCAACTTCCAGCTCGCTGTTTACTCCCCGACAGCGGTATTAAACGTCGCTAATGCCGGGATGGAGCGTGATATAGAGAGTAGTGTGATAACCAATTAAAAGGGAGTGAGAGAGAAAGGGGAAGGTGAACGAAGGAATGAGAGAGATAATCTAAAAAAAATATGACAGCTTCTCTTTTCCGCCCTGCAATAATTCCACCTCCGAGTGTGGCCTGGGTTACACTGTTACCACCACCACCCCTCCCTCAACAACCCCCCCCCTTCCCCAGCATCCCTCAACCCACACACAACCACACCTCCAAACCTGCAACAAACTCTCTCACAGGGACAGCTAAATGTGTAAAATAGTTGATGCAGATGCAAGAACCGCTGGAAGTAGGTGGTGAGAGGGCGGTAGGGGTGAGGTGCACCAGGGAAGGTACTTGGTACCACTGCTGTCTTAACACCCTGAGGCAGCGGGTTGGGTCTTTGAAGATTATTAGTGACTCCAGTCTTTAGTCTTCAGTCTTTTAGACTCACGTTAGTACAGCTAGTGAGGTAGTGCGTGGGGGGTCAGGTGAAGTGGCGAGGAGGTCAGGTGAAGTGGTGAGGAGGTCAGGTGAGGTAGTGAGGGGTCAGGTGAGGTAGTGAGGGGGAGTGGTCGGGTTAGAGTGGGATATTGAAATGTTTAAGAATTTCGACGTGTGTAATACTAGTTTTGACAGGTGTGTGTGTGTGTGTGTGTGTGTGGTCACAGACCACTACCTCCCCCCCATCACACACACACAGTTGGTTATACCTATTAACGAGTCTGTGCTGACGCTGTTCTTTACGACCCTCACATTTCTCTGTATTCTTCTTTGCCTCGACTGTGAAATAATGTGTGGAAAGACTCTCAGCTCTCCTAACTTAAGCAAGAAGTCCTAGTGACTCAAAAGTTCTAAGTGAACATTGACGTAGTGCTGGGTGCTGAGGACTGACGTAGTGCTGGGTGCTGAGGACTGACGTTGTGCTGGGTGCTGATGACTGATGTTGTGCTGGGTGCTGAGGACTGACGTTGTGCTGGGTGCTGAGGACTGTCGTAGTGCTGGATGCTGATGACTGATGTTGTGCTGGGTGCTGAGGACTGTCGTAGTGCTGGGTGCTGACGTAGAGTTCAGTCATGGGTAGCATGTAGCATTTACCACAGGTGTGGCAAGTGCTACATGCGGGAAAACAGCAGGTGACATCAATACTAGGAGTGTAGAACACAGATGTACATACAGCAGGTGACATCAATACTAGGAGTGTAGAACACAGATGTACATACAACAGGTGACATCAATACAAGGAGTGTAGAACACAGATGTACATACAGCAGGTGACATCAATACAAGGAGTGTAGAACACAGATGTACATACAGCAGGTGACATCAATACTAGGAGTGTAGAACACAGATGTACATACAGCAGGTGACATCAATACAAGGAGTGTAGAACACAGATGTACATACAGCAGGTGACATCAATACAAGGAGTGTAGAACACAGATGTACATACAGCAGGTGACATCAATACAAGGAGTGTAGAACACAGATGTACATACAGCAGGTGACATCAATACAAGGAGTGTAGAACACAGATGTACATACAGCAGGTGACATCAATACAAGGAGTGTAGAACACAGATGTACATACAGCAGGTGACATCAATACAAGGAGTGTAGAACACAGATGTACATACAGCAGGTGACATCAATACTAGGAGTGTAGAACACAGATGTACATACAGCAGGTGACATCAATACAAGGAGTGTAGAACACAGATGTACATACAGCAGGTGACATCAATACAAGGAGTGTAGAACACAGATGTACATACAGCAGGTGACATCAATACAAGGAGTGTAGAACACAGATGTACATACAGCAGGTGACATCAATACAAGGAGTGTAGAACACAGATGTACATACAGCAGGTGACATCAATACAAGGAGTGTAGAACACAGATGTACATACAGCAGGTGACACCAATACAAGGAGTGTAGAACACAGATGTACATACAGCAGGTGACATCAATACAAGGAGTGTAGAACACAGATGTACATACAGCAGGTGACATCAATACTAGGAGTGTAGAACACAGATGTACATACAGCAGGTGACATCAATACTAGGAGTGTAGAACACAGATGTACATACAGCAGGTGACATCAATACAAGGAGTGTAGAACACAGATGTACATACAGCAGGTGACATCAATACAAGGAGTGTAGAACACAGATGTACATACAGCAGGTGACATCAATACAAGGAGTGTAGAACACAGATGCACATACAGCAAGTGACATCAATACAAGGAGTGTAGAACACAGATGTACATACAGCAGGTGACATCAATACAAGGAGTGTAGAACAGATGTACATACAGCAGGTGACATCAATACAAGGAGTGTAGAACACAGATGTACATACAGCAGGTGACATCAATACAAGGAGTGTAGAACACAGATGTACATACAGCAGGTGACATCAATACTAGGAGTGTAGAACACAGATGTACATACAGCAGGTGACATCAATACTAGGAGTGTAGAACACAGATGTACATACAGCAGGTGACATCAATACAAGGAGTGTAGAACACAGATGTACATACAGCAGGTGACATCAATACTAGGAGTGTAGAACACAGATGTACATACAGCAGGTGACATCAATACTAGGAGTGTAGAACACAGATGTACATACATCAAGTGACAACACAGAAAATGTGCAAGTCTTTAAGCAGTACTAGCAGCAGCAGAGTTAGAACTGCCAGCAGCAGCAGAGTTAGAACTGCCAGCAGCAGCAGCAGAGTTAGAACTGCCAGCAGCAGCAGCAGAGTTAGAACTGCCAGCAGCAGCAGCAGCAGAGTTAGAACTGCCAGCAGCAGAAGCAGAGTTAGAACTGCCAGCAGCAGCAGCAGAGTTAGAACTGCCAGCAACAGCAGAAGAGTTAGAACTGCCAGCAGCAGCAGAGTTAGAACTGCCAGCAGCAGCAGCAGAGTTAGAGTTGCCAGCAGCAGCAGCAGAGTTAGAACTGCCAGCAGCAGCAGCAGAGTTAGAACTGCCAGCAGCAGCAGCAGCAGAGTTAGAACTGCCAGCAGCAGCAGCAGCAAAGTTAGAACTGCCAGCAGCAGCAGCAGAAGAGTTAGAACTGCCAGCAGCAGCAGCAGAGTTAGAACTGCCAGCAGCAGAGTTAGAACTGCCAGCAGCAGCAGCAGCAGAGTTAGAACTGCCAGCAGCAGCAGAAGAGTTAGAACTGCCAGCAGCAGCAGAAGAGTTAGAACTGCCAGCAGCAGCAGAGTTAGAACTGCCAGCAGCAGCAGCAGAGTTAGAATTGCCAGCAGCAGCAGCAGAGTTAGAACTGCCAGCAACAGCAGCAGAGTTAGAACTGCCAGCAACTGCAGAAGAGTTAGAACTGCCAGCAGCAGCAGCAGAGTTAGAGTTGCCAGCAGCAGCAGCAGCAGAGTTAGAACTGCCAGCAGCAGCAGCAGCAGAGTTAGAACTGCCAGCAGCAGCAGCAGCAGCAGCAGCAGAGTTAGAACTGCCAGCAGCAGTAGCAGAGTTAGAACTGCCAGCAGCAGCAGCAGCAGCAGAGTTAGAACTGCCAGCAGCAGTAGCAGAGTTAGAGTTGCCAGCAGCAGCAGAAGAGTTAGAACTGCTAGCAGCAGCAGAGTTAGAACTGCCAGCAGCAGCAGAGTTAGAACTGCCAGCAGCAGCAGAGTTAGAACTGCCAGCAGCAGCAGAAGAGTTAGAACTGCCAGCAGCAGCAGAGTTAGAACTGTCAGCAGCAGCAGAGTTAGAACTGCTAGCAGCAGAGTTAGAACTGCCAGCAGCAGCGTTAGAACTGCCAGCAACAGCAGCATCAGAACCATCAACAGCAAAAGCAGCATCAGATCCACTAGCAGCAACATCAACAACAGAACCACCAACAACAACAGCATCAGAACCACCACCAGTAACATCAGCATCAGAACCAGCAGCAACAACAGTATCAACAGCAACAGCAGCATCAGAACCACCAGCAACAGCATCAGAACCACCACCAGCAACATCAACAACAGAACCACCAACAGCAACAGAACCAACCACCAGCAACAGCAGCATCTGAACCATCAGCAACAACAGTAGCAACAGCAGCATCAGAACCACCAGCAACAACAGTAGCAACAGCAGCATCATAACCACCAGCAACAGCATCAGAACCACCAGGAGCACCAGAACCACCAGCATCATCATGATCATCAAAGAAGCAACCATGGACTGTGTTCAGTGGCAGTAAAAGTTTTGTTGTGACTCTTGAGTTGGCACCTCCCTGGGATGCTTGTATTACTTACCCTCGTCTCTCCCAGCTGCTGTGTGTGTACTCACCTAGTTGTACTCACCTAGTTGTGGTTGCAGGGGTCGAGTCAAAGCTCCTGGCCCCGCCTCTTCACTGGCCGCTACTGGGTCACTCTCCCTGCGCCATGAGCTTTATCATACCTCTGCTTAAAGCTATGTATAGAGCCTGCCTCCACTACATCGCTTCCTAAACTATTCCACTTCCCGACAACTCTGTGACTGAAGAAATACTTCCTAACATCTCTGTGATTCATCTGAGTCTTCAACTTCCATCTGTGTCCCCTTGTTGTTGTGTCCCATCTCTGGAACATTCTGTCTCTGTCCACTTTGTCAATTCCTCTCAGTATCTTATATGTTGTTATCATGTCTCCCCTATCTCTCCTGTCCTCCAGTGTCGTCAGGTCGATTTCCCTTAACCTCCCTCGTAGGACATACCCCTTAGCTCCGGGACTAGTCTTGTTGCAAACCTTTGCACTTTCTCGAGCTTCTTCACATGCTTGGCTAGGTGTGGGTTCCAAACTGGTGCTGCATACTCCAATATGGGCCTAACGTACACAGTGTACAGGGTCCTGAACGATTCTTTATTAAGATGTCGGAATGCTGTTCTTAGGTTTGCTAGGCGCCCATATGCTGCAGCAGTTATTTGGTTGATGTGCGCCTCAGGAGATGTGTCTGGTGTTATACTCACCCCAAGATCTTTTTCCTTGATTGAGGTTTGCAGTCTCTGGCCCCCTAGGCTGTACTCCGTCTGCGGTCTTCTTTGCCCTTCCCCAATCTTCATGACTTTGCACTTGGTGGGGTTGAACTCCAGGAGCCAGTTGCTGGACCAGGCTTGCAGGCTGTCCAGATCCCTTTGTAGTTCTGCCTGGTCCTCGTCCGATTGAATTCTTCTCATCAACTTCACATCATCTGCAAACAGGGACACTTCGGAGTCTATTCCTTCCGTCATGTCGTTCACAAATACCAGAAACAGCACTGGTCCCAGGACTGACCCCTGTGGAACCCCGCTCGTCACCGGCGCCCACTCTGACACCTCGCCACGTACCATGACTCGCTGCTGTCTCCCTGACAGGTATTCCCTGATCCAATATGTGTGTGTGTGTGTGTGTGTGTGTGTGTGTGTGTGTGTGTAAAATAAAGATGCTTATACTGTATTACGTTTCTTGTTTCCCGACCATATCAACATTTGTGGTCAATTTTCATCAAAGGCTTCGAAAAATCTTGAGAGTGCCATCGGCCTGAGATCCTTTAATTTCCTTTGAATCTTAGAGCCCAAACGAGCATTTCTAACATATTTCTGGGGGGAAGGGGGAGGGGAGTTAAAGCCACTGTCTTGAGATACTATTCTGGGGGAGTGACTTTCTTTTATAAGGGGGTGGAAACTCTTCTCTTTATGTCTTGTAACGGGGCGGACCGCAAAGCCAGAGGAAGGTCACGGTCATGTGACCTTCCGTTGTGCGAGTCATCGTGTAAGAAATTTTCATAGTTTTCCTGACAAATAAAGTACCACTTAAGTTACCCAATTTTTTGTGTAAGGAAAGTATTGTTACTTAAGTGGTGAGCTGAGTGCAAGTGCTAGATGGTCCCAAGTTAAAGTGTTGTGTCAGAACTTGTAGACCAAGTAGAAAGTTGTTGTGGCAGGATCCCTGATGGAGGAGGATGGAGTTGGGAGGAAAGTGTAGCCTCCATCACTTAAACATCATGGTGGTGAGGGGGATGTTGACTCCATCACAAGTAATGGAGAGATGGAAAATAATTGTTAATGAGGTCCTGTCTGCCTAAAGTAGTCCACTTGCTGTGGGTGCTAAGAGACAGCAGACGTAACGTCGTTATCAACCTCGTTCGTTAAACAGACGAACCAAGTTTTGACCTCAAATTCGCAATAGCGATATTTATGTTCAACCTCAACAACCTCGTCTGCAACTTCAAGTATCAACACTACGACTTCCAGAAAGGCTTATTCCAAGGGGGTATTTCGTCTGAAATTCCTCCTTCCATTCTTCCCAGACGCTAGACAGCTTTCACTGTCCTACCTGGAGTCTACCTGGAGGGTATTCCGGGGATCAATGCCCCCGCGGCCCGGTCCACGACCAGGCCTCCCGGTGGATCAGGGCCTGATCAACTAGGCTGTTACTGCTGGCCGCAGAAATTCTGGCAACCAGTGCTGATTAGAGCAACGGAGTCGTCATTCTCAGTAACGTTGATTGCGACGACAAAATAACCGTACTCTTCAGAGATCGTGGAAATTGCAATGTAAACAGACTAACTAGTGTTGTAGTAACCAGGCTTAGACTTGGTTACAAGTACATCTGTCAGTTTGGTAAACACATAATCAAACTAAGTACAAATTATGTGGTTAGGCTTTTGGCCACTTTCTTGAACACTATGTTCTTAATTGTCCACTTATTGACGGATATAGAGATAGTATAACCCATGTGATATGCCAAGGTGTTATATTAATTAAAATACATTAACAAATATTAAGCAAATATCCTAAATCTACAATCGTAGATATATCTAACAGATGAATATCTTAACAGATGAATATCTAACAGCCAAGATGTATATCTAACAGATAAGACAAGGGCCCCAAAAAGGCCTAGAAACTAGGCCCTTTTGGGGCCTAGTTCCTAGGACTTTTGTGAATCCATAATCTCTTGCACTACCGTCCTTTATATACTTTTGATCTAGTTATAGTGAGGGAGGTGATGCCTCCATCACTCCATCACGTATAATGGGAGGGTGGGACTACATTTTTATTTTCCTTCGATATATTTTGAACGTAACATTATGACGTTCCAATATATTTCTGGTATATTAAATAACGTGGTTATCTCAACTAATGACAGGTATTGGTAAACACCTGTCAATTATGGCGTCGCCTCACACTTCAGCATCTGTAGCTATTAGCACATGTATTATTTATCAATATATGTTGCGGTTGTTGTCACTGGGTGCTTGTGTTGACACAGCTCTCAGACACTGATGTACTATCTTGCATGACAGGGCCAGCCACACGACCACCATGTATCACTGAGCTTTTCAAGGCACTAACGAAGGTTGGCACTGTCTTATGTGTCCCTCCTTGGCACTCCCCCCCACACAACCAAGTGTCATAAAGGTCCGCTTGGCACTGCTGACTTGAGAGGATGAGTATATACGCTCTCTTCGTATGTGTACGCAAGACTATGCAAAATACAATGTTTTTTGGGGGCTATCCTGGGTTAAATCAGCATAGAGGAAGAGAAGGACGGACGTAAAGCGAGAGATGGAGAGGGAGTAAAAAATATGGAGAGACAAAGAGAGGAGATAGGGAGGAAGGAATTGAAAATGAGAAATGGAGAATAAGAGGGGAGAGAAGAGGAAGGGTTGAAATAAGGTAGAGGGGAAAGAGAGAAGGAAAGAAGAGGGAATAAGGAAGGGAGGGAGAGGGGCAAGAAGGGAGAGTGTTCTGTCAGCAGTTGTCGCTACTCCCTCATACTGTCACAACTACTACTACTACCCCATAACTAACCTGCCAGGCCCAGGTGGTGGTTGTGTTTGTGGTGGGGGTGGTTAGTGCTGATAGTCTTGGTGTTAGTGCTGATAGTCTTGGTGTTAGTGCTGATAGTCTTGGTGTTAGTGCTGATAGTCTTGGTGTTAGTGCTGATAGTCTTGGTGTTAGTGCTGATAGTCTTGGTGTTAGTGCTGATAGTCTTGGTGTTAGTGCTGATAGTCTTGGTGTTAGTGCTGATAGTCTTGGTGTTAGTGCTGATAGTCTTGGTGTTAGTGCTGATAGTCTTGGTGTTAGTGCTGATAGTCTTGGTGTTAGTGCTGATAGTCTTGGTGTTAGTGCTGATAGTCTTGGTGTTAATATTATAGTACTGTGGTATAGTTGTGCAGTTTAATCAGCAGAATTGTAGATCTATTCTGGCTTCTAACTGCATTCCCATAATATTCAAATTCATTATTTACTTCTCTCCTCATACTGTTGTTTCTAGACACTGATATATCTAGGTTATTCTCTGCTTCCTTCACGACACTTTGGCTAGCTTATCAACTTTACGTTCCTCTTAAAGACCTTCTGTTTGTACACACTGAAGATATACTGTTGGTGTGTGTGGCCCTGTCTCCGTCCACACACTAGTGTGTGGCCCTGTCTCTGTCCACACAGTAGTGTGTAGCTCTTTGTGTCCACACATTTTATAGTTTGTCACTGACATCTTCATACAAACTGCACTACCAGGGATACTTATAGTCTGTTCTTAATCTATCAGTAACAACATCTTACGACCTATTGACCTGCTCACTTCCTCCACAGACATGATCAACTTGAAACATTTCATTAAAACAGACAACTGTTAGTTATCTGTTGTAATGAAATCTGTCAGTTCCTATACTGACTGTTCATTCCTCAAACTCGTTTGATATTTCTTATCTAACATTACATAAATAACCTGCGCATAGGAGAAAGAAACTTGGTCCAAGTCGGACCGAAATGTCGTCGTAAGTTTCTCTTTCCTGTGTGCTGGTTATTTGTTTATTAACAATGTTTTTATTTTTACTTAAAGGCAATTTAGTCAGGTCACCGACCTTACTATGATTCCGGAAACCCGTGTGAGAGGGATTCCACAAAAAAAAGCTATACTCTAATCTCCACTTTCAATATTTTGTGTGTATCTGTGTGTGACTTCATGCACAAGCAAGTTACATTCACAGCTCAGGATATTTAGAGCAAGTAATGAAGCCGTAGCGGCTTGTTTATTGTGCACCCCATATCCATACTGTGGTTGGTAGCGCAAGAACACATGGACACATAAGAGGCCTAGGAACCAGGCCTCCCAAAAGGGTTAACAGGAACACATCTGGATATATATATATATATATATATATATATATATATATATATATATATATATATATATATATATATATATATATATATATATGCTAGGAATTCGCAAGAGCAGGCGAAATATTCACAAACACTGATCTCTGGCCGACGGAGACTCGACCCTACGAACCTTGTGACAGGAACGCAGTGCTTTACCGACCGTACCACACTGGACCAATACCTTGGCATCCAGCTCATGCTAGACGTTGATCCAAGGCACCCAGCTTTCAGGCAGGTGGCTTACAGCTTTTCATCTCATCCCCTGCATGCATCGACACAACTAGAGATTTTTACAATGCTAGGAATTCGCAAGAGCAGGCGAAGAGATCAGTGTTTTTATATATATATATATATATATATATATATATATATATATATATATATATATATATATATATATATATACAAACACTGATCTCTGGCCGACGGAGACTCGAACCTACGAACCTTGTGACAAGGTACGCAGTGCTTTGCCGACCGTACCACACTGGACCAATACCTTGGCGTCCAGCTCACGCTAGACGTTGATCCAAGGCAGCCAGCTTTCAGGCAGGAGGCTTACAGCTTTTCATCTCGTCCCCTGCATGCATCGACACAACTAGAGATTTTACAATGCTAGGAATTCGCAAGAGCAGGCGAAGAGATCAGTGTTTATGAATATTTCGCCTGCTCTTGCGAATTCCTAGCATTGTATATATATATATATATATATATATATATATATATATATATATATATATATATATATATATATATATATATATATATATATATATATATATATATTATTAAAATATCCGTAGTTTTAATTTCTTCCAGTATTAACAAACATTATAGCTGTAACATAAATGATTGTTGTCACTGGTGTTTTCACGTTACATTAACATATTAAATCGTATATATGATCACAAATAAGCAGATTAAAAGATAAATAAGGCTGTCACACGTCTGGCAACGAGGTGGCAGAGAGAGAGAGAACGAAGCCATGTAAAGAAACTCCTCAAGAACACGAAAACATGAACACATGGACTACAGCCTATTTGAAATTCTGGTTTATAGTTATTTAATAAAATACATTTATGCAAATTCCAAACATTGAATGCTTCATAAGTAAATGGCGAGCGTTCGTGAGAGTCAAATGGATTTATAGAACGCTTGGGGAGAGTGGAAGACAAGGATTTCAGCGCCGGCCGTGGTGGATTACTGACGTCTCACTCTACCTTGGTGCCTTGGGCATTGGTGACGAATTCAATAAATTCTCATCCCGGGACGCTTGCCCTCTTCATACTTTGCCCACCGGGTAGTTGGTCTGGGCACCATACACAATCTTTTTCCCCTCTCTGCTGATTTCTACGACTTGGGAAAAGCCGTTTGATGACTGTGGAGTGTGGAGCTTCTGGCTCTCCTGCTGGGTTTAGTTATGGGGGTAGAGGGCTACCTGACCTAATGGGAAATATTATTTTTGTTCCCGTTTCTATTCCCAAAGGGAATTCTTCCCTTCCCAATTCCCGCCCAGGTTAGGGCACTATTTCTTCCCCAGAAACTGGGAAAGGTGGGCTTAATACGGCGTAAGCTGCGGTGGCCCTATACACCCCCAATAAAGAATGGAGAGGAAAAACAAGATGTCTCTCTGAAGGCCTTGTCTCCATCCCTGCTCTCTCACCCGTCAAGGAGTGAAACATCAGACAACGGGTGAAACATCAGTCAAGGAAGGAAACATCAGACAAAGAGTGAAGCATCAGTCAAGGAGGTAGGGCTGTGACTTTTTTTTTGTGTGCGCGTACGTAGAACGAAAGCGACTACAAAACACAACATAAAACAGCAGCTATGTTGTATCTGTCCTTCCTGCCGTCTTCTTAGATAAGAATCATGGCATCATAAGAATTAACAAGTGAACATCAACATCACAAAAAGTAAACTGTCATCCGGATGACGCTGAAGTTATGGCAATAAAAATAGCTCCAAGATCATTGTTGATTCTGTCATAGGAATGTCCATGTTTAATGGAGGAACCAGATACGAACAATAAAAAAAGTTAGACAGAAAAGCATTAATGGACAATTCTTATAAATTTCACCACACACTGAATTCCTCCTTCATGATAATTTTGATAAATTAGCCAAGGTACCCCTGAAGGAAAACGTAGAATATAACTCTGGTATATCTGTGTCTAGGATGGATGTAAATAATGAAAATGAATGTCATATGAATGCAGTTAGAAGCCTGAACACATCTATCACACACTATGATAACATAAATGTAAATAAGTACATTTATGGAGCAACTTGCGCTGAGAACACGCCGACTGATGCCCAAATTTCATAGTCAGAGACGACCTGTGAATAGGCAATCAGTAATGATGGTTCTCTTGAGCTCCACGTAGCTAAGCATATTTACGGTGAACTTTGTAGATGTATGGTAGTAGCCAGGCTTACATGACTCGAGAAAGCAGAAGAGCCTTTATAGTGACACACGAACGTTTCTTTCTCATGTAGTGTGCGAAACGTTGTGTATTTCTACAAATTAATATTCTTCCGTATTTTTTTCTTTTGTTATTAATAATTTATGCATTTTTTTTGCGTTTTACGTAAATTACATACTAGAACAAATATACCACAAAATAAATGGAAAACTTCAGTATATTGCATCTCCATGATAAATACACCGAGAGGTATGTCTCCCAGTGTATGTACACCGAGAGGTATGTCTCCCAGTGTATGTACACCGCGAGGTATGTCTCCCAGTGTATACACCGCGAGGTATGTCTCCCAGTGTATGTACACCGCGAGGTATGTCTCCCAGTGTATGTACACCGCGAGGTAAGTCTCCCAGTGTATGTACACCGCGAGGTATGTCTCCCAGTGTATGTACACCGCGAGGTATGTCTCCCAGTGTATATACACCGCGAGGTATGTCTCCCAGTGTATGTACACCGCGAGGTATGTCTCCCAGTGTATGTACACTGAGAGTTTAATCCCTATTTTAGGGATTAATAATATTCTTCACTGGTGGTGAACAGGTGACATGCAGCCATAATGAGCCTCTTGTAGTCGATAGACTTTAAACCCCATTAACCATTGATCATCTCCTTAATATAAAAATATAAGGAATGAATTTCAGCAGTGGCTAGGAAAAAAAATACATTTAAAAATAGGACGTTTTTGCGATAAGTGAAATTTTGTGTTTACATTTGCAGGCATCTTGATACACGAACGATCCCTCGTCTTCACCTCGGATGTAAACATAGATGCGTCTTAACAGGTAAAAAAATGCTTTTAAGAGTCTATTAACATGGCAGTTTGAGTCTCATAGAACTTGTAGATACTGTGTGTGTGTGTGTGTGTGTGTGTGTTTCACATCATTTGATAGATGCCTTCTCAGAAGTGTACGGATATCGCAGTTCAGATGACCTTTCGACCTTAGTGTGACTTACACTGGGATGAAGAGACGAGAGGAGGAAGAGAGAGAGAGAGAGAGAGAGAGAGAGAGTGCAGGAAGAGAGGGGCGGGAAAAAGACGTAGAGAAGGCAGCGAGCAGAGTGCCCCCATGGATGTTTGGGTTCAGACGTCAGCAAGGTGCCCCACCAAACATCTATTCACACCGTAAAGTGTCTCTTGGGAGCTTCTTTATTTTTTTTACACCCCCATCACCACTCCCCAAGGGTCGGCCTCCTGCTTCTCCTCTTTATTACCTCTTCGTCATTCCCCATACCTCGCGGAAACACCTCTTAGCAGGGGAGGTGGTGGATGACGCGTCGCGCGATCTATCGCCAGCGCTCGCATACCCTGGGATAAAAAGAAAAACATTGCTGACGATCATGGTGGAACCTGGACGGGTTCGTTAGTGTGGGATGAGAACCGATTCGTTATTGTTGAACCTGTACTGTTTCGTCAGTGGGGAGAATGGACGGATTCCTTAGATGGAAGCTTGGACTGGTTCGTTAGTAAGGAAAATGGACAGGTTCGTTAGTGGGGGGCCTGGACTGGTTCGTTAGTGGGGAGACTGGACGAATTAACAGGGAAGTCTGAACGGATTTAGTTTGCTGGGAATCTGGACGGGTTCGTTGGTGTGGAACTTGGACGGGTTCGGTAGCTTGGAACCTGGGCGGATTCGTTAGTGTGAAACCTGGGCGGGTTCATTTTTGTGTACCCTTGACGGGTTCGTTAGCATATAACCTGGTTGGGTTCGTTAGCGTGGAATCTGGACAGGTTCGTTAAATCTGGCTACTTAGTGAATCCGGTGTACCTCTTACTGTTTCTGGATCATCACATTACAACATTCGATTTCTCCCGCCACTCCCAGCGTCCATTTTCCCAACGTTCCCGGCGTACAGGAAAACAGAAACGCGCCTGGAAGCGCAGCGTGTCTCTTCAAACCCAGGCAGCTCCGGAATCTGAGCTATTATCGCTCGCGGTGTGAGGTTTGTATAACGATGCCGGATGTGGGGAAGGAGCCGGATGGACCTTATGTCGCGTACCGCCATGGCCACAACAAATGGGAGTGAGGGTGCCGTGTGATGGGTGAATTATGGCACCCAGGGCTGTCGTGGGAGTGCCACAACTAGCGCTGACGCGAGATAACCATTCGAGCGAAACGTTCTCCAATTTTTAAAAGCTTCTTCCTCCGTGCAGTTGCTACTGACGTCTCACCCTCATTAGCCAGGGGGCGAAACCACCTTACGGCGACATTTCGCCCCCTCCCCCGGACCGCTGTCCGTTTTCCACATTTGTTATCGTTCGTGTGAAAATGTGCACTCGACGTTTCGGCCTCCGGCATGAACTGCCAGACTTAAGTTATTCGTCTTTTTTTCCAATATTGTTGTTACGGGAAATAAAGGTTAAGATGCGTCAATCTAACCAGATCTAAGCTAACGTAACCTAAGCTAACCTAATCTAACCTAGCCTAACCTAACTTAACCTAACTTAACCTAACCTAGCTTAACCTAACCTAACCTAACTTAACCTAACCTAACTAAACCTAACCTAACTTAACATAACCTAACTTAACTTAGGTTAAAAGTGCTATCTAAACTTTCACTCCTTTTATTTTCCACTTCTTTCATCTCTCATCTTTTTCTCTCACTTCTCTCTCTCTCTCTCTCTCTCTCTCTCTCTCTCTCTCTCTCTCTCTCTCTCTCTCTCTCTCTCTCTCTCTCTCTCTCTCTCTCTCTCTCTATCAGCATGCGAGACTGATGGATCACAGTAACTTAGAGGTCTAACAGGCTGGGGGACAAGCGGCAGAGCTCAACACCACGGTAAACTGTTGTGGGAGTGTCACTACCACCACAGCTAGTCTCACAACCACCACCACAACTAGCACCACCACCACAACTAGCACCACCACCACAACTAGCACCACCACAACTAGCACTACCACCACAACTAACCCCACCACAACTAGCGCCACCAACACGACCACAACTAGCGCCACCACTACTACCACAACTAGCGCCACCACCACCAACGCAACTAGCGCCACCATCACCACAACTAGCGCCACCACCACCACAACTAGCGCCAACACCACAACTAACACTACCACCACAACTAACGCCACCACCACAACCAGCGCCACCACCACCAACGCAACTAACGCCACCACCACCAACGCAACTAGCGCCACCACCACCACAACTAGCGCCACCACCACCACAACTAGCACCACTACAATTAGCGCCACCACCACAACTAGCGCCACCACCATCGCTACTAGCACCACCACCACAGCTAGCACCACCAACACCACAACTACTAGCGTTAGCTCCACCACACAACTAGCGCCACCACCATCACAACTAGCGCCACCACCACAACTAGCGCCACCACCAAACTAGCGCCACCACCACAACTAGCGCCACCAACACCACCACAACTAGCACCACCACCACAACAACCAGAGCCACCACCACAACTAGCGCCACCACCACCACAGCTAGCACCACCACCACAACTAGAGCCACCACTACAACAACTAGCGCCACCACTACAACTAACGCCACTAACACAACTAGCTCCACCACCACCACAGTTAGTACCACCATTACAACTAGCGCCACCACCACCACAGCTAGCACCACCACCACAACAACCAGAGCCACCACCACAACTAGCGCCACCACCACCACAGCTAGCACCACCACCACAACTAGAGCCACCACTACAACAACTAGCGCCACCACTACAACTAACGCCACTAACACAACTAGCTCCACCACCACCACAGTTAGTACCACCATTACAACTAGCGCCACCACCACCACAGCTAGCACCATCACATCTAGCGCCACCACTACCACAACTAGCGCCACCACCACAGCTAGCACCACCACCACAACTAGCACCACCACCACAACTAGCACCACCACCACAACTAGCGCCGCCACCACCACCAAATGTAAACATGGCGGCCATTGTGTCTTGAAAGCCGTCTCTCTCTCAGACTTTATAAGACATAACTCCTGCCTCACACAATGTCTCAGACATGACCCCCTACAGTCATCCATATTTCTAATTCCTCACGCCTGAGCCTCCCGAATTAGACATTAGAATTAGATAACATTAGATGTCGTGGGGCAGAAGGAGCATAGTATGAGGCATTGTGTGAGCCTGGCTTGATGGACACGTTTCTGGCCATAGTGAGAAACGTTGCTAGGTGGTACAAGGGACCTAACTGTCTGTGTAACTCATTATCGCCCCCATGAGTGACTCATTCTCACCCTCATGAGTTACTGGGGACCCATTCTCACCCCATGAGTGACTGAGGACTCATTCTGACCCCATGAGTGACTGAGGACTCATTCTCACCCTCATGAGTGACTGAGGACTCATTCCCACCCCATGAGTGACTGAGGACTCATTCTCACCCCATGAGTGACTGAGGACTCATTCCCACCCCATGAGTGACTGAGGACTCATTCTCACCCCATGAGTGACTGAGGACTCATTCTCACCCCATGAGTGACTGAGGACTCATTCTCACCCCATGAGTGACTGAGGACTCATTCTCACCCCATGAGTGACTGAGGACTTATTCTCACCCCATGAGTGACTGAGGACTCATTCTCACACCATGAGTGACTGAAGACTCATTCTCACCCCATGAGTGACTGAGGACTCATTCTCACCCCATGAGTGACTGAGGACTCATTCTCACCCCATGAGTGACTGAGGACTCATTCTCACCCCATGAGTGACTGAGGACTCATTCTCACCCCATGAGTGACTGAGGACTCATTCTCACCCCATGAGTGACTGAGGACTCATTCTCACCCCATGAGTGACTGAGGACTCATTCTCACCCCATGAGTGACTGAGGACTCATTCTCACCCCATGAGTGACTGAGGACTCATTCTCACCCCATGAGTGACTGAGGACTCATTCTCACCCCATGAGTGACTGAGGACTCATTCTCACCCCATGAATGACTGAGGACTCATTCTCACCCTCATGAGTGACTGAGGACTCATTCTCACCCTCATGAGTGACTGAAGACTCATTCTCACCCCATGAGTGACTGAGGACTCATTCTCACCCTCATGAGTGACTGAGGACTCATTCTCACCCTCATGAGTGACTGAGGACTCATTCCCACCCCATGAGTGACTGAGGACTCATTATTACCCCATGAGTGACTGAGGACTCATTCTCACCCCATGAGTGACTGAGGACTCATTCTCACCCCATGAGTGACTGAGGACTCATTCTCACCCCATGAGTGACTGAGGACTCATTCTCACCCTCATGATGACTGAGGACTCATTCTCACCCTCATGAGTGACTGAAGACTCATTCTCACCCCATGAGTGACTGAGGACTCATTCTCACCCTCATGAGTGACTGAGGACTCATTCTCACCCTCATGAGTGACTGAGGACTCATTCCCACCCCATGAGTGACTGAGGACTCATTATTACCCCATGAGTGACTGAGGACTCATTCCCACCCCATGAGTGACTGAGGACTCATTCTCACCCATGAGTGACTGAGGACTCATTCTTAGAGTGCGTTGAGCTGCAGCACCCGGACATCTATAGCTCCTGGTACCCTTAAGGGTTTAGAGCGGCAGTTCTTTCCGCCTATTGAGTTTCTTTTGTCTTTTTTAAGCGAATATAATCACACTCTTATAAAGCTCCTTTATATAATCGATTATTTTGTAAATGCAATTGAACAAGTGCATTCAAAGTTGAGCAAGTCCATTCAAAGTTGAACAAGTCCATTCAAAGTTGAACAAGTCCATTCAGAATTGAACAGCACGTGAAGAGGTGTTCACCGTAAGTGTTATTCAGTGTCAGATTCATTAGCATAAATATTACACTATATAAGTTATATAGTGTAATATTACGAGAGACATTAATTATTATCCAGAATCTGTGTATAACAGATAAGACCAATTGTAGATGTAAATCCAGATGTAGCGCTGGTAATTGTTGAGAGGCCTAGTTGGTAGGCATAGTGTGTGTACTACCCTCTTGTACTAACATCCACAGGATGGACACGAGGTGCACAATAAACTAGCAGCCTCGGCAGTAAGTCTAACCTGTCTTTCAAGGCTTCTAAGGTATGTAAATTAGGTTCTATACGTGTGTTGATGTACAGGATGACTGACGTTATGCTGGGCCGTGATTCTCTCTCTCTCTCTCTCTCTCTCTCTCTCTCTCTCTCTCTCTCTCTCTCTCTCTCTCTCTCTCTCTCTCACACACACACACACACACACCTGGATTACATGATAGTTCTTAAAGAGGGTGCTGTATAACCCCTGTGGTTTAGCGCTTCTATTTGATTATAATAATAATAATAATCTTAAGGAGGGTGGAGAGAGAGCCTTCTGCTTGTCTATCTTTGACTAACGCACCTGGATAATACACGATAGTCCCTGACCTACGTGGAAGTAGATAGTTGCCAATAGGTAGCTTCGATGTGTACTCCCAAGTCCCCTGCAACTTCTCTTTCTCATGTACTCCCATAAAGTACACCGCTTTCTATTTCCTCCTACCCCACTCCCACTCCCTATCGGTTTCTTGCTTCTCCATTAATATGACAGTGAGCTGTGAGTGCTCCTCACCCTGGAAACTTTCTAACCAGACCCCTTCACCCCACATGCCTGTGACGTTTTCAACGAAAATTAAGTATTTTTCACTTTGGCATAAAATGTTCATACCTGCAGGAGAGTGGGACACAACACTAATGGACAGCAAAAAGATGCACTTAACATAAAATGTAGAGTATTTTTTGAAGAGTTTGTGAAAGGCTAAGTATACTTCAGACGCACTTTAGTAATGTCAACACAGCAAGACAGAACGCTTACTGGTCTCTGGTCTAATGTTATTTACTGGTCTAATGTTATTTACTTAAACATATATAACCTGAGAGGCGTATGTTTCTCAGTGTATATATACCGAGAAGTGTATGTCTCTTAGTGTATATACACTGAAAGGTGTACATCCCTGTGTATATACATTGAGAGAATTTACTTTAGTTACTGTTTTAAGGAATCAAGTATCCTTAGCTGTCAGTGAGCAGGTTAGTAGCATACTGAACGACCCTCGTCTAGTCTAGCCTTTAAACCCCATTAAGCACGATATTTACTCCCTGGCTGTGACAGGAGTGTTCAGTATGTGGGAAGCACAATGTTCACTCACTCATGAACACATAACACAAGGCTGTCCGCTGACCCACAGTCCAGGACTTTACAGTCCTGAACTCTGAACTCTATCAGCTCTCAGCATTTAATTTCTGAATCAGCGTGTACGTTGAATTATACAAGCGTGCTAAAACAAACGTATAAATAATTGAACACCAGCCGCCATTGACTTCCACACTCGGTAAAATATTGAATTTTTAAATTCTATTTGTTTGCCTCAGCTTATTTTTTATTAACCATTTGAAACGTCTTTAATAACTTCAAATATCAAATTTTATCACCAATAAACTTATATATATAAATATATATATATATATATATATATATATATATATATATATATATATATATATATATATATATATATATATATATATATATATATATATATATATATATATTTTATATATATATATATATATATATATATATATATATTATATATATATATATATATATATATATATATATATATATATATATATATATATATATATATATATATATATATATATATATATATATATATATATATATATATATATACATATATATATATATATATATATATATATATATATATATAGATATATATATATATATATATTATCAGAACAACCAAGGGAAGTTGAATGATAGCTCTAGGCCTTTTGTGCTGCAATCAACACATCATCAGGAGCGTCTTTGCCCCATCAAAGTTTATTGTGTACCTCATAACCTCATATACATCCTGTGAACAGTAGTGGCTAGCTTACTGTGCACCTTATATCCATCCTGTGTAAGGCTGTGGCTAGTTTATTGTGCACCTCGTATCCATCCTGTAGAAGGAAGTGGATAGTTTATTGTGCACCTCGTATCCATCCTGTAGAAGGAAGTGGCTAGTTTATTGTGCACCTCGTATCCATCCTGTAGAAGGAAGTGGCTAGTTTATTGTGCACCTCGTATCCATCCTGTAGAAGGAAGTGGCTAGTTTATTGTGCACCTCGTATCCATCCTGTAGAAGGAAGTGGCTAGTTTATTGTGCACCTCGTATCCATCCTGTAGACGGTAGCACAAGAAAATTTAGACATTTGTTTCATATATGTGGTAAGTTGTTTCCAATAATCACACGTGAGGTTGAAAACAAGTGGAAATTTGTATTAATAGTTCCTTAGAAAGATGGCGTGTGGCCGTCTCTCCCTAATCAGGTAATTACTGCACAGTGCCTGTCCAAAAGTGGCACTGGTCTTTAAGTGCCTATTAAGTGACTTTAAAACACTCTCACAGGCACGGCACACGTATATACACACTCCTGCTCCACCTCTCTCTGTATTTTAGAAACTAACGGGGTAAAGTGCCCATTAAGTTTTGGCACTGATGGCACTAGGGGGGAGGGTAGTGAGTGCCACGACTAACAGCAACACACACACACCCACTTCACTTAGGAATATGCGCGAGACTGCCAAGGAGTGCCAGGAGTGCCCAGCAGAAGCCCTGGCACCCAGGTAGTCAGGAGTGAAAGGAGGCAGTGGCACCAGGCAGGTGAGAAGGGCCAGGATGCTGATAAGGAGGAGGGGGTAGAGGAGAGAGACGGGGCGTGTGGTCAGTCTCCGGGAAGGACAGGAAGAGGGAACATGGTACAGAGAAGACTGGGAGCATCAGGAAACAAAGGGAGGGAGGTGATGTGGGATAAAGGAGATGAGAGTTATGTTTGGGGGAGGTGAAGCTTAGCAGATGTGAACACCAGTTATTACATCAACCTTTTTCTTCACAATTTTGTACCACAGAGAAAAGATCTAGGTTGTGTTGTTTACTAATGAGGGGAGGTGATCAGTGCTTACATGAGGAGAAACAGAGGGAGGGAGAGGTACAGAGGGAGGGAGAGGTATAAAGAGTGACCACTCTTTGTACTCGATATATATATATATATATATATATATATATATATATATATATATATATATATATATATATATATATATATATATATATATATATTGTGTGTTGGGTGGAGCCTGAACCTTGAAATGTTGCAAGGTGTGCTGCTTGTATACGGGACAGAGAAAAGAAAATCAACCTTTCTAAACAGGAAACAGGTGGCACTAGTCTGTTGCCTGTTGTCTGGAAAGCCTCACTCTCCTTACCCCCACCTGCTCCTTATCCTACCTCCAGTGCCCCGTGCCAGAGAGAGAGAGAGCGAGAGAGAGAGACGGTTACCGTACGAGAGTGTATCCGGCGGGTCGCCCCTCGTCCACGGGTTCCTCTCGCCCAGAACTTATCAATACAACGTCGCAGTCTTGGGGTGCACGGTAGTGACCTTCACCTTCAGAGTCGCCAGCCTAAAAGCTTTCACTTCATTAGTAGGCCACACGGCCAAAAATCCATGATTTTACATTTTGCCTTCGAAGTGGCTAGTTTATTGTGTACCCCATATTCATCCTGTGGATGATAGCGCAAGAGCATATGGATACACAAAAGATCTAAGAACTTTGCCCTGAGAGGATTACCAGGGGTACATCTGGATATTCATCTATGATTGACTTATCTGTTACCAGCAAATTTAGGATATTTTCTTAGTATGAATGGTATTCTATTTTCATTAAAATACCTTGACATATCACAGGTTATCTCTATATACCCCAATAAATGGACAATTAAGCACATAGTGTTCAAGAAAGTGACCATAAAACTGGTCACATACTTTGCATTTACTTTGATCATCTGTGTCTATCAGACTGCTTACTACAACACCAGTCTGTCTGTGTGTCTGTCAAACTGCCAGAAACACTTGTAACCAAGCCAAAGCCTGGCTACTACAACACCAGTCTGTCTGTGTGTCTGTCAAACTGCCAGAAACACTTGTAACCAAGCCAAAGCCTGGCTACTACAACACCAGTCAGTCTGTGTGTCTGTCAAACTGCCAGAAACACTTGTAACCAAGCCAAAGTCTGGCTACTACAACACCAGTCAGTCTGTGTGTCTGTCAAACTGCCAGAAACACTTGTAACCAAGCCAAAGCCTGGCTACTACAACACCAGTCTGTCTGTGTGTCTGTCAAACTGCCAGAAACACTTGTAACCAAGCCAAAGTCTGGCTACTACAACACCAGTCTGTCTGTGTGTCTGTCAAACTGCCAGAAACACTTGTAACCAAGCCAAAGTCTGGCTACTACAACACCAGTCAGTCTGTGTGTCTGTCAAACTGCCAGAAACACTTGTAACCAAGCCAAAGTCTGGCTACTACAACACCAGTCTGTCTGTGTGTCTGTCAAACTGCCAGAAACACTTGTAACCAAGCCAAAGTCTGGCTACTACAACACCAGTCTGTCTGTGTGTCTGTCAAACTGCCAGAAACACTTGTAACCAAGCCAAAGTCTGGCTACTACAACACCAGTCTGTCTGTGTGTCTGTCAAACTGCCAGAAACACTTGTAACCAAGCCAAAGTCTGGCTACTACAACACCAGTCAGTCTGTGTGTCTGTCAAACTGCCAGAAACACTTGTAACCAAGCCAAAGTCTGGCTACTACAACACCAGTCAGTCTGTGTGTCTGTCAAACTGCCAGAAACACTTGTAACCAAGCCTAAGTCTGGCTACTACAACACCAGTCTGTCTGTGTGTCTGTCAAACTGCCAGAAACACTTGTAACCAAGCCAAAGTCTGGCTACTACAACACCAGTCAGTCTGTGTGTCTGTCAAACTGCCAGAAACACTTGTAACCAAGCCAAAGCCTGGCTACTACAACACCAGTCAGTCTGTGTGTCTGTCAAACTGCCAGAAACACTTGTAACCAAGCCAAAGTCTGGCTACTACAACACCAGTCAGTCTGTTTATGTTGCAAGTTGCTCCTGAAAACATGCTTCTCTAAGTTCATGTTATGGTAAGTGATAAGTCCACTCAAGCCTCTAACTGCATTCCTGTGACATATTCATTATTTACTTCTCTCCTAATATTATTTCTAATGCTAGACACACAGACACACCAAAAATTACATTCTACATTTTCCTTCAGTGTACTTTCCCTGTCTTAATTACCTGCTTTATCATGAGGAAGTTATTCACTTTGACATTTATTCACGTTTCTCTGATTTTCGAGTATCTGTACCTGGCTTCTCCAGTGAGTACGTTGTTAGTTTTTATGTGAGTCAAGAGTCTTCATTGATGACAAATAATCAATAATAATCACAGCTCAGTGTCATAAGTTGACTTTAGCGCAATTAGGATGGTAAACAATTCAGTTTGCAGTGTAGATGCTCAGTTGTTAATTCTTATGCCTAACTCAACATAGCTCCTGTCGTTCTCATGTAAGGAGCTAGCAACAAGAGCAGTTGCAGCCCTGCCAGTAGACTCTAAGGAGCTAGCAACAAGAGCAGTTGCAGCCCTGCCAGTAGACTCTAAGGAGCTAGCAACAAGAGCAGTTGCAGCCCTGCCAGTAGACTCTAAGGAGCTAGCAACAAGAGCAGTTGCAGCCCTGCCAGTAGACTCTAAGGAGCTAGCAACAAGAGCAGTTGCAGCCCTGCCAGTAGACTCCTCCTTAGATCCATCAGTGTATATAATTGTGATGGTTGCCTGGTTAATGGGGTTTAAACTACAGTCGACTACACCGAGGTTATTAAAGCTGCACGGTAACCTTTCCACCACCAAACAACAGTACTTTAATCCCTAAAATAAGGATTGAAGTAAACTCTCAGCATATATACGCTGAGAGAAACTCATCTCTCAGGGTATATATCCAGTGAATTTCTGACATTACGAACAGTAAAGCCAGAAATTTCTTCTTGGGCAGTTGCCTTTGCAAGAATTTTTT
Organism: Cherax destructor; assembly: GCA_009830355.1. NCBI lineage: Eukaryota > Metazoa > Arthropoda > Malacostraca > Decapoda > Parastacidae > Cherax > Cherax destructor. Next base: position 266,217 of record WNWK01000844.1, read on the forward strand.
TTATTAATAATAACGATGTAGTTTTTTAAATAAAGATTTTTTTTTAGAAGTAATAAAAAATACATTCACAGTGAGAATACATTCATACATCATATAACGAGGGTTCTAATTTTTGAGAGGGTTGGACCAGTTAGCCAGGGGAGAAGATCTTGGTCACGTGACCAGACACTCCACTTCAGCGGGTCAGACCAGACTCAGGAAACACTTTGCTGTTTCCTGATGAAGAAAATACCATGACCACCATCATTACTGCCATTACCACTACTGCCATTACCACTACCACCATCACCGGTACCACTACCACCACCTGAGTACTGATGTGTAGTATGAAAAACGAGAGGATGGGAATATCCCTGTGTGGATGCTGGTTGTGGGATGGTGGTTGGGTGTGGATGGTGGTTGTGGGAGGGTGGTTGGGTGTGGATGGTGGTTGTGGGAGGGTAGTTAGGTGTGGATTGTGGTTGTGGGAGGGTGGTTGGGTGTGGATGGTGGTTGTGGGATGGTGGTTGGGTGTGGATGGTAGTTGTGGGAGGGTGGTTGGGTGTGGATGGTGGTTGTGGGAGGATGGTTGGGTATAGATGGTGGTTGGGGAGGGTGGTTGGGTGTGGATGGTGGTTGTGGGAGGGTGGTTGGGTGTGGATGGTGGTTGTGGGAGGGTGGTTGGGTATGGATGGTTGTTGGGGGAGGGTGGTTGGGTGTGGATGGTGGTTGTGGGAGGGTGGTTGGGTATGGATGGTTGTTGGGGAGGGTGGTTGGGTGTGGATGGTGGTTGTGGGAGGGTGGTTGGGTGTGGATGGTGGTTGTGGGTGGGTGGTTGGGTTTGGATGGTGGTTGGGGGAGGGTGGTTGGGTGTGGATGGTGGTTGTGGGAGGGTGGTTGGGTGTGGATGGTGGTTGTGGGAGGGTGGTTGGGTATGAATGGTTGTTGGGGAGGGTGGTTGGGTGTGGATGGTGGTTGTGGGAGGGTGGTTGGGTGTGGATGGTGGTTGTGGGAGGGTGGTTGGGTATGGATGGTTGTTGGGGGAGGGTGGTTGGGTATGAATGGTTGTTGGGGGAGGGTGGTTGGGTGTGGATGGTGGTTGTGGGAGGGTGGTTGGGTATGGATGGTTGTTGGGGAGGGTGGTTGGGATGTAGGAGGATGCTGGCAAAGGATGCTGCATTGGCTGGTGAAACATGAGGGTGTTGACTGATGCTGTCAAGACTGGGGTTGCCTGCTGTACTGAGGTTGTCAAGAATGGTGATGCCTGTTGAGAGAGAGAGAGGGAGAAAAGAGAGAGAGAGAGAGAGAGAGAGAGAGAGAGAGAGATTTAAAACTTGCAATAAAATAACGTTTTAGCACATTTTTCTACATTTTATACTATTTCATATATTTAAAATATCGTATGAAAAGTTAATAAAAAATCTATATTATTATCGCATATCTCGATGTTTGAAAGAAGTTGGAGGTATTTTCTCACATAGATTCGAAATTAAATTACTGTGTGTGTGTGTGTGTGTTCAGAGTGGTGTTCCTCACAGTCTGGGTTGGTCCCTAATAAACGCGCCCCACCCGAAAGTTCAGAGCCAATTAGAACCTGGTCTCTAGACGGGCAGCACTTAGGAGTCATTAACGTGCCCGGGGAGTGCGGGGCAGAGCTTATTAACATGCGCTTCGTTCCCTGATCTGTCGGAATGTCGATACACATCACTTTGTTTGGGGCAACGGAAGTGACCTGGTGGGCCATACGAAATTACCCTCCCGACCGCGGCTGATATTATTACTATTATCATTACTGTTACTGCTGTTATTTCTTCTCCATTAATAGAAACACGGTAAAGCCATAAGGTTTTCCTTCGAGAAATAGCAGTATAGTGCCAGTTCTTCGGCTCAAAAGGTTTTCCGCAGCGTCAAGGCGTCCTCCTGGATGGTACCAGTGACCACTTCTGTTTAGCATTGAGGCTGTGATACCTGCGTGACGGAATTCATGAATGGGGATGAACTATGTGAGTTTTATTGTCTCTTATGGCTTGAGGAACACCTCGGGAAGCCTTACCCATCATCCACCACCACCACCTCAAGATCTCCATCCCTTTAAGGGTAATTCAGAGCGACTGAAGACGCGTGTAGAGCCAGTGACCAGGAATACACAATGTTAGGGGTTTATAGGGCAACTCACAGCTTGCGCCGTATCGAGTCATTACTGTCGACAATAGATTGCGAAAATCGTTTCACTCTGTTTAGAGCTTTATCATGACTTTACCAAACTCTACACAGAGCGAAACGTTGTCCCTAATAAAAGCAGCACTTGTTGCCCTCACAGGAGACACATGATATGGAGGTAAAATGACATGTGTGTTGCCTAGTTAATATAAAATAAATTAATATATTGTTTTGTCATGACGCGTAGGAATGTAAATAAATCATGCACATGGTCTTCCAGAACTGCTGGTGCATGACTAAGGTGGTTGGTGGTAGTGCTGATGGTGGTAGTGGTGGTGGTAGTAGTAGTTGTGACGATTAGTAGTGGAATTATAGGTGATAAATTGTGGTAGTTTTGTGGTTGTGGTATTAAATGGTGGTAGTTTTTGTGGTAGTGGTAGTGAATGATGGTAGTGAAGGTGGCTGTATCAGCTGTAGGGAAAAGGACACTCAGAAGACTCTGGATAAAAGGACACTCAGAATACTCTGGAGAAAAGGACACTTAGAAGACTGGAGAAAAGGACACTCAAAAGACTCTGGAAAAAAGGACACTCAGAAGACGCTGCACTAAAAAACACTCACAAGCTGGATAAAAGGACATTCAGAAGACGCTGGAGAAAAAGACACTCAGAAGCTGGATAAAAGAACACTCAGTCTACGCTGGATAAAAGGACACTCGAAAGACGCTGGATAAAAGGACACTCGGAAGATCCTGGATAAAAGGGCACTCAGAAGGCGCTGGATAAAAGGACACTCAATTTCGAGGATGGTGTTAGACAGCCTAGCAACACAGCTTGCAGACTTGTGTTGCATACCAAGGCTTTACTCGGGCGATGTTTCGCTTTACGAGGGCTTGATAAAGCTCAGTCTTTAGTGAAACATCTATAAGATAAAGACTCTCTGTGCATTACGTGGCTTTATACACGCTTGTTGCCGCACTCAGCGTAAGAGGAATGGAACAGTAGATGACTGAGTAACAAGTACAACACTTTTGTTTCTTTATTGCAGAGACGTTTGCTAACCTGTGGCTTTACTAGTTCAGTGCTAAGAATAAACCTGGGGACGGTGGCAAACGTGAAGAGGTAGTTTAGGGTGATCAGTCCCTTAAGCCTTGATGAATTTTGGGGACTAAGGAAGACATGCAGTAGTTTGGGGTTATCAGTCCCTCAGTCTTGATGAACCTGTTGGAGACTGTATAGGTGTTACACGAGACTTTAATTCATCTACCTGTCGGTTTTGTAAAAAAAAAAATGTGTAAAAAAAGAACAGTGGAGTACTGCAGTAGGCTACTGGCCTATGCTAGACAGATCTAATTTACACCCAGCTGGCTTCAGAAACAAGAGCATTTAATGTGAACTCTGCTTGGGATTAACAATCAAGGGCGACACGGAGTGCTTAGCTTCAGTAGTTTTTGTGAACGTGAGAGAGATGAGGTACTGTGCTGAGTACCAGGTGGGGGAGGCTGCGACCCCTCCAGCAGTCAACAGGTGGCTGGGATCACGACACCGGCACGTTTCGCCCTCTCGCTAATAGTGCTGGATCGTCAGTATCCATTCTTTTATTTTTGTTGTTGATATCATTGAATTGTGAACGTGATTGAGTATTGGACTTTCTTGGCTTTTTACACCTGCATCACAACCACCACCACCACCACCACCACCAAACCACAACCACCACCACAACCACCACCACCAAACCACAACCACCACCACCAAACCACAACCACCACCACCAAACCACAACCACCATCACCAAACCACAACCACCACAACCAAACCACAACCACCACCACCAAACCACAACCACCACCACCAAACCACAACCACCACAACCAAACCACAACCACCACCACCAAACCACAACCACCACCACCAAACCACAACCACCACAACCAAACCACAACCACCACCACCAAACCACAACTACCATCACCAAACCACAACCCCCACCACCACCAACCACAACCACCACCACCAAACCACAACCCCCACCACCACCAAACCACCACAACCACTACCAAACTATCACCATCACCACCATCAGTTTGTCATGTACAAGGACACGCACCAATGCATGGAAGCATACCCAAGTAACTGCTGCCCACGTACATGCAACCACCTACACATACCAATGTCTCAGTGGGTAGTGGGTATCAGTGATGTGCGTCTTTGGAGCCCTTGAAGAGGAACTGGAGCTATCATCCCCTTCATCGGATCAAACCTGATGACTTTCCATTCTTCAAGGGATGTCTGAACCTGTTTACTTTTTTTATGGTTATTTGAGGTTTAAAGTTCCTTGAGGTTCACTTAGGTTTCTTAAGAAATCTTGAGGTTTATTCATGTTTCTTATGGCTCCTTGAGTCTCCCTACAGATTTCTTCAGGTTCCTGAGTAGTAGCCAGACTTAGGCTAGGTTACAAGTACTTCTGTCAGTCTGGTAGACACACAAATGATGATAAAACTAAAAGTAAAATATATAATCAGCCTCATGGTGTCTTTCTTGAACATTATATGCTTAATTGTCCACTTATTGAGGAATATAGAGATAGTATAATAATTCACTGACAAAAAGAAATCGTTGTCAAATATATTTGAAGGTATTTTGGGGTTGCTGAATTCGAAAATGTCAGTAGGTTTTTCAACTTGGCTCTAGTTTGTGAGGTATTGCATACCTATCCTCAGTTAAGAGGGAATTTAGCCATAACTCGTGTATATGAAGAACTGATGCAAAACATGCTGACAAGCGTTAAGAATTTAGATATTAATATAAGTATAAAGGTTCACTTTCTCCCTAAACACCTAGACAGATTTCCACATAATGATGGTGAGGTGAATGAGGAGCAAGGGAAGAGGTTCCATCAAGATATAAAGGTGATGGAGGAAAGTTATCAAGGTAGAAGGAACACATGATGACAGACTATTGCTGGAGCCTCCAACGGGACTCTGCTGATGACTAACATAAAGAAAATCTTAAAAACAACCTTTTTATATGCAGTAATTATTGGTATCTGAATTATCTTACTATGTTAATCTGTTATTATATAGAATGAAGTACTAGTAAGTATTACATGATCTGACTTTTGCAGGATCTAAAAAATAATTCCAGTGCGATTTGTGAGTTAGCCCCGCCTGATTAATATATTTTTCACATCTTTAATGTTTTTTTCAGTGGGATACCAAATTTATAAAAAACTAGAGCAAGTCAAGCAAAACCGATGGCATATTCGGAATCAGCACCACAAACTTACCCTAAAATCGTGTGAAATCATTGACCAGAAAATTATATATATATATATATATATATATATTTTATTAGCACATCAGCCGTTTCCCAGTAAGGAAGGGTGACCCGAAAAAGAAAAACTTTCACCATCATTCACTCCATCACTGTCTTGCCAGAGGCGCATTTACACTACAGTTATAAAACTGCAACATTAACACCCCTCCTTCAGAGTGCAGACACTGTACTTCTCATCTCCAGGACTCAAGTCCGGCCTGCCGGTTTCCCTGAATCCCTTCATAAATGTTACCTTGCTCAAACTCCAACAGCACGTCAAGTACTAAAACCCATTTGTCTCCATTTGATCCTATCTAACACGCTCACGCATGCTTGCTGGAAGTCCAAGCCCCTCACACACAGAACCTCCTTTACCCCATCCCTCCAACCTTTCCAAGGCCGACCTCTACCCCGCCTTCCCTCCACTACAGATTTATACACTCTCGAAGTCATTCTACTTTGTTCCATCCTCTCTACATGTCCGAACCATCTCAACAATCCCTCCTCAGCCCTCTGGATAATAGTTTTGGTAATCCCACACCTCCTCCTAATTTCCAAACTACGAATTCTCGGCACTATATTCACACCACACATTGCCCTCAGACATGACATCTCCACTGCCTCCAGCCTTCTCCTTGTTGTAACATTCACCACCCATGCTTCACACCCATACAAGAGTGTTGGTATAACTATACTCTCATACATTCCCCTCTGCTTCCAAGGACAAAGTTCTTTGTCTCCACAGACTCCTCAGTGCACCACTCACTTTTTTACCCTCATCAATTATAGGATTCACCTCATCTTTCATAGACCCATCTTCTGACACGTCCACTCCTAAATATCTGAATACATTCACCTCCTCCATACTCTCTCCCTCCAATCTGATATCCAATCTTTCATTACCTAATTTTTGTGTTATCCTCATCACCTTACTCTTTCCTATATTCACTTTTAATTTCCTTCTTTTACATACCCTACCAAACTCATCCACCAACCTCTGCAACTTCTCTTCAGAATCCCCAAAAGCACAGTGTCATCAGTAAAGAGCAACTGTGACAACGCCCTACATCATATCTTGTATACTTATTTATCCTCTTTTTCTTAAAATATGTATTACATATAACTAAACCCCTTTCTATACAAAGTTCAGTCAAAGGGCTCCCATTATCATTTATACCTGGCACCCCAAACTTACCTACCACACCCTCTCTACATGTTTCTCCTACTTTAGCATTTAGGTCCCCTACCACAATTACTCTCTCACTTGGTTTAAAAGTTCCTATACATTCGCTTAACATCTCCCAAAATATCTCTCTCTCCTCTACACTTCTCTATTCTCCAGGTTCTTACACGCTTATTATGACCCACTTTTCGCATCCAACCCTTATTTTAATCCACATAATCCTTGAATTTACACATTTATATTCCCTCTTCTCCTTCCATAACTGATTCTTCAACATTATTGCTACCCCTTCCTTAGCTCTAACTCTCTCAGATACTCCTGACTTAATCCCATTTATTTCTCCCCACTGAAACTCGCCTACCCCCTTCAGCTTTGTTTCGCTTAGGGCCAGGATATCCAACTTCTTTTCATTCATAACATCAGTAATTATCTCTTTCTTATCATCCGCACTACATCCACGCACATTCAAACATCCCAGCCCAGTTTTATAAAGTTTTTCTTCTCTTTTTTAGTATTTTCTACAGGAGAAGGGGTTACTGTCCCATTGCTCTCGGCATTTTAGCGCCTCATACGACACGCATGGCTTACGGAGGAAAGATTCTTTTCAACTTCCCATATATATATATATATATATATATATATATATATATATATATATATATATATATATATATATATATATATATATAATCTATGTAATATATCAAGGTATTATATTAGTGTCTGTATTTTATAATATTTCTCTCCAAGGTACTAGATATATTGAGCAGGTTTCATAAATATACTCTAATAACTTTGTGAACTAGTGTATTCTAGGCTATTATATCTCTCTATCACTCTAGTAGATATTTCCGTGTCTGTAAAACACACACACACACTCACATACACACACACGATAAAGTACGATAAAGCACTTAGAGCAGGGAATGGACTTAGTGGTGACCAGCGAAGAGGCGGGGCCAGGAGCTGTGACTTAACCCTTGCAACTACACATAGGTAAGTACACACACACACTACAAACAACAGGCCAAATGTCTATCGACAAGTGCCTTTGACAACTGGTAACTAAGTAACTAACACACACACACACACACACAACCACAATTAGGTGAGTACGCATCGTACCGTTGAACATCATAAAGTCGGTAATCCTTAATTACCAGCTTATCCTTCTCAGCCTTCTCATCCCGTGAGCATCTCCTGGTCCTCTGATCACCCTGACCTGGCTCACGCCTACCCTCAAAGCCTATAATTTACCGTGGCGTATGGACTCAGTGTTTACAATGGAGGCTGCAGATGGTCCGCGAGGTACAAAACAGTGCTTGACGCACCAGCTCTTATGGGCCATCTTTAGTATACAACTGAAAGGAAGATCGACTCTCTGTATCTCCGGAGTTGTGAGCGTGCGTGCCTCGTCATACAAATGATAGGATTCAGTACCTTATAATTTAGAGAAAGAGGAGAATGTCGCTGACAATGAGGGTAAATGGAAGAGGATCAAGAGGACTGAAGAGGACTAGAGACTCACGGCTCTGGAATCTCAAGTGTAGGACCTGCCTGCTTTTAGCGACGTTGTCTGGAACACTGGGAGGAAATATTACCCTGTCTTAGATACTGGAAAGCAGGAATGTGTTCTGGAACACTGTAAGGGAGTTCTGGAACACTGTAAGGGAGCACTGGAACACTAAGGGAGCATTGGAACTCTAGCTGGTAATATTATTCACTGTGTTAGGAAGTACAATAATTCAGCATCCTTTGTTTACATGATGAAGTTGTTTGCCTCTATTAGTTCCCGTTGATAGCGTTGTTCTTTGGTGCGTGTTGTACTCAAGCTCTGTGACTCCTGTAGATACTGTGTACATGTACGTTTGTAACCGGTGGACTGAACCTGAGGTAAGAAATCGTACATGTCTCACTACCGACAGTCAGATTCTCTGAAGTCCTGTCAGAGCATCGTTATCCCATCATGATATCTAAAAGTCCATTAGAGCAATCTAGAGGTCATCAGAGCGTCCAGAAGCTTCTTTAGCGCACTCAGAGGTCCAGTAGAGCATAGAAAAACTCCTCAGAGCAACCTGGAAGCCTTATCAGAGCGTTCAGAAACCCATCAGCGAGTCCATCAGATCCCGACAGCATGCATCCTCCAAAGCCCATCAGATCAGTCAGCTTGGCGGCGCCAAAGTCCCCTCAGGTTACTGGCGGTGGGTCCAAGTTACAGGTAACCCAAGAAGAGAAACTGCCAGTGCACACTCCAGCTGAACCTGACTTCCTGCTGATAAGACGAAACAGTGTAGGGTTGCAGGAGGGAGGTGCAGGCCAAGGCCCCATGGTTGCGAAGGTAAGACGCAGGTTGCAGAAGGAGCGCTGTGGAACTTGATTGCGCTGTATGACCCTCGTGGGTTTAGCCCTTCTTTTGATTATAATAATAATAATAATGTGGAGCTTGATCAGGTAATGATAAAGCTCTCCCAATGGCGAAACGCTCTCTCAATAATCCCTTGTTCCTGTGTCTTTTTGCCATGGTTGACAGTACGATGACTGGATCCAAGGCAAAGGCTGTTGATGGTAAAGGGACTTGCTTTTTGACTCTAAGCGAAGGCTGTTGATAGCAAAAGAACTCGCTTTCACCCAAGGCTGTTGGAAAGCTGTTCTTGAAGCTGTGTGAAATTTCTGCACGCGAGACAGAGAGTATTTTGAGGTCCCTGAAATCAATTGTATCCTCGTAGGAGACGCGAGGGATGGGGAAAAGATTCCTGAATTGAGCTTCTTGAGACCTCTGATGGAGCTTTTAGAGATCCCTGGACGAAGCTTCTCGAGATCCAGGAGTCAGGTGGTGGGCCGAAGGATCCCGGAAAGAGCTTGAAGGAAGAGTCGAAGACCTTGAGAAAGGAAGATTTTCTTGAATTTGTCTGAGAAAGACGTCAGGAGGTGTGTCACAGCAGTCACTTACGGAGAGAAGTGTGTCACAACAGTCATAAAGAGAGGTGTGTCACAGCATTCACTTAGAGAGGTGTGTCACAAGTCACAAAGAGAAGTGTGTCACAGTGGTCACTTACAAAGGTGTCAACGTTGAGATGTAAGACCTCCCCCTCCCTCACTGGGGTCAATGCAGAGGTATTAACACCCCCTCACTGAAGTCATCTCTGGGGGGTGTCGACCCCCTCTTCCTGGGGTCGACACCCACGTTAGTCCCGGAACAAATTCCCGACATTATGAGGCGGCATTAATCACCCTCACCTCGCCGCCTCGCACACAATAAATCAATTTCTTCATCTTTTCATCTTAGATTTTTTTTCGGAATTTTTTTTCGGAAATTTTTTTCCGAGGTCGTCATTGAGGGCGGGCACCCTCCAGCCTTCACGCGAGGAAAAAGGTATATTCAGTTTTTTTTACGTGTGTGTGTTTTGAGAAAGTAAGTCTTATGCAGGAAAAGCTAGGGAAAATGTATAAACTTTCTCTCTCTCTCAGGTGTATAAGAGAAAGAGAACACCATCACAGAGGATACTATGGGATAGTTTAGTGGCAAAATGATAGGAAAATGTGAAAGTTAGAGAGAATGAGAAAGGGAGCAGACAGGGTCACTCAACCTGACACTATCACCCCATCTTTAATTCTCACGACCTTGTTGCTACCAAAGGTGCCGTCCACTCCAGAGCTACCTCTCTCTCCTCTCTCTCCTCTTCCTCTACTTCCTCCTCCACGATTCAGTTTGCAGTGTAGCCGGCCAGTTGTTAATTCTTATGCCTACCTCAACATCGTTTCTATCGTTCTTAACCAGAAAATTGGCAACAAGAGCAGATGTAGCCTCTTGCCTAGATCCATTTTTAATAATAATAATAATAATCGGGGATTTTGCACAGTAGACATTTTGGCTAAATGTTTTAGAAATAACTGTATTTAATGGTCCTGTTTTATGTTTGTTTATGTGTGTTTGTGTTTTAGTTTGATTGATGTATTATGTTTAGTTTGTGTGAATGGTTGTGAGTTGAACGAAACTTTGCGAATGTTGATAGCAGAAAGTGCTCACTGACCTTTCCTTACTTCCCTCCTTGGCTCCCTCCCTCCCTCCCTCCTTCTCTGACTTTCTCCCTGGCTCACAAGTGATACACAACACTCTTATCATTATCTTATCTTTCGAGTCAAGTAAACTTTGCTCAAGTCGGAAATATAAGATGTGCTCTCTGGCCCTCCGTCGATGGTATCTCTATCTCTCTCTCTCTCTCCTCTCTCTCTCTCCTCTCTCTCTCTCTCTCTCTCTCTCTCTCTCTCTCTCTCTCTAAGAATGAAAACTGTGGAGGTGTCGTAGCTGCTGAAGCTTAAATGGAATTCTTAACGATATTTTCATCGCCCTAATGAAATCTCCCAGCTCAGACCGACGGATTTCAACACTACAGTATGTGACCCATCCTGTGTGATGGAATATGACTGGGAACTTATCCTGTGTGATGGAATATGACTGGGAGCCCATCCAGTATGATGGAATATGACTGGAAACTTATTCTGTGTGATGGAATGTGACTGGGAATCATAGCCAGCTTTACGTATCTACCATATAGAATAGCTGTAGCAGCACATTGCTGATATACAGTGGCGGATTTACCGATAAGTGGACTAAGTGGTCACTTAGGCCCCCCCCCCGATTCCTAAGGGGCCACCAAAGAGTTAACTATTTGTTTAACCCCTCGTGAGTCGCGTCCCTATCCCAAACGTTGGAATCTATCTGTATTACCTGGAGAGGGTTCCGGGGGTCAACGCCCCCGCGGCCCGGTCTGGGACCAGGCCAGGGCGGGATCCCTGCGTATTTCGCAAACTATTGCGATTCTGAAATCAAAATGCAGTTTTTTTGGTTCGAAAAATCAGTTTACATAACGACGTGATGGCAGCGGATCAGTGGCAGGTATACAGTCAGTGGTGGAAAAAATTGTAAGGTGATACCGACAAGGTTTGGAAAAAGACAGTTCGGGACAGTTATTAAATAACTGAAGAAGCCACGAGTTGCTTCTTCAGTTATCTTTGTGTATTAGGACTGAAGAAGCCACTTTTGGCGAAACGTTTCCTGTAATAAATGTCCCGAAATGTACAATGTGTCATTTTCCATAGTCTGTTTGGCTCTAATGTTGAAATACAACATCCAGTAATTCGGTAGCTGACAGCAGCTCCTGGACCTCTACAGCCACTACTGCTGATGTACCCAATTTTGGTAAATAAAAACATCTGGTAGGAAGTGGCAAAAGGCGAAAAGTGAAAATAAAGACACTGGTAGAATAGAATCTGTTTAATGTAACGTTTCACTCACTGTTGCTTCCAGAATTCTAGACCCAACAAGACACTGGGAACCAACAAGACACTGGGAACCAACAAGACACTGGGAACCAACAAGACACTGGGAACCAACAAGACACTGGGAACCAACAAGACACTGGGAACCAACAAGACACTGGGAACCAACAAGACACTGGGAACCAACAAGACACTGGGAACCAACAAGACACTGGGAACCAACAAGACACTGGGAACCAACAAGACACTGGGAACCAACAAGACACTGGGAACCAACAAGACACTGGGAACCAACAAGACACTGGGAACCAACAAGACACTGGGAACCAACAAGACACTGGGAACCAACAAGACACTGGGAACCAACAAGACACTGGGAACCAACAAGACACTGGGAACCAACAAGACACTGGGAACCAACAAGACACTGAGACCCAAAAAGGCATTGGGACTCAACGAAACACTGGGACCCAACAAGACACTGGGACCCAAGAAGGCACTGGGACCAAACAAGACACTGGGACCCAACAAGACACTGGGACCCAAGAAGGCACTTGGACCAAACGGGGCACTGGGACCCAACAAAACACTGGGACCCAACAAGGCACTGGGACCCAATAAGACACTGGGACCCAACAGGGCGCTGAGACCCAACGAACAAAACCCGTTCACAAACCAGGGTACAGTTGGGGGTAGAACTCATGGCAAGTGAGTGGTAAAACTCCAGCCCAGTGTGTAAGACACTGCGCCAGATGGCTACAATAAGAGTCATCCAACTAGGTATGTATATTTTATACCCGTTTACACAAAAACTTTGCTGTGTATTCCAACAAGGATCAGACATCGCGAGACAGATTCAAGAATCACACTCCTCCCCACTCGGCCTTCACATTGTAGCTACCATACTTCTCTCCCTCCAAAACTGTACGACCCATACGGATTTTGCTTTTTTTTATGCAATTGAGAGAATTCCCTTCGAATCCAGAATTTGCAGTCACCGGCTGCTGACCACTACTCTATAGCCTCGTCCAGCACTCCTTCAGTCCGAAATAAACAAAATTCTGGCAAGATATTGTTCATAATCATTTATTACTACTGTCTTTACCTTATAAAATATATTATAAATAATGTGCAGTATTAAGAGATTTCATTACGATAGTAAATACAGTGTAATCATTTATATTTATCGAATAATGTAAAATTATATGTTCAGAGCATACGTTCTCTGTATTTTTACTGGAAATTGGAAATTATTATTAGCCAGCATGTAAAAGTTCAAATTATGAAAATGTTGACTGATATTTTGCAATGATCGGGAGAGAGACCGAAGTCATGAGTCGATGCAGAGGTTGGGACGAAGGAGGGTTCAGGGTGGCGGGAAGCGTAACAAATCAGGCAGCCAAAGTGAGATACACCCGCCCCCAGCATCCCAACATCTGCACACTGACTTCCCTGCCTTAACACACACCCTCAAATTCGTAATCCACAATCCATAACGTCATTCCAGCGTACAAAAACTGGGTTACGATACCGTTAAGGGACACTAGAGTAAACATGGGCGTGAAAATGGCCTTTAAAATAAGGAGTGAGGGATGAGAACGAGAGGAAACACGAACGGACTGGGGAAGAGATGAAGACATCAGGACGCGGGAATGCCACCCAAGCCTCGGAAATGTTGTGGATCTACAGCCTACGTTATTAACACTTTCCTGCGCTCACCTTAATACTCCCAGGGGAAGTGTCATGCTCAAAACATTCCATCCAGGTGAGACTACCCATGTGTGAGTCATGGCTAGTGATGATAAAGGAAATATAGCGATAGACTTGGTTTAAAAATTACCTCCGTGTTCCCTAGCCAGGATTTGCTATGGTTACATACATACATATCTTTATTTACTACAAGTACATGTACAAGGTATACAGGCCTAGCTGACATCAATGGCATACATACTACTAATTAAAAATGCGCTGGAGTTTTTATCTCTACAGGTGTTTAAGAGCGGTGGATGATGTTGAGTGAGGCATTGTGGAAGCAACAGCTCTGTGGGACCTATTGTTTCAGACTTTTAGGGACTGCCAATCACCCTAGTATGTTGGAATACTGCCAGTCATGCTGGTGGGTTAATACTACCAATCATCCTAGCAATCACCGTGTACACTTGTGCAGTTATTTCACTAATCCCTGTACACATTAGCACATGTGGTGGGTTTACATTATCACATGTCGTGGGTTTACGTTAGCACATGGTGTGGGTGGTAGAGGTGGGCGGCACGGGCGGCTTTAGTCCCAGCGCCATTAAAATTGTGCCCATACCTTGTCAACCCACTGCCCCGCCCTGCCAATCCACTACCCCACCCTGGCAACCCACTACCCGCCCTACCAACCCACCACCCTCCCTGCCAATCCACTACTACACCCTGGCAACCCACAACCTACCCTGCCAACCCACAACCTACCCTGCCAACCCACAACCTACCCTGCCAACCCACAAGCCCTACCAACCCACCACCCTCCCTGCCAAGCCACTACCCACCCTGGTAACTTACTACCTACCTTGCTAACCCTGTACCCCACCCTGGCACTCAGGTGGAGAGCAAACAGGGTGAGGAAGAAGACTAGTTGGGACGTGTTACATCACAATAATCAGTTTATCTCCGCCCGGTAGTAATTTTACAAGAGTGGCGCGATGTTAAACACACCTTAGTTGGGTTTTGTGGTGTTGAAACTCATCTTAGTTATGTTTTGTGGTGTTGAAACACCTTAGTTATATTTTGGGTTGAAACTCACGTTAGGTGTTTTGTGGTGTTGAAACACCTTGGTTAGGTTTTGTGGTGTTGAAACTCGCCTATAGTTATGTTTTTGGGTGATGAAACTCACCTTAGTTTGCAAAGTAGTTTAGAGTATAGGATTATTATTATTATTATTAAAATAATATTTAAGCATTTATATTGGTTTATTAGGAGCATCTGATATATAATATTAACTAGGCTGCCAAGTTTCTGTGGCCCTCTTTGTTTACATTTTATAATTTTCATTGGAAAAGGTTTTAAAATTACATTATTTTAGGCTAGGTCATGCTGCCTGAAATGCTCTAGCATGCTAATGGCTTCCATTGTGCGCAACAATACTTTATTACATGTAAACTGAAGTTTGTATATTACACAAAGAAATAAAAACTTGGAATTTGAACGAGGATCATAGAAGGTCGCGAGAATATATTGGGGATGGTAGAGTAACTTAATTATGAGAAATTGGGGGTTTAATATGAGAGATATGTAAGCTCTGTCTTGGGAAGAGTCGCTTTTTTTTATCTATTCTTGAGAGTTTTATCTGTTTTGGAAGAAGGATTATATTCTACTAGCGGGGTTCTCTGATGCTCGTAGTGTGGTACTGAATAAAATTTAGATTGTTATATAGTATAGTTAGAGTATTAATACAGTTATTGTACTGGATTAGTGGAAAATGGCAAATGTGATACCTATTTTCAAAGCGAGAGACAGGCCCCTAGCTTCAAATTATAGACCAGTCAGCCTAACCTCAACTGTGGGAAAGTTGATGGAATCAATATTTGCTGACGCAATTTGAAGCTGGCTTGGAAGAAATAATTTTATCAACGAGTCTCAGCACAGTTTTACATAGTGGTGTCATTGCCTTACAAATTTACTAACCTTTTTCAGTAAGGTATTTAAAGCGGTGGACCAAGATAAAGAATGTGATAGTGTATATGGACTTCAGTAAGGCCTTTGCTAAAGTTCCACACATTCAATTTTCTTTCCGTATTTGTATTACATTTAAAATTCTCTGAAATCCTTTAAGAAAGTTATTTATTTCTTGTTTTTTTAAAGAAAGTACAATTTAATAATATCAATTCCAGGTTTTCTATAAAAATTATTGCACTGACAAGTTATCCCACACAAACTAAAGTGAATGGGTCTTATCCTAGCCATAAGACGTATCAGCCATTAAATATTGAAGTCGTTCAGAAGAGCTAGATGCATTTATTTTGATCGTGATGATTGAATGGGAATCAAACTTTCACATAATTTTACACATAAAATTGTCAGATCTGCTCTTGCACTTCATTCTCCACCGTCTTCGAATTAGGAGGCAACTTTTTTGAACGTTTGAAGCTATACCACCGAGGATTTTGGAAGCCATCTGAGCCATTCCAAATTAACCTAAGAACACTAAATCAGTTAATGCACCAAAAACCTTACTGTTGTAAATTATACTAATTGTAATTTTTTTTTATACTTCTCAACTATAAATTTTTCTAATTATATTTTTATTAGCTTTTTTTGTAACAATACATAATTAAAATTTACCACTCCATAACCTGTCTAGTCTGCCCGAAGTGCTCATGCATGCTGCTGACTTTCTTTGTAAACTAAATTTTGAATTTTAAATTCCAAGCTGCTGGGAATAGGTTCAATAACATCTGCACATATCAATTGTTCCTAAAATTTGGTCTTCGTACCATACACAAGCATTCAAAGTTAGAATCCGATCGGAAGAAGGGTTCTCGAGTTACGAGAGAAATAGAAATAAATCTAGCACTTGCATAAAGACCCCCCCCCTTCGAGGATCCCTAATGTTACTTGTAATAATGTTGGCAGAATTACCGACAATATGTTAGGTAAAAGGACACAAGTGCAGCTAATATGACATTTTATTGTGGCAACGTTTCGCTCCTTTTACCTAACCTAATGATACTTGTTGTGTCTGGTCTCAATGATTTAGTCACATCCGAATTCCTCAGGATCTTTCTCATTTCCTCCTTTGTCAGTGATATTTCCTCTTAATCTCTTCTGCTCTCCTCTTTCCTGATTCTTCCTTCAAGACCCTTTTCCACCCACCAATTTGTACTCACCTATGGTTTCCGGGGTAGATTCGTAGCTCCTGGCCCGCCTCTTCGTTGGTCTGAACTATGTTCACTCTCCCTGCTCCAAGAGCTTTATCGTACCTCTTATTGTGTGTGTGTTGCAAGCGGCGGGCATCTTTATCGCAACATAAATACATCAGTATGATGCGGGCTCGCAACTCCGTCAGAAGAATGCATGACCAATTTAATAACACCCATTGTGAAGTTTTTCCTCTCCCTACCTCCTCTGACAGCCCCAGGGAGGAACGGGGAAAAGAAACTGAGGAGGAGGGATTTTGGGGGAGAGGAGTGAGGCAAACTTAAATTTTATGGTCAAATGGAATAAACTACAATGTATGTCCGTTAATGGCAGAGTGCATGCATAGCCGGATAAGGGAACGTTAATGGCCGAATATATGCATGGCCGGATAAGGGATGTAAGGGCAGGCATGGAATAATAAGGGAACCTTAATACCATGATAGGTTTGGCCGCATTAGGGAACGTTAATGTCAAGACAGGCATGGCCGGATAAGGGACCGTTAATGCCATGATAGTCTTGGCCGGATAATAGTTCGCTAATGCTAGGACAGACAGGGCCGGATGAAACATTTAATATTAAATAATATCTCTTGAGAAATGCAATGCTTTGACCCATACTGGTTTAACGTTTGTTCTAATAATAATAATAATAATAATAATAATAATAATGAGACAGGAATGAACATTCTTTCTCAACACCATAATCAGAATCAGTCTTTAATACCAGCGTCATGACAAAGAATAATGAGGTTTCCGGGTAGTGGCTAGAGGGGGGGGGGAGCGACCGCTCCTCCATTTTTCAAAATATGGCTCCTTTTCAACAATTTAACTCTCTAGTTCACTTGTGCCAGTGGTATGTGTTCCCTTTATCCTAACTTGTCCACATTGTACCACATTTTTCTGACCTTACCAATAACTAGTGCAGTTGTGGAACAATCATTTAGTCGGCTCAAATACACAACGTACTACCTTGGTTCAACAATGGGCGAAGGTAGATGTCTGGGTTAGCTTTGCTCTCCACCGAAAGAGAGTTGGCTACTGAGGTGGATTATAATAAAGTAATAGATATTTTTGCTAGAATGAAGCCTAGACGAAATGGACTCTTGTAGTTGTTTCATACTTTTTTCACATTGCTTCGCTTTGTTTTCATTTTACGATTAAAATTGAAATAATTAAATAACACGGATGTTGTTATTATGTTTTGAGATTTATAAGCTTACTGTAAAACGTTTTTTATTATGTTTTGATTTTAAATACAATAAAAATGCATAATGAATTTAAAATTAGTCGGTACGTGTCATGTCGCATTTTTTTTTATGTGTTCGCTGCCCCTAACTCCAGACCCTGGCCACGCCACTGGGTTTCCCATTCTCTTTATATTCCCGTGCTCTTTACAATCTTCCCATTCTCTATATTCTCATTCTCTTTAAGCTTCCCATTCCCACTTACCTTAGGTAAACGGTCAGGGATCTCAGGTAAACAATCAGGGATCTCAGGTAAACAATCAGGGACCTCAGGTAAACAATCAGGGAACTCAGGTGAACTCTCAGGTACCTCAGGTAAACAATCAGGTACATCAGGTAAACAGGAACCTCAGGTAAACAATCTGGTACCTCAGGTAAATAGGAACCTCAGGTAAACAATCAGGGAACTCAGGTAAACAGGAACCTCAGGTAAACAATCAGGAACCTCAGGTAAATAGGAGCCTCAGGTAAACAATCAGGGAACTCAGGTAAACAGGAACCTCAGGTAAATAATCAGGGACCTCAGTTACAGTTTGTACTCTAGACGATGAAATAAAAATCTTTGCTCAAACCTCTGTTAACTTTTTTAAGAACCTTTTTTAAATTTAAATGCCTCTTGCGGAGGCAATTAACGGCCTCTTTTTAAATTTAAATGCCTCTTGCCAAAGCAATTAACGGCTCGTCTAACTGCCAAAAACTCCATCAAACTGCCATAAAGGCAGAGGATCCTACAACCATCGTGAGGCAGTCTGTATATTGTACGGAGTTCTTGCTTAGATCCTGCCCTTAACCGCTTCCCTCCCTACCTCTTGCAACTCTCGTAGGACCCTTGTAGAATCATCTTAGGATATTTTCTCTTGAACTTCATGGAACTTTGGTGGGACCCTCTTGGAAGCCTTGTAGGATCTTCGTAGAACCGTTTTAAATTCATGGTAGGACTCATTGGATCCTTGTAGATCCCTCGTACAACCCTGGAAAGACCCCCTTGCAGGATTCTTGTAGGATCCTCTTTGGTTCCTGGTAAGATCTTTTTATAATCCTCGAAGAACCCTTGTAGATCCCTCGTAGGACCCCTGGAAAGACCCCAAATAGGATTTTCCTGGTCCTCGTAGGACACTAACACACATCCTCTACCCCTTCCTGCTAATCCTGGCTCTCGCTGTGCACCACCTCCGCTTACACCTCCGCTTACACCTCCGCTTACACCTCCGCTTACACATCCTGTTGACCATCCTGCAGCGTTACGTAACAATGACAAGAAATATATTATAAAATGCAACATACATCATAATATACAATGTTTAATTTTATACCGCCTGATCCCTTAATTCATCGTAACTAATGAACTATCAGGGATGAGGGAACGATCCTCATTGTAATGGTAGGTATAATGTCAGGAAACAGGACAAGTGTTTCCTGACGCGGGTCTTAGTCGTATGATGACCCACCACTGGAGCTTTTGGTCATCTGACCGAGGCCTTCCGCTGGCTTACCAGTCCACCCAATTTAAAAATTATAATTATAACCATTTTTAATAATATAATATTTTCTTGCCCCGATAATATACTTATATTTGTATTTATACTTAAATTATTTAGGATAATACTTATTTTTATGCTTACATTTTTTATACTTATTTATTTACGCTTATTTATACTTATTGTATACACAAGTAACCCGCACACGGGTGAGAGAAGCACATGACGTTTCTGTCCGACTTGCACTATGGTGGAAATAAATGGTATAAAATACCGACACAATGGAAAAATAAACACATAAGCAGTATAATGTGATCCTTTAGATCTGTCTGTGACTCGATAAAGCCCACTGCGTGGGCGAAACGTTGTCAATAAAGGATCACATTATACTGCTTATGTGTTTATTTTTCCATTGCACTATGGTACAAGTCGGGCCGAAACGTCGTGGTAAGCTCCTCTCTCCTATGTGAGGGTTATTTGTGTATTGTTCCAGTCACGATATTGTGTCATTTTTGTTATTGTGTATTTTGTATCCAGCAATTTTGAAATAATGTAAATGTGAAAGTTGAATTGTGCTGACCGTAAATTTGTGGCAAGAAAGGTGTTGTAAGAATGACGGTGAATGTGTTTTCTTCTTTGGGTTGTCCTACTTTGGTGTGTGTGAGAGCGAGAGAGAGAGAGAGAGAGAGAGAGAGAGAGAGAGACGGAGCCTTGGTGTTAAATCTTTCTTTTATAGGTAAGGCTGGTAAAGTTTTTTCTTTTATGCAAATTTCACACTTAAAAACCCCGTCTTTCGATGTTATACGTTGAGCGTGTAGTTTCCGACGTATACGACGAGCGTGAAGCTGGGTGCAGCAGCTGCGTGAAGCTGAGTGCAGCAGCTGTGTGCTGCAGCTGCGTGAGGATGAGTGCAACAGCTGTGTGCAACAGCTGTGTGCAACAGCTGTGTGCAACAGCAGCTGTGTGAGGCTGTGTGCAACAGCTGTGTTCAGCAGCTGCGTGGAGCTGGGTGCAGCAGCTGCATGAAGCTGGGTGCAGCAGCTGCGTGAAGCTGGGTGCAGCAGCTGTGTGCTGCAGCTGCGTGAGGATGAGTGCAACAGCTGTGTGCAACAGCAGCTGTGTGAGGCTGTGTGCAACAGCTGTGTTCAGCAGCTGCGTGAAGCTGGGTGCAGCAGCTGCGTCAGGCAGGACAGTTTAGGTGGGCTATTTATGTAGGCTGTTTATGTAGACAACTCATGTAGACAGTTTATGTAGACAGTTCATGTAGACATTTTATATACACTTTATGTAGACCGTTCATGTACACAATTCACGTAGGTAAGTAGTGTAGACAATGCAGTTTATTCGTGTAGATTATTATAGACAATTCATTAAGAAATTTCATGAAAACAAATCGTGACTTTAAAAAAAAATGAAAAATATAAAAAACACAACTCATACACTCCCTGAAAATACATCGAATTGTATAAGTTGTATGATGTGTATATTGTGCAGTGCACATGGTGGGCCACTGTGTACGTTAACCGCAAAGTCCCGTGTACGATAACCTATAACGTGTGTGTGTGTGTGTGTACTGACCGCAGGACATAATACCCAGCACTGATACAGACCACAAAAGGTGATCACTGTTACCCTGGGTACAAATTATAATGGTATGTTACACACCGTTACAGACTGTTACCGACTTACAGAACGTTACAGACTGTTACATAACGTTACAGACTGTTATATAACGTTACAGACTGTTACATAACGTTACAGACTGTTACATAACGTTACAGAACGTTACATACTGTTACAGAATGTTACAGCGTGTTAAAGAACGTTACAGAACGTTACCTTTTTTTTCCTCCTCGGTTACCTCGTTGCCAGACGTATAGCGGCCGCAATTTTTTTTTTTTTACTTATTTGTGGTCAATTTTTTTTATAGTTTTATTGTAAACCTAACCTAAATTAACTTCAGCTTAAAATAAAGAAAATATAAGTAAATTCTTTAATACGTTAAAAAAAGGACGTCATAAGAAGGAAGAATTGTTTTGCACTCTGTTTTAATGGTGGCCAGATTGGTCTGAGACCGGGTCGAGGGGGGCGGTGACCCCCCCGTCGCTAAATCTTCAGGTAATTATTTGCCAGTGTAAAGACCAGGGTAAACCTATGCTGACTCCAGGCAAATCCAGGTCCCTGCAACACAGACCCTCCCTGCAACACACGCCCCCTGCAATACACGCCCCCTCCAACACACGTCCCCTGCAGCACACGCCCCCTGGTACAGTCGCCCTGAAAACACATGCTCCTTGCAACATGCACACACACACACACACACACACACACACACACACACACACACACACGTACTTATTGTCCCAGCAAGTCACAAACACTCAGCTTCATACACACACACACAACATAGAAATTCCCAGCAAAACTCACAAACACCTAGCAGCACACACACACTCTCCCAGCAACATACATACTCTCCAGGTAACTCACAAATACTCAACAACCAACACACACACACACACTCTCCCAGCAACATACATGCTCTCCCAGCAACACTCACAAAGGCTCAGCAACACACACTCTCCCAGCAACACAATTCCTCTAACACCAAGCAGCAGGTGGGTGGACCAGAGTCGGGCAACAAACGCAGCAGAGGACAGAAGAGCCAGCCGGGGCCAGCCAGAATTATCATAAGAATGGTGAAAATTGCTCCGGCCTAGAGCTATAATTTGCCTTGAGTATTGCGTAAAAACCAAGCAGGTGCCCAACATGGCGGCCTTTGTGTTGCTATCATGGGACGGAAGTTTGCCATTCTTCAACTACTGCTCTGCCAAATGACAACCCTGACCCGCTTCATTTGTCAAAATCAATATCAAAGTTATGTACTACTGTAGATGGTTAATGTGGGGGTTTAAAGCCTGTCAACCACACTAGGGCCATTAAGGTTGCACGTAAACTTGTTCACCACCAGTCAAGAATACTCTCATCTCTTTAAAAATAAGAATTAAAGTGATCTCTCGGTGTACATACACTGAGTGGCACACACACAACAGGCCAAGTGCCTAATCGACAAGTGCTTGTGACAAAATGGTAAGTAACTAACTTCTCTATGTATACGTTTTTTGCCGAGCGTGAAATGTGTAAGGTATTTTTGTATATGGTAACGGTGCTTCTCGTTAGTTTGCAGTAAATGCACTTCATCCCTGCTACCATTGAGCTGTACTGACCTTCATGACATGTCATTTTTTGTGGCCATTTTTTTCCTGTGACAAGCAATCTCTTGTATTATACTTACGAGGATTTTGATTGTTAAAAACAAAGTCTGCACTTTATCTAAGTCATTCGTAGTCCAAATCCTGACAGCCGGTAACCATAGCTCACGTGATCACTTCTGCTCTGCCCTATGAGGTTAAGTTGGTTTGAGTCACTGCTATTTTGAAGAAATATAGTAGGTCGTATGTAAGGAATTATAGGCCCTTTAATATACTCATTATTATGTCCAAAATCCTAGAGAAAGGAGTATGTTACCACGTAGCTTAATATATTGATGACAGTAACCTCCTACAGTGTTATCAGTTAGCTGTCGGTGGATTTCGTTTGACGGATGCATAATATGAGAACCCAAGTGCCTAAATGAAATGTCATAGGAATGGTCACTTTACACCTATAAGAGGTAATTGACACTGACCATAGCATATTATGTAAAAACTTAAAGCTACCAACATAGACTTTGTAGACTGGTTTAAGTGGCACCTGAACACCAGGAGACATAACCGTTAAGGTCAGTATTACGGAATCACTTCCACAAGGAGGTATCGTGGGGCCCCTACTCTTCTTGTGCTATGTAAACCACATGCCCACTATTATTAAGTGCAAACGTCTATTGTACGCAGATGACATTGTCTGGAAGGTACCTACATAATAAATCTAAAGTATTCTCACTGGAACTAGAGTCATGCAGTAAATGGTTAATAGATAAACTCACACTGCACTTAGAAAACGGAGGCCATACTATTTGGCTCAAAAGGTAAACTAAAAGGGGGTAAATAACTAATGTATTGTGTATGTCTGTTCACGGGTACTACCACCAGAGCTGTACATTTGGGAGTAGCAACTGGTGTGATTGTTGCAACAGTTATGGCAATATTTCGTAGTTTTACTGCTAGACGGTCATGCCCCTGGATGTTGATCTCAGATAATGACACTAACTTCGTTGCAGATTCAGTGTACCTTCAGCAACTGCGTGAGAGCCCTGAGGGTCGACACCTGTTAAGAACTCGTAGATGTCTCCCGAAATCGTAATAACACGATTGCAAACAACCACTGAATGGGTGGGATTTGAACCCCTGGCCTGGAGTTTTACGACTCACTCGCCATGGGTTTAAACCCCACCCGTTCCGTGGTTTAACTTGTGGATGTGTTTGGAAGTTTATCACTAGCCAACTTCCCTCCCAAGTCGCCTTGGAAGCGTGCATTTTTATTATTAGACAATAACATGAAAAAAAAACTTTGTATAGCTTACATTTTCATACAGTAACCACAGAAGCCGATACTAAAACTGATCTCTGGCCTTTATCACTGACCTAGTAGAAAACTTAAAAGTGTTGAGCCCGTTCTATCTAGTCAGTGACTGAGGATTAGAAACTGTCTCTACCTTGTAAGAAGATTTAGACGCAGAAAAATACCGTCTATAATGAACAAGAACAAGGCAATTGATCGTTGGGCGAAGATGTGGCGAAAAACTGATGTCATCTCATCACGAGAACATCATTACAGTGCAACTACTCCTAGTAACTGTACCCTCATGTCATCAGGATACATGGTTATTATAGTCAGTGATTATCTCAGGTGGCCTTTGGGCAATGATTACCCCAGGTGGCCTTTGGGCAAAATAATCACTTTGTTTCTAGACAATGATAGCGCGGTGAGAACTGTGAAAGTGCTAAGTCAAGGTGTATTGAGTCTTAGAAATAGTGACAAATTATTGCTGTTGGGAGTGAATAATGTTGAATCTTTATCAGTGCCGGAGACCACCCTGTAAAATCAACCTGTGTCCACGAGTACAAGTTACTAGAGACCACCCTGTAAAATCAACCTGTGTTCACGAGTACAAGTTACTAGAGACCACCCTGTAAGATCAACCTGTGTCCACGAGTACAAGTTGCTAGAGACCACCCTGTAAGATCAACCTGTGTCCACGAGTACAAGTTGCTAGAGACCACCCTGTAAGATCAACCTGTGTCCTCGAGTACAAGTTGCTAGAGACCACCCTGTAAGATCAACCTGTGTCGTCGAGTACAAGTTACTAGAGACCACCCTGTAAGATCAACCTGTGTCGTCGAGTACAAGTTGCTAGAGACCACCCTGTAAGATCAACCTGTGTCCACGAGTACAAGTTACTAGAGACCACCCTGTAAGATCAACCTGTGTCCACGAGTACAAGTTGCTAGAGACCACCCTGTAAGATCAACCTGTGTCGTCGAGTACAAGTTACTAGAGACCACCCTGTAAGATCAACCTGTGTCGTCGAGTACAAGTTACTAGAGACCACCCTGTAAGATCAACCTGTGTCGTCGAGTACAAGTTACTAGAGACCACCCTGTAAGATCAACCTGTGTCCACGAGTACAAGTTACTAGAGACCACCCTGTAAGATCAACCTGTGTCGTCGAGTACAAGTTACTAGAGACCACCCTGTAAGATCAACCTGTGTCGTCGAGTACAAGTTGCTAGAGACCACCCTGTAAGATCAACCTGTGTCCACGAGTACAAGTTACTAGAGACCACCCTGTAAGATCAACCTGTGTCCACGAGTACAAGTTGCTAGAGACCACCCTGTAAGATCAACCTGTGTCGTCGAGTACAAGTTACTAGAGACCACCCTGTAAGATCAACCTGTGTCCACGAGTACAAGTTACTAGAGACCACCCTGTAAGATCAACCTGTGTCGTCGAGTACAAGTTACTAGAGACCACCCTGTAAGATCAACCTGTGTCGTCGAGTACAAGTTACTAGAGACCACCCTGTAAGATCAACCTGTGTCGTCGAGTACAAGTTGCTAGAGATCACCCTGTGTCCTCGAGTACAAGTTGCTGTGTTAGACCAGCAGTGAAGTTGTTTAGAGAGCATCGGCAAAGTTGAACTAGCAGTGGAGAACTATAAGAAACCACGATACGGGTGAGGATTGAACTCGCGGCAAGTGAGTCATAAAACACAACCAGCGTGGCCGTGTGGGACCCATGCTAACCTTCCTATGGTGTATAAATATACCTAGTTGGATTAATCTTATTGTAACTAGCTGGCCCAGTGGCGTACGCACTAGCCTGGAGTAGTACGACTCTCCACGAGTTCAATTCCCACCCGTACCGCGGTTTGTTTACAGTCGTGTGATTACGATTTCGTGAGTCATGAGAAGTATAAGAGACTACCTCATAAGTTTATTGGTTAACCAGCAGTGTGGAAATGTTTCTGTTGATTTTACTGTATATAAAGTAATATATTAATGCTTAAGGATAAAACATTAAGATTAGGTATAGAATAATAGAGAATTCATTTATAGTTAATGAAGAGATACATGACAGTTGGACTGGTCAGAGGAATGTACATAACAAAGACATACACCGTATGTGGATAACCAGACGTATTTCTCTTGATTTAATAACCAGTAACAAGCTAGCACGTTAATTTTTAGAAAGGATGGACCTTTAAGCCAGCGGAAGGCCTCGGTCAGATGACCAAAAGCTCCGGTGGCGGGTCATCATATGACTAAGACCCGCGTCGGGAAACTTGTACTACTTCCTGACGAATCTTACCTAACCTAACTTAACCTAACCTAACTTAACCTACCCTTGTGCTGATTTACACAAACATCTCATGTATAAGTTATGTTGAGGTGATTTATATTCTTATATGAGGATTACAATATAATACAGTAAGAGAGCAGGTTTAAGATCTTCTTTGAGAGCTTAATAATATATAATATAGGGAGCGTTCAGGAGAGAACCTCCAGGCTGTGAAGGAAGATGATCTCCAGGCTGTGAAGGAAGATGATCTCCAGGCTGTGAAGGAAGATGATCTCCAGGCTGTGAAGGAAGATGATCTCCAGGCTGTGAAGGAAGATGATCTCCAGGCTGTGAAGGAAGATGATCTCCAGGCTGTGAAGGAAGATGATCTCCAGGCTGTGAAGGAAGATTATCTGCAGGCTGTGAAGGAAGATTATCTCCAGGCTGTGAAGGAAGATGATCTCCAGGCTGTGAAGGAAGATGATCTCCAGGCTGTGAAGGAAGATTATCTCCAGGCTGTGAAGGAAGATGATCTCCAGGCTGTGAAGGAAGATGATCTCCAGGCTGTGAAGGAAGATGATCTCCAGGCTGTGAAGGAAGATTATCTCCAGGCTGTGAAGGAAGATTATCTCCAGGCTGTGAAGGAAGATGATCTCCAGGCTGTGAAGGAAGATGATCTCCAGGCTGTGAAGGAAGATGATCTCCAGGCTGTGAAGGAAGATTATCTGCAGGCTGTGAAGGAAGATGATCTCCAGGCTGTGAAGGAAGATGATCTCCAGGCTGTGAAGGAAGATGATCTCCAGGCTGTGAAGGAAGATGATCTCCAGGCAGTGAAGGACGATTATCTGCAGGCTGTGAAGGAAGGTTATCTCCAGGCTGTGAAGGAAGATGATCTCCAGGCTGTGAAGGAAGATTATCTGCAGGCTGTGAAGGAAGATTATCTGCAGGCTGTGAAGGAAGATTATCTCCAGGCTGTGAAGGAAGATTATCTCCAGGCTGTGAAGGAAGATTATCTCCAGGCTGTGAAGGAAGATGATCTCCAGGCTGTGAAGGAAGATGATCTCCAGGCTGTGAAGGAAGATGATCTCCAGGCTGTGAAGGAAGATGATCTCCAGGCTGTGAAGGAAGATGATCTCCAGGCTGTGAAGGGAACAGTTTTATGCTGTAAAGGAACCCTTAGCTGCATATGTCTATACAGATGGTGATCTATCTTCTCTCCTACAGGAATACTGCGAATTACAGCACATATAGAAACATAATTCCTACACGTGTGGGAATTAGTCCAGGCATTGTAGGATTTCCAATAGACCCCTGGCTGTCTTCAAGCAGGCACTGGACAGGCACCTAAAGTCGGTACCTGACCAGCCAGGCTGTGGTTCGTACGTTGGACTGCGTGCGGCCAGCAGTAACAGCCTGGTTGATCAGGCCCTGATCCACCAGAAGGCCTGGTCACAGACCGGGCCGCGGGGGCGTTGACCCTCGGAACTCTCTCCAGGTAAACTCCAGTACCAGATTCTTACGCTGACATGTAGCGCCAGTGTCTGCCAAAGTTATAGATGGATCCCAGTTTTA
Organism: Cherax destructor; assembly: GCA_009830355.1. NCBI lineage: Eukaryota > Metazoa > Arthropoda > Malacostraca > Decapoda > Parastacidae > Cherax > Cherax destructor. The sequence continues at coordinate 294,110 of WNWK01000844.1, forward strand.
GATCAAGGCTTCTCGTTTCCCCAACGGAGAAACACACAACACAGATTTGCATACCGTCAGTGCCTGATTAATAGTATGTGGCACTAGAGTGCTCTTGTGTGTCATATGGGAGCTGTGTGGGGGTTAATATATATATCCCACACCATCCCACAAATATTTATCCAGTTATTCATCTCTCTTCCCTCTTATTCCATTCCTTGTTATACATTATGATAATAATAATGGTTAATTAGTAATTTCTAGCTTGATAAAATGCGCGCGTGTGTGTGTGTATGTATGTATGTATGTATGTATGTATGTGTGTGTGTGTATGTGTGTGTGTGTGTGTGTGTGTGTGTGTGTGTGTGTGTGTGTGTATAGCTGTAGCGCTCGCCGTGAAAACTTCCACACTGCACAATCAACATTGATAGTTAAATGTTGCAACAGCCACGGGTGATGTGCATTAACTATTTTGACTGATATGTAGACTAGTCTTTATGTAGGTATGTTCTCTCACAGGAAGAATAACACTGGTTAATTCGCCCCTATGCGTGGTCTACCTGTAGTCAATTTCGGGATCATCGCCTCCCGGTCCGGTTCCTGACCAGGCTCCTCTGATGATGACCCCTCAGGGCAAAAATCTTAACACTAATCATCACAACGTTTCTAGAAGTGAAACAAATAGCGAGGGGCGGGCGGGCGGGTGCAGCAGTGGCCTAGGGGTGGGGGATGAGTTGTCAGAGCTTGGCTCCGCTGTAATGAGAGGTTAGCCACCACCGGCCCACACATTACTCGCATCTTTCCCGGTCTCTCCCACCTACCCTGGTGCGGCGCAGCCTCACTCACTCTCAACAAGCAGCTGCTTATGACACACCTTCCACGCTTCCAGTCTTCCACCTGACATCCAATCTGCCTTTCAAGGACCGATAAATTTCGCACTCTGGTAACCGACTCTGATATATTGAGAGAAAAAGCGATGACCATAATATGAGGGACTTTACGTCGTACAGGACGAAACTATTGGGAACATGGGTGTTTACTACTGGAAGAATGCTGGGAGAGGGAATTGGAAGGGCATATTAACTCAATTATGTCGACCACGGACTCTGTTCCTCTAATGAACCCGCTGCATGTTAAGTCTCGGAAAGTGGTGTCGTCCAGGTGAATTACCCAGCGTTGAGAAAATTTTACCAGCACGTCTTCGCACCAAACGTAACGACTGTATTGTTTACAAGGAATTAAGTGACAGTTCCTCGAAATATTCCCTCCATCTTCTTGGTACCTCCGCCTTCCATCTAATATCTCCTCACTTTTGTTTTTAACTACCAAGTCCATTTGTTCCCTAGGCTTCCTCAACATATTAATCCTCGGCAGCCTTTAGGACGTTTAAGTGGTTACTGACGATTAGCCATGGGCTCAATACGGCTTAAGCTGTCAGTGGCCCTATAAACCGCCAACAAGAAAATTATTAACTATGCTTAAGGGATCATATGGCATAAGCGGTCGTAGCCATTAATAAACAACAACAATAACAACTATGCTTAAATTAAGATTCTTAAGGATAATTAGCATACTTATATTAACGTGCATTAGGAGGGTAATATACTCAATTGCTGAGTACATCACCCCTTGTTCTTTGTGGTTACTGTGGTCCTAGTATTTCACCAAAACACGAACATGTGTCAGAATTCAAAGGTACTATGCAGCCATGCCATAAAATATGAAAATCTACATAAATACAAGGGAGAATAGCTCGTAAGGTTGTAAATACTGTTGCATTAATAATAATAAGACCAAGAAAAATCGGTATTACACTACCGAAAGCCAGGAAAATGTTGAGGTGGATAATGAGAACTTTCAAAGCAGGGAAATGGTGCCATTGGTGACACTTTTCAAATCGCTTGTGCTCTCTAGGTCAGAGAATTGTTCAGTGTTGGCGGCTTCTTTCAGGGCAGGAGAGATATCAGGTCTGGAACACAGAGATTATTTACGGCCCGCATAGAGCCAGTAAAGCATTTAAATTACTGGGAACACCTTAGAGTTCTAGATATGTACTCGCTGAAGCGAAGGAGATAAAGAAATATATGATAATATATACGTGGAAGGTGCCTGAGAACCTGGTCCCAAATCTGCACAGTCATAACAACATACTGGAGTGAGAGATATGGGAGAATGTGTAAAACAGGGGCACCATGGGCACAATTAGAGAACACTATCAGTATCCGTGGTCCCAGACTGTTGAACACACTAGCACAAGATATCAGAAACATGACCGGAACAAGTAAAGAAGTTTTCAAGAGAAAAGTGGACATGAACCTCCGACAAGTGCCAGATCAGCCAGGCAATAGTGGATAAGTGGACCAGAGGGCCTCCTACAGTAACAGCCTGCTTAATCGGGCAAGCCTGGTGCTTGACTGCTGGAGTAGGAAACTCGAAATCCTTCAGAGGCATATCAAAGGTACTGTTACTGCTACTGTGATTGCATATAAAATAATATTAATAATGAAATATTATTAAATAATAATAATGATAAAATAGTAAAAAATCATTAGCATCGACTACGAATGAGGTACTACAATAACGCATCACTTAATGTAGTGGTATTATTTCTGGAGGTAATGATTGTGTTACCCGTCAACCCTGGAGAAGTTACGACAGACCTAAGTTATTTTATATCTCTTACTGAGTTACGACCGCGTAATTAAGGTTACTGGCTTTCAGCCCTAATTGATAGTGACTGCTAGATTATTATCAGAGCGATGATTCTAACTGGCTGGACAGTGATGGGGGGAGAGGGGACATAACCCTGCTAGGTGACTGACGAGGCTATTATTATTATTGTCTATTATATTATTATTATTACTATTGTTATTATCATTGTCTATTATTATTATTGTCGTTGTCATATTTTATTATTATCATTGTCTATTATTATTATTATTATTGTCGTTGTCATTATATTTTATTGTTATTATCATTATCATTTTATTTATTAATTTCATTATTGTTTTTATTATTATTATTATTATTATTATTATTATTATTATTATTATTATTATTATTATTATTTCATTATTATTACAAAATTGGCACACAAATCCTTGTAAACAGAGTCAGTGTTTTGAAGGCCGTCGGGTGGTGCCTTGATGCTGGTAAAAGGGTTCTTGATTCAAGGAACTGGAGCCAGTGTTCCCAGGGTCAGATGTGATGACCTGTTTCATGCGATACTTTGGCCTATTAACGAGTTTGGCGTTTCCACGGACATGGGATAAAATATTTGTTCAAATTCGAGCTTTTCAATTTTCGAGCTTTTTAAAGAAAGCTCATCTTTGAGCGAAACGTTGTCTGTTAACGCTTTATAAAGCCACACTGTGGGTGAAACGTTGTAAAATCAAGATTTTCTCTGCTTAAAGCATCTGTGAATGGCTGCGGCCATTGTTTACCAAAGAAAACTTTAGCTGAAAGGGTAGACTTTAAAAACTAGAGAACTTAAAGAAAAACTCTGTAAACCCTTGATGTACATACACTGATGCTCTCAGTGCATGCACATCGAAATAAATAAATGAATATATATGTCGTGCCGAATAAGAAAAACTTGCGATTTTGGCTTACATAGCAACGCACTTCTTGCCGAATAGGTTAGTTAGTTTAATATCTTTATTATGCACCCCATACCCATCCTGTGGACGGTAGTCAAAATATTACAGAGGTACATAATGGGTCCAGGGACTGGGCCCCAAAGTTTTGATAACTGAACAGGGTACAAAGGTGATGAACTCGCAAGTTACAAAGGTAATGAATCATGTAAGTAAATTTACTTACTTACGTTTATACATGGTTACAATCATGAACAAATTATAAAGTAATGAGCAATTCACACGTCCACATCCGGTCACAACTGTAGTAAGTTATTGGTGCAAATAATAATTGTTGGGTCACACACACACAAATAGGTGAGTACACACACGAGCACACGCACTCACACATATATGAGTACACAAATACAGACACGAGCGCACACACACACACACACACACACACACACACACACACACACACATACACACACACACACATGTGGTAATGTTTTATTTACAGGGAGCAAAGTCAGGGTATTTTTCCAGAATGGTCTGTAATATACCATTGTGGATAAAATAGGCAAGCGAAAATTTGTGTATGCAATAATTTCGCAAAAATCATTCTGAACCTAACGAAAAAAAATAGATTTCATTGTGTGTTTATTATTAAATTATTGTAAACTTTTCTAAAATATATTTAGTTGGATTAGGCTAAATTAAATTGCGCTTGTTATAATAAGGTTAGGTAAGTTTTCTAAGGTTCTTTTGGTACAAAATTATTAATTTTTACATTAACATAAATTAAAAAATATATATATCTTTAAACGTATAAGAGAAATTTTTAGAAAGGACTTAATTTTAAATGAGTTCTTGCTAATTGACCAGGGTTACCTATTTGGCACGATATATATATATATAAAGTGTATGGTAGAGTTATTATTGAAAGAATTAAGAGTAAGACAGAAAGCAGGATAGCAGATGAACAAGGGGGCTTTAGGAAAGGTAGGGGGTGTGTAGACCAAGTGTTTACAGTGAAACATATAGGTGAACAGTATTTGGATAAGGGTAAAGATGTTTTTGTGGCATTTATGGATTTGGAAAAGGCGTATGATAGGGTAGATAGGGGGGCAATGTGGCAGATGTTGCAGGTGTATGGAATAGGAGGAAGGTTACTGAAAGCAGTGAAGAGTTTTTATGAGGATAGTGAGGCTCAGGTTAGAGTGTGTAGGAGAGAAGGGGACTATTTCCCAGTAAAAGTGGGCCTTAGACAAGGATGTGTGATGTCACCGTGGTTGTTCAATATATTTATAGATGGGGTTGTAAGAGAAGTGAATGCGAGGGTCTTGGCAAGAGGTGTTGGGCTAAAAGATAAAGAAGCAAATACAAAGTGGGAGTTGTCACAGTTACTTTTTGCTGATGACACTGTGCTTTTGGGAGATTCTGAAGAGAAGTTGCAGAGGTTGGTGGATGAATTTGGTAGGGTGTATAAAAGAAGAAAATTGAAAGTGAATATAGGAAAGAGTAAGGTGATGAGGATAACAAAAAGAATAGGTGACGAAAGATTGGATATCAGATTGGAGGGAGAGAGTATGGAGGAGGTGAATGTATTCAGATATTTGAGAGTGGACATGTCAGCAGATGGGTCTATGAAGGATGAGGTGAATTGATGAGGGAAAAAGGGTGAGTGGAGCACTTCGGAGTCTGTGGAGACAAAGAACCTTGTCCATGGAAGTAAAGAGGGGAATGTATGAGCGTATAGTTATACCAACACTCTTATATGGGTGTGAAGCATGGGTGATGAATGTTGCAACGAGGAGAAGGCTGGAGGCAGTGGAGATGTCATGTCTGAGGTCAATGTGTGGTGTGAATATAATGCAGAGAATTCGGAGTTTGGAAATTAGGAGGAGGTGCGGGATTACCAAAACGATTGTCCAGAGAGCTGAGGATGGGTTGTTGAGGTGGTTTGGACATGTAGAGAGAATGGAACGAGACAGAGTGACTTCGAGAGTGTATAAATCTGTAGTGGAGGGAAGGCGAGGTAGGGGTCGGCCTAGGAAAGGTTGGAGGGAGGGGGTAAAGGAAGTTTTGTGTTCGAGGGGCTTGGACTTCCAGCAAGCATGTGTGAGCGTATTTGATAGGAGTGAATGGAGGCATATGGTTTTAATACTTGACGTGCTGTTGGAGTGTGAGCAAAGTAACATTTATGAAGGGATTCAGGGAAACCGGCAGGCCGGACTTGAGTTCTGGAGATGGGAAGTACAGTGCCGGCACTCTGAAGGAGGGGTGTTAATGTTGCAGTTTTATAACTATAGTGTAAAGCACCCCTCTGGCAAGACAGTGATGGAGTGAATGATGATGAAAGTTTTTCTTTTTCGGGCCACCCTGCCTTGGTGGGAATCGGCCGATGTGTTAATAAAAATATATATATATATATATATATATATATATATATATATATATATATATATATTAGGTAAGGTTTGTCAGGAAACAGTACAAGTGTTAACTGACGCGGGTCATAGTCATAAGATGACCCACGGCTGGAGCTTTTGATCATCTGACTGAGGCCTTCCACTGGCTTACCGGTCCACCCGTTTAAAAATTCTGGTTATGATAATAACATATGTGTTGGCGTTCTATCCTCTTCAGGACGGTCACTTTATCCTCGAAGACTTCTGCAGTGTCGTTGGAACCCAAAAGTACTACCTCCAGCCCAAGGGCGTTGCTAATATCATGCAAGGTACTACACTGCAGAGGACCGCAGGGCAGGCGTGAAAGAAGTGGATACAGGGGAAGGAAAGGCTCTGAGGCACTCAAGGTAAAAGAGGCATTTCTTGGGTTACTTCGGATCTCCCGAGGAAAGAAATTAAGAGTCGGTCGTTATTAATACGGATGACGATATATATCGTTGTTCCAAAATCAATATTTAATAGATTACCCTTTAGCATTGTATTACAACTTATGTAAAATACAATGTAAATAAGTGATATTATATACCGACATGTTAATAAGATACGATATTTATCAGTTTATGAGAATGGGTGAGGTCACTAGTGGAGGAAACGTCTTCTTAATAAAATGCCATAAACAGCATACTGTCGTTTTAACGTATGTAAAACATGCTCTGTCATTAAGATCACACAGGGGGACCCAATTTAAATAGTATAAGAAAATAATCCTTCCCCCTTTCCCAATTAAAATTAATTGCTTGGCTTGACAGATTCCCGGATATATAAATGTTGTACACAGTAAATTGTGCAGTATGGCCTCAATGCCAGTGGATTTAGTACCCTAGTACTAGGTGCGCAACGAGAGCCTGACGCAGGCGACCCTATAGCTTCTCCAGCTCACATTTGCCTCTCACTGTCAAGCTGGGAGGCAGCAGGCAGTGGCGGGGCTTTTACGACGCTTACCTCGTAAAGCATGGTAATTAAGTCGTTTAGCCCTGCCGATTAGTGGTTATAATCGCCTGTGATGGACACATTACTAATATTTAGAAGATACATTGCCCTCGTTCAGCAGTAGACGGCGGAGGCAGGCGCCGAAACACCTAATGTTCTCTTGAATAAATTCCTGCTTCTGTGTACCATTTGTTCCACATATTCGCACAGATCGATACAGGTATGATAACACCACGTTAGAATTTCCACAGCAGCGAATAAAAAGCTGTCAATCTAGTGAAGAACGAAAACCAACGAGATATATCCAAATCCATAGGATATTCCCAGTCCATGTACTTGCGTGCGGTGCTCAGTAATTATTGCAAGCCGCCTAAACCCACGGTATTTAAGAGCTCGTTATTAGTGCTAAACGAGCCAAGTCATTAATTTTCTCCCGAAGACCGACGAGGCTACTAGTGGAAGGCAAGTTGTTCTTTATTCCACTTTCTCGTTTTGTTTTTATATTTCGTAAAGTAAAGCCTTCCAGTGAAGACAATTACTGGATGGCGCTTCAGACTTGTCACTTTACTTTCACATCAACATACTGGGTAGTGTCCAAAAGCTAAAGTTACTTTTTCACATCTCTTGTTTATAGAGAATTCTAAATTAGATGTGCATCGGCCGTTGCGCCATCGAGCACTTGTTGGATGCTCGTGGCTCGGTTAGTAGCGTCCTGAGCTCACACAGTGAGAGACTGGGGCTCGTTCCCCGGCACGGGTATGTTTTCCTTACCGCTGCTGCCCCTGTTCATCTAACGGTAAGTAGGTACCTGGGTGTTAGTCGACTGATGTGGGTCGCATCCTGGGGCAGAAGATTAAAGGGCCTCAGTAAAAATAAGAGTGTCCCCCCATGACGCACTGACTTTACTACGTCATCCTGGGTGACACACTCCGGGTTAATAATCAAAATCTTTCCTTGTATGCCATAACTTCAGTCCCCTATAACTAATCGAATGTAAGAGTCCTAGTAACTGTATACCTGGAGTACCTGGAGGGTGTTCCGGGGGTCAGCGTCCCCGCGCCCCAGTCCATGACCAGATCTCAAAACTCTGAAGAGGTTGAGGAGCTACAGCTCAACAGCTTCAAGAGACCTGTGAGCTATAACTCAACACCTCAAAGAGGTCCAGGAGCTGTATATAAACACCCTCAAGAAGCACAAGAGCTGTAGATCAACACTTAGGTGGCACAAGAGCTGTAAATCAACACTCAGAAAGCACAAGAGCTGTAGATCAACACTCAGATGGCACAACAGCTGTACCTCAACACTCAGGTAGCACACGTGCTGTAGCTCAACACTCAGGTGTCACAGGAGCTGTAGATCAACACTCAGGAGGTATAAGAGCTAATGTACCTCCTCCCCGTCACTGAAATTCAGAGAACGATCAAACGAGATAACGTTTGCTATGACCATACAGAAATTCACACGTACAGACAAATGCGCGTATAAATGTTTGCATGTTTTGCTGCACTAGAATTTAGTGACCATTCTCCACTATTCCTTTTGCCTGCATTGAGGTAGAGGAGGCTGAGCTTATAAAATCAGTTTCTTATAAAAGCTCTCGCTTCACACGGCGAGGGTCTGCGTTCGGGTAGAAACATTGGACGTGTTTCTTTACACCGGTTGTCTATGTTCACCCATCAGTAAGATGGGTACCTGGGAGTTAGTAGACTGGTGTGGGTCGCATCCTGAGACACTGACCTAATTTGCCCGAAATACTTTGCATAACAAGCGGCTTTCTATATAATAGTATGTCATTGATGTCAGCTTGGCCTGTATACCTTGTATATGTACTTGTAGTAAATAAAGATATTATTATTATTATTATTATTGCCTTACGAATTCCCGCACAGAGCGGCTACAAGCGGCCAATATAGCTGAAATACGTAGGGAGACACTGGTCAGTGAAATAGCAAGCATCGAACTAAAACTAAAGGAATCTTACAGGAATCAAGAAACGCGGGAAGAACTAAAAGCCATTACACCAGATGTAATCTATAATTTCCTAACAAATAGAACACAAAGAGTAGTAGTCAACAGAGTAAAGTCTGAGGCGGCTACGGTGAAAAGCTCTGTTCCACAAGGCACAGTACTCGCTCCCATCTTGTTCCTCATCCTCATATCGGACATAGACAGGGATATAAACCACAGTGCCGTGTCTTCCTTTGCAGATGACACCCGAATCTGCATGACAGTGTCCACCATTGAAGATACTGCAAGACTCCAAGCAGACATCAACCAAATCTTTAAATGGGCTGCAGAAAACAATATGAAGTTCAACGATGAGAAATTTCAATTACTCCGATATGTAAAACGTGAGGAAATTAAAATTTCATCGGAGTATAAAACAAATTCCAACCACACAATAGAGCGAAAAACTAATGTCAAAGACCTGGGAGTGATCATGTCAGAGGATCTCACCTTCAAGGACCATAACACTGTAGCAATCGCATCTGCTAGAAAAATGACAGGATGGATAATGAGAACCTTCAAAACCAGGGATGCCAAGCCCATGATGACACTTTTCAGGTCGCTTGTTCTATCTAGGCTGGAATATTGCTGCAACTAACTGCACCTTCAAGGCAGGTAAAATTGCTGAACTAGAAAATGTGCAAAGAACCTTCACGGCACGCATAACTGCGATAAACCACCTCAATTACTGGGAACGCTTGAAGTTCCTAAACCTGTACTCCCTAGAACGCATGCGGGAGAGATACATTATTATATACACTTGGAAAATCCTAGAGGGATTAGTACCAAACTTGCACACGAGAGTCACTCCCTACGAATGCAAAAGACTCTGCAGACGATGCAACATCCCCCCAATGAAAAGCAGGGGTGCCACTAGCACGTTGAGAAACAACACAATAAGTGTCAGGGGCCCAAGACTGTTCAACTGCCTCCCAGCTTACATAAGGGGGATTACCAATAGACCCCTGGCTGTCTTCAAGCAGGCACTGGACAGGCACCTAAAGTCAGTACCTGACCAGTACGTTGGACTGCGTGCGGCCAGCAGTAACAGCCTGGTTGATCAGTCTCTGATCCACCATGAGGCCTGGTCACAGACCGGGCCGCGGGGCCGTTGACCCCCAGAACTCTCGCCAGGTAAACTCCAGGTAAACAGATTCAGGCAGTATTTTTTTTTCCTGAGACTGGGAAGCAAGGCTCACTACGACTTGGGCTGTGGACTCTGGCTGTCCTATAAAAGTCGAGAAAAAGACCAAGAAGTTCATCCTGTACTCAGGACTTCAGCGCAGTAAGTGTCAGGGGCCCGAGACTCTTCAGCTGTCTCCTAGCATACATAAGGAAGATTACAAAAACACATCTGGCTGTCTTCAAGAGGGAGCTAGACAGGCACCTAAAAGTCAGTACCTGACCAGCCGGGCTGTGGTTCGAACGCTGGTTTGCGTACGGCCATCAGTAACAGCCTAGTTAATCAGAGCCTGATCCACCACGAGGCCTGGTCATGGACCGGGTCACGGGGACGTTGACCCACGTGGTATACTACAGGTATTCATGGCTGCGCGGACTCCGTTGGTGCTAATCCCGGGATCCACATGGAGTGTGAACTTCATGACGAATTGTCCCTGTTCTTAGGTCAGGTGAAGTGAGAACCTCATGACGAATTCTCCCTGTTCTTAGGTGGAGTGAGAACGTCATGACGAAATGTCCCTGATTTTAGGTCAGCAATCTGGGTAATCTGTTGGGGGCGCCGTTACATCAACTCTTTGTAGGCCAAACGAAAGCCTGTTGTTAATTCTGGATTCCTTTTTTTTTTTTTTTTTTTTTTTTTGAGGGGTGAGGGATCTTGTTTTCTCAGGGGTTTAAGCAAGAGATCCACCTGACCTAATTGAGAACTTAATGTTTCCGATTCTCTTAATGTTTCCTTAAATTCCCATCCAGATATGGGTAAATATATGTATTGCCCGGACAAGGACCAGCAGTGAAAATAAGTCACTTTGTTACATATGTTACTATGTATGATAATTGTTGTTGTAGATTCGCGGGTACTCTCCCGGCCCGGGTCTTTTCCAGATGGTGACCCGGCCTTGGCTCCCTGTCGTGGGAGTGCCTGAGACCTATGTCGCCCATGGGAGGAGGTCCAAGTACCCCCTCATTGTCTGGGACCAACTGTCCCAAGGCCTAGCCACGTTCCCCGCCCTCAGGTGGTTCGTAGGGAGAAGCTAGGACCCTTGTCTGCCATTTTCCACGCCCCAGGGGGACCGTGAGATGGCAGCAAGCTCTGGCACCTATCCCGCCCTAGAAGGACTGGGCATAGTGTCTATCCGAGTAATTTATGTACCTGTACCTGAATAAACTTACTGACTACCGGGAGGCAGTGCTCAAGAAGACGCAAACAGAACCCTTTCTCCTTCGGGAGCCAGAGACGGGTCATAAGGAAGTTTATTCAGGTATACACAAATACAGTTACATAGATTATCATACATAGCAGCATATGACCCGTGCCATGACCCCGGTCTTGGCAAACATTATATATACATCAATAACTACACTGCACTAGCCACGGTTCAAACTTATGATGCTTTGGCCCGCCTCATGGTGAGCGAAAATACATAACGCCTTAGACCACTGAACCACACAATCCTTAAGAGTAGCGCAATAAACCATAATTTTTAAAGGGGTGGACCGGTAAGCCAGCGGAAGGCCTCGGTCAGATGACCAAAAGCTCCAACGGCGGGTCATCATCTAAGACTCCGCGTCAGGAAACACCTGTCCGGTGTCCTGACGAACCTACCCCCCTAGCGCATTCAGTAGAACTGAATGTTGTACTCGCTACCCAAGGACATACGGTGGTGTAGACGTCTCTAAGCTAATTTCATTCTCCTCCTGTTTGGTGTACTAGCTCAACGAGCAGTATATATATATATATTATTGTAACCACGAACGAGTGGTATTGATCAATAACTACACCACACTAGCCAGGGTTCGAACCTATGATGCTTTGGCCCGCCTCATGGTGAGCGAAAACACATAACACCTTAGACGCAAGCTTCGATGACCCTAGTGACCTTAATGACGGCCCCAACAATCCTGTGCCCAACTCCAAACAAAAGCAAAATGGAACGTTGACGAGGCAGCACTGACACTCGCCTTGCATCAAAGCATCAGGTACTCCACATTACATCTCATTAAAATTTATATTTCATGCAGCCAGGGATGAGAGAGGAAGTGCTGGCGCATCTTTGTCTACCTTCAGCTTAGAGTCAGACGCTGCATACTCAAAAGTAATTTTATTTAGGCACAGGTACACATAAGTACAGTTATCATACATGTCTAAATTACTTAGGATAACATCCCCCCCCCCAAAAAAAAAAAGTCAAAGTGACCTATTTCCATTGGGGTCCTTGCAGTACTGTTTTCACAAACATCTCCCAAAATAAGTCGCCACAAGAAATACTTATTACGTTGAGTACATAGTTTGTATGTATATTGTGAAATGTAAACTAATGACTGAGTTACTTTTAACTTTTTTTTTTTATTATCCTAGGTAATTTACACGTTACATGGTATGATAATTGTACTTACGTGTACCTGTACCTAATTAAACTTACTAATTTTACAGCTATTGTATGTTTGCTACTGTTAGTCAACGTAATTGTATAATATACTGTATTCCACTTTATAAAGTTTGTCTCCTCATTTTCACATTTGCTTTAAAAATGTGTTTTATTGTTTAGAATGATCATTGTGTAGTGTACTTGATAAATGTTCTTGCAGCTATTTGTTACATTGAGTATTTAGATACTCTAATCTTACAGTAGCAATAATGTTATACAATACCAAGAAGTTGATAAATAAGATGCGTACAACACCATAGTATTTTTGGCAAAGCCACTGGCTGCCGAAACATTCAAATTCAAATTCACATTTTATTTCCTTGCAAGTTTACATTGAGATTACTATATAATTACAATGAGTTGCAGTGCAAAGAGAGCCACTATCATGCCATGGCATTATGGGCAGACTAAATTTAATGGCTTACAGACTACTTAATACTACTAGAGAAATTGATCATCGTTTGTTTAAGTTGTACATCTGTTTTTATTTATAGCAGGCAGAATAAAGATCCTATGGTGTTGTATGGGTTTTATTCATCAGTCTAGGACTCAGTAACCCCTCAAGGATACCAGTTGAAATAAGTCACTTTGACGTTTTTGGGTTATCATAGGTAATTGGGTTATTATGAGTAATTCGGGCTCTGGTGGCTAAAGCTCTCCCTTCACACGGCGAGGGTCTGGGTTCGATTCCCAGCCAGGATAGAAACATTAGGCATGTTTCTTTACACTGGTTGTCTATGTTCACCCATCAGTAAAATGGGTACCTGGGTGTTAGTCGACTGGTGTGGGTCGCATCCTGGGACACTGACCTAATTTGCCTGATATGCTCTGCATAACAAGCGGCTTTCTATGTCATTGATGCCAGCTAGGCCTGTATACCATGTACATGTACTTGTAGTAAATAAAGATATTATTATTATATTATGTATGATTGTACTGATGTGTACCTGTACCTAAATAAACTTACTTAGCACGCAAAACATTAATCACGTTTCCTTACACCTGCTGTGTCTGTTTACCTAGCAGTAAGCAGGTACCTGGGTGTTAGCCAACTGTTATGGGTCACATCCAAAATGTTTTGCATAACCATGAGATTTTGTGTGTATGACACAATTTGGGTAATCCAGTCTCAGCTATACAATTATATCTTCTTGCAGTAAAAAACTTGGATTGTATTGTATTAAGAAGACAAATGGAAATGCTCTAAGTCATATTGTTAAGATAAGATCAAATTTGTTTTAATTTTTTACTTGGAGGGTTAGCCACTGAGGATAACCCAAGAAAATCAGTGCGTCATCAAGGACTGTCTCTTATTCTCATTGGGGTTTTTCAATCTTGTCCCCCAGGATGCGACCCCCACCAGCTGACCAACACCCAGGTACCTACTTACTGCTAGGTGAACAGGGACAAGAAGTCTAAGGAAACATGCCCAATGTTTCCACCCAGCCAGGTGGAAACATTGGTGTATGAGGCAAGAGCGTTGCCTACCAGGCCACAGTATGGGTGAGGACCTCCCTGTTCTCTTCATCTGTGTATTTTTTTTTTACAGATTTGTAGGTTTTGAATACATTATTTTATTCAAGAAGCACTAAACCTGTATGGGTTGTATATTGCCTAGGGGGGAAATCAGATTCAATCAAAGAAAAGGTGGGATGGCTCCAAATTAGTTGGATGACGAGCCTTTTTCTGCCATAAATTTAGGTATACCTTCCTTGAAAGGGTTGAGTATGTAAAATATTGTGAAATATTCTTTGTGGGTTCTCCCCTACCCCCTCTCTTACCCATGTTTAGTTGCTTTGTAGGTCTGGACTTTGAATGTATTTTGGATTATGTGCAGATGGTGCTTGTTTGTAAAGATATTAGTTTTTTGCATGAGTCATACTACTTTTGTGTTTGTTTTTTATTATCTTTTGCTTTACTGTAATACTTTTGCTGTTTTATTATGCCTTTGCATCTTTGTAAAACAATTATTTTTTTATTAATCTCTGTATTACAGTACAGTGGACAATTATGTAAGTATAATATTGTAAGTGCTTGTGGAAGTGTATTTTTGGGGGTCTGAAATAGACTAACCTACGTGACATTATTCCTTAAGGGAGTAAATTCGTTCGGTAATGGCACTTGAGCAGGCTTCTGGAATGAAGTTTTTTCGTTGCTCGGGGGTCCACTGTACCTCTTTTTTGTTGTTGTTAATTTTGTTTTCTCTAGCACATTTGTTATTTCCTATTGTCTAGTGCTGAATGATCCTGTGTGATTTTAGCACATTTTTATGAATAAAATTTTAATAATTATTGTCTGCATTTCTTTACAGGATATAAGGAGGAGGATTTGAGGGAAATCACATCAAGGTACGTAATACGTCCTATGGGTGTGCATGACTCCTGTTACGTACATACCAAAGAATTCTGAAGATAGGCGAGTGGTGCTGAGTAAACAAACACCTCTTCACTGTAGGTCAGTTAGATATTGTTTTTACTAGTACAGATCTTAAGATTTCTAAATACGTACAGTATTGTAATTCATTTACAGGAGGCCCTCCACATTCGCAAGGGTTAGGGGATCAAGAACCTCGCCAATCTTGAAAATTCGCGAATGTTTGGTGCGCAAATGTATTGTAGGGAAAATAATAATAATAGCATTTATTTAGCCTAACAATACTGTTTTCTTAACCTATTGAACCATGAACAATCATAAAACACATGAAAACATTGTAAAATATTGGGCGGCTGTGCATTCACGGATGTTCAAAGCTCGTGAAAGTGGAGGGCTAGCTGTAATGGTAATGTATTCATCATTTTTTCGTACTATAATTTTAACATTTTCACTGTCCAATGACGTAGATCTATGTCATTGATGCCAGTGTTGCTCATATAGATCTACGCCTTGAGCTTAACTCCCTCATATATACTGTGAGCAGTAAATTTTGCCATTGACATAAGAGAATGGGTTTGTGTGGCGAGTGTGCACAGTATAAAAAAATCCTTTCCCATGCAGAGCATGATATGGAAAAGCAAACCTCTGACTTGGTGTTTGGTTTAAAATAGTGACTTTGAGGTGCTTTCTTGGGCATTTTTTTTTTTTTTTTTAATGATATTATTGACTTTTCTTGATAGAATGAAAGACATACACTAGTGAAGTAGAGATGATAGAACTTGGCTTTAGAATGGAAGCAGCTCAGAGTGGATAGGAGATGCCTGTGAATGTGATGAATGAACATAGGAGCATTTCTTTAATGGCTGGAATATCTAATGTTTATGTTGGACTCTGTTTTTAAATTGGAGGCATTTGAATTTTGTGTAAAATTGGTCAAAATACTGATTTCTGTGTACATTATAGGGTAGGCTTAATAATTGAATGGGCAGTTTCTTGTACTCAATTGATAGAGCAGAAGGCATACTAGCAAAATACAGTAGCTAGGAATTGGTTCGAATTGAACACTGATATTGGCTTTAAAATAAGACTCTTAAAGTGGGCAAAATTGCTGATGCATTAGTTGCACCCACACTGCTAACTTTGTACCTGCATAATTCCATAAGATTTTCATCAAATTTTGCTTTATTGGTGTCATTACCTTCAGAAAAAGATTCTCGGCCATTTTAGAATAAATTATTTTTGAAAAATCACAATACTGTTTACTTTTAATTTTGGGTATTACGACAGTGAAAGGGGTTAATAAAACTATGCAAATAGGGAATGGACTGGTTTGCTTATGGAAACAGATAGCTATGTATATATACATCTTATCCATTACAGTAGGACCCTGTATCTCTGAGGGATATGTTCCAGGACCTACCGCAGATAGCAAACCCTATACAGTGGACCCCCAAGTTACGAACACCTCGGAAATCGTACAATTATGTAAGTATAATATTGTAAGTGCTTTTGTAATTGTATTTTTGGGGGTCTGAAATGGATTAACCTACTTGACATTATTTCTTAAGGGAGTAAATTCGTTCGGTAATGGCACTTGAGCAGGCTTCTGGAATGAATTTTGTTCGTTACTCGGGGGTCCACTGTATTTCAGTACGTACTTTCTCGTTTACATCTATACCTATGATAAAGTTTAATTGATAAATTACGCACAATAAGTTGAGAATTAGCACTTTTTCACTGATGGGAAGCACTTCACGACATCTCTAAGGCTTGGAAGAACTGTTTCCATCTCTACTCTTGCACTTTGGTGTCATTATTAAGCAAATTAAGGGTTATTTTCAGACCAGGGTAAACTGTGGAAACCAGACCCGTGGATATGGCGGTCCTACTGTACTGTATATACAAAATCTGTTACATAGGGGTCCATTTTATTGAGGTTTTACTGCTGTTCCTAAAATGATTATTTTCCCAATGTTATGTCTAGGAACCTCTTTTATAAAACCTCTTCAAAGGTATTATAAGTGTAGATCAAAACTTGGGTGTTTTATAAGTCAGAGACCCCTATATACAGTAATTTTTAATTAGTTACTTAATCTCTCATCCCAGCTGACATGAAGGGGTTAATATTCTGATGCACACTGCAAAGGAAGAACTGAATAATTTTTTTCTGATATGTCTTTTTGTTAAAAGACTAATTTACATGTCACCATCTTACATATTGGGAGAAAACTTAAATAAAAAGGATGATATTTTTACACATACTAAATGTATGAAGGCAATGAAAATTAGTTTCACTATTAAATGAACATTTTCAAAACATTACAGAACTCTTAGCAGTCTTAAGGAAAGATAATTGTAATAATATTTTCTGTTCTAAACTCTTAACAAGGTTAAGGAGAGATGATGGCAACCTCATTTTCTGTTTAAGAGTTTCTCAAAATTCACTATATTGACAATATACAAGTCTGACTAATCACACACCCACAATAGATTTTAACAAGATAAACTAAAATTCATTCAAAAACAGTAACACAAACCTAATAGCTTGATGCTCATCACTCCAACCATTATACAGATAATCAGTATAGCTGTAATAAGTTCAGTACGGAATAATATACTACATTAATATCCTCATTATCCATTGCTTATATACATTATTATCCCTGTTATCCATTATTATGTTTATATACTTTCTGGCAACAAGGAATATAAGAAAGCTCTCTAATGAGGTTATCAGTTTATTTTTTAACTAAAGTTTTACAGTCAAATCCAAATTTGAGAGTTTCGTAATTTGCATGGTTTGGTTATATACAGTGGACCCTCGGTTTTCGTTGAAAATTCTTTCCAGAATGCTGTTTGAGTGCCATTACCGAATGAATTTGTTCCCATAAGGACAAATGTAAATTAGATTAGTCGTTTCAGAACCCCAAAAATACACTTACAAAAGCTCTTACAAAAATACATTTACATAATTGTTCGAGTTTTTAGGTGAACGAAAACCGAGGGTCCACTGTACAACATTTTTATTGAAGAGCACATGTGCATAACTTCATTTATTTATAGATTTTGTTATTGTTCTTGTATCTGAATTTAAAACTGACCATGGCATTTAATTCAGTACAGTGGTACCTCGAGTTACGAGCTTAATTCGTTCCAGGCGGCTATTCAAGTGCCGATACTGAAGGAATTTTTTCCCATAAGAAATAATGAAAATTAGATTAATCCATTTCAGACTCCCAAAAATACACTTACAAAAGCACCTACAAAAATACACTTACATAATTGTTTGAGTTGGGAGCTGCTCGTAAGTAGAGGTACCACTGTATATGCTCAATAGATTTCCCATGCCCAAATTGCTCTTCTTTCTTATGAATATCAATATTAACAGGTTTATAATTATATACATATTTTGTGTTTTGAAGGCAATAACTCTATTATAAGTCTAAAAATGAAGGAAAATTTGTTTTATTGATAGTATTTAGTGTTATTCATGAATTTAGAATGTATGAAAATTCTAAAGTCCTAACCCTCATAAATTTGTGTTCAGTTGTACATATAATGTTTTGGAGAATTTGCATATTCTTGCTTAATTAAGACAAAAAAATTAATCAAAATCTGCCCATAACTATTTGTAACATAGCAGTAGTATCTGTTTTCTTAGTATGCATGAATCATTAATAAACATAGGATAACTGAGATATTAATATACATGCATTAATGTAGGTATTAATATCTACATTAAAAGATGGTCACTTGCTGACAAGATATTATTGAAATATTTACTTGTATCTACTGTAACAGAGAAGGTATTTTTGTAAGATGACCTATTACATGAAATATGCTTTGAGAAAGATTATAGAATAAGCTGTATTATGAATACAATAGAAAAGATTCTAAAATTTACATTAATGGACAGAAGACAGACTTTTATCTATCACAATAAGATCTAGAATGAGCAATGACATTAAAATTTATCAACAAATACAGTAAACTTGTATAAAAAACATGCATCCCCTACTTTAAAAGAAACTTGCATTTACACAACATTGGCGGCAGCAGCAGCAACAATACACAAAGGGAAAATAACAACTCCAGTAACTAAATGCATACCCACCGGTAACTATTTTAGAAATTAAGGAAGACAAAGTCATCAGTCTTATTACAATGCATGGTTGGTATGACTGATAAATTTTACCCTACTCATCTACATTTTATAGAACAGCAGATTCATATGGTTGTTTTAACCTTTTCACTGCCTCTCATGTAAATCTGTCACTGAGACCAGTGTTGCTTATGTAAATCTATGCCTTAATCATAATAACCCTCAAATATGCTATGATTGGCAAATTTTGGCCTACACATGAGAGAATGGGTCTGCAGTGGGTGTGCACAGTATAAAAATAAATCTTGCCTCATGCAATACATGATGGGAACAGCAAACCTCTGATACTCTGTTGGGGTTAAAATGTTGCTAGGTTTTTTATGATTTATTGGGTGTGTCTTGGTGTCAATTGATAGACCAAAAATGGAGATGATTTGCATTAGTTTCAGACTGGAAATACATAGCCTGAAATAGGCCTTAAAGTAGTGGAAATATTTGATCTTTGGAGATTTTCCCTAGGAATAGTAGGTTCCCCATTGCTGGTCAATTTTATGGATTTTTATTAAGTCTGCTTCAATTATTTGGATGGCCTAAACCATGACCAATCATTCTTGGTATGTAATACGTAGTATTTTATTAGCCGAGAAATTGGGTAAAACTTTTTTTTTGTGATGAATTCACAGTGGAGGGCAAGTACTATATAGGAGAGGCCTAGGGACATGATTAGTGAACATGGAAAAGGCTGCTTTAGTGGCTGGCATGGCTATAATGTTTATTTTGGACTCTGTTTTTAAATAGAAATTTATTGAATTTTGGGCAAAATTTACAAAACTACTGAATTCTGGGCACTTTATAGGGTAGTTCTAAAGAATGGATGGTATATTAGTGAAATAACTGGGAATTGGTTTGAACATTGAAATTGACCTAAAATAGGCCTCAAAGTGGGCTAAATCGTAGCTGCGTTTAAAGTGCTTCTTAGCCTCCACCTTCACATCTGCATAATGCCATAAGTTTTTTATTGAATTTCACTTGTAGTTTTGGTGTCATTACCTTCAGAGAAAGATTCTCTACCATTTCAGAAGATAATTTTTTGGGGAAAATTGCAACACTGTCAGTACTTAATTTTCGTGGCTGCAACAGTGAAAGGGTCAATTTATATTTCCTATTAATCTCCCTGCATTTGCAACAGGTTACCCTACAGAAAATATGCACCAAACAGAGCTTATTTTTTTAAGAGTGGAAATTAAATAGGTGAGCACTATTTAATCTCCAAAATGACTTGTTTTAGTTTTAATTAAATTTATTTACCCAATTTACTTAGCAGTACAGGTGGATGGATGGAAACAAGGGTCAGTGATATTGATGACCCATGATGCCTTCTATCCTCCCACCAGATGTCTATCCCCCTCAGAGCTAACCTACCTTTCATGATGCTCTCAATCCTTTGCCAGCCCCAAAGATTAAAACACCATACTAAAGTCCATGCTAGAAAGTCCTAAACTTTTCAGTGTACAAATTACAGTGGCAATCTGAGACTGTCTGGACATGCAGACATACAACATAGATTGCCATACTAACCTTATCCTCCTCCAATTGATCCAATGAACTGGTAAAGAAAATTCTTCCTGAACATATACAGGAAGTTCTCACTTAACGTCTTTTCATTCAATGTTGTTTCATATTAACGTTGATGAGAAAAAAACATAAATTTCTGGCCAGGAATGGAAAGCCTTTTAAATATCTAGATGGAGGACATGCATCAGCCTAATTCTCATGTTCTCTTATTTCTGTTTGTATTCAGTTTTTATATATATAACATGTTTCTTATAGAATTCTGAAAAACATGTGGTACCTAAAATAATAAAAATGCCAGTAATAGAGTAAAAATACGACTTTATAGTGCCCCAGAGTGACATAATCCATAGTTATGACATCTGCAGCACTACTGCCCTCCCTCTCAGTTCTCCTTTGCTGAAGGAACTTAACTCTTTGTTTATATCAATTAGTGTATGGTAAAATTGGTTTTGTTATACTATTTTGTTTGGCTTAAAGTCGCAATTTCCAAGAACCTATTGACGACATTAAGTGAGGACTTCCTGTACGTAATTTTGAGAGGGGTGGATGACCCCACCTACACCAATGGCACCAACATATGGAACACCCTTTCAGCCCAGACAACAGGACCAGCTGATACTCTGGTTCACAAATAATAGTCAGAACAGTGCCATCATGTAAATGACTTCTGGAGGTATGTTTGAGGGTGCAAGCTTTGAAAAGGAGAAAGCTCGCCTTTGAGCTGCGAGTGCACGCCTAAAGGGATTTTTCTCTTAACAGTTCCCATCTCTGTGTAACACATCTTGACCCACAGACCCTTCACATTTGAAGTGGCTCTCTGTCTTGCTACCCCTGTTCACAGTGAGTACAAGTGTATTTGAGGCAACAGTATCTGACCATTATGGTCTGCATGGTCCAGACTGGACAAATTCCAAAGGATGGCATGTTAGGCACAATGGAGCCAATAAGATTAACAAGAGAAGTTTTTCTACATCTATGCCCAACAGAAAAAACCATGGTCTTTATTAGCCAACAACCCCAATATATCTGCCAGCTGCCCTGATGGCACCACACAATACCCTTGAAAGAATAGCAAAGAGATGGTGTGGGACTAATAAATGTGCATCTACCCTGGCCAACACCTATAGCACAGTGCTAGTCAGTAGGCTTATACTGCTCATCACAGAAGATCACAAAGCTCAACAAGTAAAGTGGACCCTACCTTAACAACTTAGATAGGGACCCGAGACATGGTTCAGTACACAAAAAATATATTATGCGAATTAAATTTTCGTATAGAAGCCCATGTTATAAGTTGAGATGAGGACTGAGAGGATATTCCACATGTAATTCCTATTAATTTTTTATTAATAAAATTTAAAAAAATATGTACAGAGATGAGTCCTTTAAGTGGATGCATAGTGTCGTTATACCCTCATTTTATGAGTGCCTAAAACAAAAAACTTAAGTTATTAAAGTATTGAGAGAAGGTGTTAGGAAATGTCACTTATAAAACATTTTTGCTATTGTTGGGTTGAAGGATTATGGCATTCCATAGGCAGTTGAATTGTTGGGTTGAAAAATTTGGCCCCCAGTCCATCAAAATCTTCAACCCGACAATAGTAGAAGGCCTAGGGGCCAAACTTATTTATGTATATAATTTTTTTTTTAAACGGTTGTCTCCCACCGAGGCAGGGTTAACCAAAGAAGAAAACACATTCACCATCATTCATTCACTTGCTGTATTTCCAGATGTTTTGCTGATATCACAATTCAGATTACCATTCAACTGCAATATCCCCACCCCCTTTTCAGGGTGCAGGCACTACCCTTCCCACCTCCAAGACTCGAGTCCAGTTAGGAAGTTTCTCCTGAATCCCTTCCTAAAAGTTACACTATCACTCTCCAACAACATTCTCATTAAAAACCACTTGTCTCCATGCACTTTATCTAACTTGCTCACATAAGCCTGCCAAATGTATATTTAGGAATGTTTGTGTACATACTTAGGTATTTATGTTTGTGTGTACATATACAGTGGACCCCCTAGTAACGAACACCCTGGAAATTGTACAATTATGTAAGTATAATATTGTAAGTGCTTGTGGAAGTGTATTTTTGGGGGTCTGAAATAGACTAACCTATGTGACATTATTTCTTAAGGGAGTAAATTCGTTCGGTAATGGCACTTGAGCAGGCTTCTGGAATGAAGTTTTTACGTTACTCGGGGGTCCACTGTATTGTATATTGTGTGTATTATGTATATTTGAGTGCATATTTGTGTTTTTTATGTACTTGCCTATTTGTGGTTGCAGGGGTTAAGTCATAGCTCCTGACCCCTGGCCTACATGTATGTATGTATATATGTACAGTGGACCCCTGGTTATAGGCCATTCCTGTTATCGGCAAACTCGGTTATAGGCTGGTTTTTCGGCTTCCGGTTATCGGCCGTTATTTCGGTGATCAGCCGTATGGGACGCGTCCGTCTGCCGGCTGGGGCTACTTGCGCATCAGTCTGGCTGTGTCTCTCGGTGTGTGAGGAAGCTTCTGCTCATTCATCCAAACATTTCGCTAGTTTTCCATTGTTTTTGGTGGGTTGTTTTTTCAGTGCAACTGCAAAATAAGTAACCATGGCTCCAAAGAAAGTTCTTAGTAAAGTTCCCTTGGTAAAGAAAGTGAGAAACACAATAGAATTCAAGGCAGGCAGGCATAGAGGCAGTGAGTGTAGCAGGCATGCAGTGAGTGTAGCAGGCATGCAGTGAGTGTAGCAGGCATGCAGTGAGTGTAGCAGGCATGCAGTGAGTGTAGCAGGCATGCAGTGAGTGTAGCAGGCATGCAGTGAGTGTAGCAGGCATGCAGTGAGTGTAGCAGGCATGCAGTGAGTGTAGCAGGCATACAGTGAGTGTAGCAGGCATGCAGTGAGTGTAGCAGGCATGCAGTGAGTGTAGCAGGCATGCAGTGAGTGTAGCAGGCATGCAGTGAGTGTAGCAGGCATGCAGTGAGTGTAGCAGGCATGCAGTGAGTGTAGCAGGCATGCAGGGCGTGTAGCAGGCATGCAGGGCGTGTAGAAGGCATGCAGGGCGTGTAGCAGGCATGCAGGGCGTGTAGCAGGCATGCAGGGCGTGTAGCAGGCATGCAGGGCGTGTAGCAGGCATGCAGGGCGTGTAGCAGGCATGCAGGGAGTATAGTTGGTGGAGTGTCTCTCAAGCTGGCCCTAGTGGCATTAAAAGACAAAGAAAGGAAGTAACCCCAGAGAGGGCTTTGCTACCTGAAGTCCTTATGGAGGGAAATTCCCCTTCCAAACAATAACTCCTACCTCTTTCCTCCTCCCTATCTTCCAGAAGCCAGCATTAATTGTTATTTTTTTTTGTGTGTGTGTGAATATTTTTGCCTGGAACGGATTAATTGTATTTACATTAATTCTTATGGGAAATATTATTTCGGTTATCAGCCATTTCGGTGTTAGGCTGAGCTCCTGGAACGGATTACAGCCGATAACCGAGGGTCCACTGTACAGTGGACCCCCGAGTAACGTAAAAACTTCATTCCAGAAGCCTGCTCAAGTGCCATTACAGAACGAATTTACTCCCTTAAGGAATAATGTCACATAGGTTAGTCTATTTCAGACCCCCAAAAATACACTTCCACAAGCACTTACAATATTATACAGTGGTCCCTTGGTTTTCGTGCATCTCCAAACTCGAACTTTTATGTAAGTGTATTTTCGTAAGTGCTGTTGCAAATGTATTTTTGGGGGTCTGAAATAGACTAACCTATGTGACATTATTTCTTAAGGAAGTAAATTCGTTCGGTAATGGCACTTGAGCGGCATTCTGCAACAAATTTTCGGCGAAAACCGAGGGACCACTGTACTTACATAATTGTACGATTTCCGGGGTGTTCGTTACTCGGGGTCCACTGTATATGTATTTGAGTGAGAAATTGAAATACCAAAAGTATGTATGTGTATATATAGCCTCTCACTTAATGACGGAGTTCCGTTCCTAAGACCATGTCGTTAAACGAATTCGTCGTTAAGTGAGGAGCATACTAGTATATAATGGTAGTGAGTTTGTGTCAACCATCTTTGATATTGTTTTAATGTCACCTTTGCACCATTTATAACATTTCTGGTATATTTTTAAATGTTTACAGTAGTGTACTGTATATTAAAATAAACAGAATAGAGGAAATTAGCTCTAATATACATTATTTTGGTATGAATACTGGTCAGAGAGCCTGTCGGTCCGAGGCGTCGGTAAACGAGTACATCACTAAGTGAGGAGAGGCTGTACGTATATGTATTTGAGAGAAAAACAGAAATACCAAAGCCAAGGTAAACACCATTTATTTTTGAACTCTCAAACCCCTTTCTGCTTGGTAAATTGTTCTGTTATATTTTAGCACTGATAAGGTTTGAAATTACAAAACTTTTGGAAAATATATGAAGATGTTTACATGGGCTTTGGTATTTCTGCTCCTCATATGGCTGAGATTTCCAAGAGAAAGATCTACTGCTTAACCCTTTGACTGTCGCAACCCCAAATTCTGAGGTGTCTCCTGTTGTCGCAAAATTTTCGAAAAACAATAAAAAAGTTGTCAATTTCAAAATAGGGTCCAGAATAAACAATGCAGACATTTCTGGCACTAAAATAAGATTTTCATTGTTCATTAGTCACGTCTTTAGGCCCCTCTTATATTACTCTTGCTTTCTATTTTGAATTTTTATTCACACAAAAAATATAAGATTTACTGTTATGCAGACTACTGCATTATTGTAAGAATGGTATAAATAATATCAGTGCACTTGTGAATGAATATTAGACTCACCAGTTGACGTGTATTGGACGCGTGGCGTGATTTGTTTACTCTTGAACATTAGCAAAAATCGAACATTTCCACTAATTTGAGCTCAATTTCAAGTTTGTTTTCATCCTGAAACTAATCAAAATCATCTCTATTTCTGTAATATGTTTTCCATTCTATCAAATGAGACCACGAAAAAGAGAATACAACCATAAATACTATACGAAAATACACCTCAAAATCGGTGTTTTAATCCAAATACACGGTCAGAGTTTTTTTTCTCATTATGCACTGCATTCTGCAGGATTTTTTTATACAGTGCACACTGACCACACACCCATTCTCTCATATGTGGGCCTACCAGCTTTCTCCCGCTTGATTTGAAGCCGCTAGAATTTTTGAGTATATATACGTCCGAAACAGTGGCTCGTAAGACGTATATATACGACCAAAACAGTCAAAGGGTTAAGCTGTTTTACAGCCAAGTTTATCACAGCAACAAAATACCATTAAAATGCCTTTTCAGTAAATATTATTGCGATGTTTTGACGTGCTGTAAAAGTTTAAAACAAAGAATGGCTGAGGCATGAAAATGTTTGTTTAGATTACTATGGCCTAAGGAAAGCTGGCTGCTGATTCTGGATCAGTACAGCGTATGCTATAGTGGCCATATAAATCTCGACAGACAACCTACAGTCGCCAGCTGATTAAACATAAGCAGATGACTTGGTCATCTATTGCTCAGTAGTTCCATAACCATCACCAGACTTCTATATCAACAAAGGAAATGGAATTTAGAGTAGGACAAATTGTTGTCACTATCGTAAATGAAAATTATTGTACGTATAGCGAGATATGAGAGGTGTCAGCTAATACATACTGTAAAACAGACAACTCAGAGCTGTCTACTGCTCAGAGCTACTTAACCATCGCCAAACACTTGTATATCAACAGGTAACATGAATAAAGACTTTAAGGTAGGGTAAAATTCATTCTTGTTCACTTGTGGCATATTTTAAACTGAGAAGACTGTGCATTAAATTTATAATACATGTATATAGTTACTGACAGCATATTATCCTTGCACATGACCCCTGGAACACCATGGCTGTTCATTTTTGGAAAGAATAGACATTATAGTGCCTCAACCACCAGCTTCCCCATGGCCCTACTTAAGTAACTTGTTAAATAAAGTTTTTATTTAGGTTCTGAGTACATATGTATTTCTAGATCGACAAGCAGTGACATATATAATGTAAAACATTAGGGGTGTGCCAATGTCAATTTTGATGGTATCACTTTCATTATTTTTTATAAAATAAGAAACTTTTTTTTGGGCTCTTTGGGAAATCTCAAAAAGTTAATCCTATTTTTTCATGTTATTAACATAAAAAAAATGAAATTACATAATGCGTCGATTTCATAATGTAACCCTCATGTGAGATTTTAGTAAATTAAATTTTTCATAGTGAGAACTTTGTAAGAATTTACACTAATATTAAAAACTGTAAGGCATCTTGACGAATTTTTTATACATATACAGTGGACCCCCACAAATTGGCTGGTCTGATTATCAGCCGGCTCGATTTTCGATCGCTTTTTTCAGTCCAATTTTTCCCCAATTATCGCCCCGCGTACCAGACCTTTCTGCCTGTCCCGCGCTTGCACGCCTCGCTCCGCAGGCGTTGTGAGCCAGTCTAGCATTGTTTACCATTGAGTGAACATTACCCAGCGTGCTTATTCAAACATTTCACAATAAATTTATTGTGTTTATTGGTGGTTAAGTGATTGTCACTGTGAAATAAGTCACCATGGGTCCAAAGAAGGAGATTAATAAGGAGATTTGTTCAAAGTGGAATGATGTGCAAAGTTTTGTTGAATAATACCACCCTGAGCAAGCTGAAATAAGCCATCTCTGCAACAAGTTCAGTGACAGAGCCATATTGCACTTCAGGAACATGTTAAAGAGGCGCCAGAAACAGAGAACTCTTGACAGTTATTTTGTGCGACAGGGGTCTAGTGACTCTCAAGCTGGTCCTAGTGGCATTAAGAGACAAAGAAGGGAAGTAACCCCAGAGAGGGAGTTGTTACCTGAAGTCCTTTTGGAGGGGGATTTCCCTTCCAAACAATGAGTGCTCCCTCCCCATCTCCTCCCTATCTTCCAGATGCCAGCAAGTCTCTTCAATAAAGGTAAGTAAATGTAATTTTAAATGTCAATTTATTATGTGTTGTTATTATGTGTTTTGTTTATGTAAAACTATAGTTAATCTTTAAAAAATGTATTTTTTGTGAATATTTTTGAGTGTCTGGAATGGATTAATTGTATTTACATTATTTCTTATGGGAAATAATGGTTCAAAAATCAGCCAGTTCGATTTTAGGCCTAGCTCCTGGAACGGATTATGGCCGATTTTTGGGGGTCCACTGTACCGAGTATATATATACAGTGGACCCCCGAGTATCGGCCAAAATCCGTTCCAGGAGCTAGGCCTTAACTTGAACTGGCTGAAAGTCGAACCATTATTTCCCATAAGAAATAATGTAAATACAATTAATCCGTTCCAGACACCAAAATATTCACAAAATTCATTTTAAAGAATAACTATAGTTTTACATACACAAAACACATAATAACAACACATATTAAATTTATAAATTTACATTTAAAATAGCATTTACTTACCTTTATTGAAGAGACTTGCTGGCACCTGGAAGATAGGGAGGAGTAGTGAGGGAGGGCTTAGTGTTTGGAAGGGGAATCCCCTCCATAAGGACTTCAGGTATCAAAGCCCTATCTGGGGTTACTTCCTTCTTGGTCTTTAATGCCACTAGGACCAGCTTGAGTCACTGGACCCCTGTCTCACAAAATAACTGTCCACAGTCCTCTGTTTCTGGAGCCTCTTTAACTTGTTCCTGAAGTGCAATATGGCTCTGTCACTGAACTTGTTGCAGAGATGGCTTATTTCAGCTTGCTCAGGGTGATATTTCTCTACAAACTGTTACACATCATTCCACTTTGAACAAATCTCCTTAATCTCTGAAGAAGGCACCTCCAGTCTATCTTCCTCCTCCTGTGAATCAATTTCCTCTACTCTGGTCTGATGCTGTTCCACATGAAGCTCTTGCAGCTCTTCACTGGTTAGCTCTACCCTGTGGTCCTCCACCAACTCTTCCACATTCTCGCCACTCACCTCCAACCCCAGGGACTTGCCCATAAGGCTTATGCAATGGAGGATACTGAAGTGATTCCTCCAGAACTCTCTTAGGGTCAACTCAGTGTCTGAGGTCATTTCAAAGCACTTTTGAAACACTGCTTTTGTGTAGAGTTTTTTTAAATTAGAAATGACCTGCTGGTCAATGGGCTGGATGAGAGGAGTGGTGTTAGGAGGCAAGAACTTCACTGTGATGAAACTGAACTCATCAGACAAAAAGTCAAGTTGTGAGGATGAGCAGGAGCATTGTCCAGTACCAGGAGGCTCTTGAGTCCCAATTTCTTTTCTTGTAGGTATTTTTTCACACTGGGGCCAAACACTTGATGGACCCACTCTATGAAAATTTCCCTCGTGACCCATGCCTTAGTGTTAGCCTTCCAAAACACACACAATTTACTCTTGATGACATTGTTTTTCTTGAACACTCTGCGATTTTCAGAGTGATACACCAGTAAAGGCTTCACTTTAAAATCCCCACTAGCATTACTACACAACATGAGAGTTAGCCTGTCTTTCATTGGCTTGTGTCCTGGCAGTGCCTTTTCCTCCTAAGTAATGTAGGTCCTCTTTGGCATTTTCTTCCAAAAGAGGCCTGTTTCATCACAAACACTTGTTGGGGTTTGAATTTTTCAGTGTCTACAAACCACTTAAATTCAATCACAAACTTTTCAGCAGCATGTTTGTCTGAACTGGCTGCCTCACCATGCCTTACAACACTGTGTATGCCACTACGTTTCCTAAATCTGTCAAACCAGCCTTTGCTGGCCTTAAAATCACTCGCATCAGCACTGGTTCCAGGCATTTTCTTGACAAGATCTGCGTGCAACTGCCTTGCCTTTTCACAAATTATCGCCATGGAAACACTATCACCCGCTATCTGTTTTTCATTGATCCACACCACCAACAACTTCTCAACCTCATCCACTGTTTTTGATCTATTTTTGGCAAACATGTCAACACCTTTCGCAACATCAGCTTCCTTGATTTCTTTTCACTTTGCCAGGATAGAGGCGATAGATTTGTTTTTGTTTTACATCCTGGCAAGTTCCCCCACACTTACGCCACTCTCATATTTTTCTACTATCTCCTTCTTCAGTTTGATGGTGTTCCTCACTTTATTTACCACAGGGGTGCCACTAGGAAGCTTCTTTGGACCCATGGTGACTTATATTTCACAGTGACAATCAATAAACACAATAAAATTATTGTGAAATGTTTGAATGAACGTGCTGGGTAATGTTCACTCAATGGTAAACAAAGCTAGACTGGCTCACGACACCTGCGCGGGAAGGCGCGCAAGCGCGGGCAGGCGGACAGGTCTGGTTCGCGGGCCGATAGTTGGGCAAAAATTGGGCCGAAAAAAGCGATCAAAACTTAAGTCAGCCAATACTCAGACCAGCCGATAGTCGGGGCTCCTCTGTATGTATGTATGTATGTATGTATATATATATATATATATATATACAGTGGTACCCCGACTTACGATGGTCCCCAAACTCACCCTTTTATGTAAGTTTATTTTTTTAAATGCTTTTGTAAGTGTAATTTTGGGGGTCTAAAAGAACTAGTCTATTTTACATCATTCCTTATGGGGATAAATTCGTTTGGTAATGGCACTTGAACAGCATTCTTGAATGAAAAAATATCGTAAGTCGGGGTACCACTGTATATATATATATATATATATATATATATATATATATATATATATATCACACACACATACACATACATACATACAGTGGACCCCCGACTAACGAACACCCCGGAAATCGTACAATTATGTAAGTATAATATTGTAAGTGCTTGTGGAAGTGTATTTTTGGGGGTCTGAAATAGACTAACCTACGTGACATTATTCCTTAAGGGAGTAAATTCGTTCAGTAATGGCACTTGAGCAGACTTCTGGAATGAAGTTTTTACGTTACACGGGGGTCCACTGTATAGTATATATATATATATATACTATATATACAGTGGACCCTCGGTTTTCATGCACCTCCAAACTCGAACAATTATGTAAGTGTATTTTCGTAAGTGATTATGTATGTGTACTTTTGGGGGATCTGAAATGACTAATCTAATTTACATTTGTCCTTATGGGAACAAATTCGTTTGGTAACGGCACTCAAACAGCATTCTGGAAAGAATTTTCAACGAAAGCCGAGGGTCCACTGTATATACATATACACACACAATACAGTATGTGTATGCATAAAATGTAATGAACACTGATCACTGAGGGTTTCTTGCATTGAGAGAGGAAAACTGACATGGAGACAAAAACAAGAAAGAATGGTTGTCTGCATTTTTCAACCTCTGGCTGAGGTCCTCTAAAAAGATACAAAGGAATGAGGAGAACCATATTGTCAGGGTGGAACTTCTTGGTTCCTCAAGGTGCTTGATGCCATCTCATAGTATTCTACCCTTTTATGAAAAAGGCATTGAGATGACCTCTCATAGACTGTCCTTGTTTGGAAATGAGCTTCCGAGTAATTGTGGCATAAGATGCATAAGCACAAAAGAATTGAGTAGTACGTACTGTGATAGGCATTTTATTCCATGCTAGGCTGGTCTGGTTCTTCACACTCAAATTGGGAACCCTTAACCCTTAAACTGTCCACACGTAGATCTACGTTCACTCGTGTACTGCTCTGAATATTTTGATTTTTTTTTTTTTTTTTTTTTAATGAAGAGCACATTTTTATAAACAGGATAGGCTAAAAAAAAAATTTAGGGCCAGTACTTAAGAGATATAAGCCTGCCAAGTTGGTGCTGGATGCTCACCTGACTGCAACATCAAGTCCTGCCGCTTGCAGAAGTATTGCGGATATACTTTTTTTCCTATCTGTCTATCTGTGTGTCTATCTGTCTAGCTCTGCTTATCTGTCTTTCTGTCTGCCTGCCTATGTGTGTCTGGAGTATAATATGAAACTCCTTGAAGAATGGTGTTATGACAAGTGTCAGATAACACTGACTGTCCAATGACATTGATGAATGTGAGCAGGGAACCCTCGCTTTGTTTTCACTGTCTGTATCTGTCTATCTGTGTCTGTCTGTCTATCTATCTGTGTCTGTCTAGCTCTGCTTATGTCTTTCTGACATGACAAAGCGTATTACTTGCCAGTCATGCTTATTATGTCTTATATCTACAAGCATTGTATAGCACTTTGCCTGGAATTTTTGGGTTATCCTAGGTAATTTACACTATGTATAATAACTGTACTTATGTGTATATGTGAGAGAGAGACAGAGATATTACAGATATATATAGATAGACAGAGATATAGGACAGATAGCTATAGACAGAGATATAGACAGAGATATAGACAGCCAGAGACAGCCAGCCTGCCAAATACATAAGAACATAAAAAAGAAGGAACACTGCAGCAGGCCTATTGGCCCATGCAAGGCAGGTCCATGTCACCCTCTGGCTTAGACCAATGACCCACCAAGTCAGGTCACATCCTCTGAAGGAAGAAGCATGGCATCAGACCTAGTAGCACAAGCTAGTCAGGTCCAACTCACACCCACCCACAGCCACTCATGTATTTATCTAACCTATTTTTACTTTCCTCTTATAAGGGGAGTGTTAATGCGACATGACATCAGTGAATCCCCAGTGTTTGCCACACTATTTGCTCTAACTGGAGCTCAATTGAACTGGTGCTCCCACAAGGTACTAAGTGGTCCAGGATTTTTTTAATACTGCGCACACTAAGGGCGCAGACCCATTCTCTCTCATGTCTAGGTGACTCAGGCCTATCGCACTAAATTTGAAGGAATGAAAAATAAAACGTAGATCTACGTTCGGAGCAGTACGCGTTAAAGGGTTAAAGGTTTTGCTGTGAGGCCTCTTGAGGCAGATTCCTTGATGCTGGTGAGGGGCTCTTGATCTAGGGAATTGGATCTGTGCTCCAGTTCCCTGAATTAAGCCTGAATGCCTTCCATCCCCTCCCCCACAGGCACTGTACGATTCCTATGGGTTTAGTGCTCCTGCATGATAATTTTGCTTGGAGGTAGTAGGTTGGTAGACAGCTACCACCCAGGGAGGTATTATCGTCTTGCCAAGTGAGTGTGAAACAAAAACCTGTAATTGTTTTGCATGATGGTAGGATTGCTGGCATCTTTTTACTGTTTCATAGACACACAAGATGACAGGTATATCTTGCTACTTCTCCTTACACTTTGATCACACTACACATGCATGTACACACATATATATTTACACACCCATCTGGGTTTTCTTCTATTTTCTTAATAGTTCTTGTTCTTTATTTCCTCTTATCTCCATGGGGAAGTGGAAAAGAATTCTTCCTCCATAAGCCATGTGTGTCGTAAGAGGTGACTAAAATGCCAGGAGCAAGGGGTTAGTAACCTCTTTATAAAATAACTAAACTTAAAAAGAAAATCTTTCGTTTTTCTTTTTTAGTGTCACCCTGCCTCAGTGGGATACGGCTGGTTTGGTGAAAAAAATTTGAGAGAATTTTGTGTGTATGTGTGTGTGTGGATGCTTGATTAACCCTTTCACTGTTCAGAGCCCCAATCTGAAACTTGTCCACAGTGTCCAAGAATTTTCAATTGTTTTTTCTTTTTTCTTATGAAATGGAAGAGAATCTTTTTCTGAAGGTAATAAAACAAAAAGTATGAAATTTGATCGAAAATTTATAAAAATTAAGCTTTCATGAATTTTGCTGTCAGCAATATTTATTCATCAGCGATTTTTGCCCACTTTGAGTCCTATTTTAAGCCAATTACATTGTTCCAGTCGACCAGATTCTTAGCTATATCACTAATATGTCTTCCATTTTATCGATTGAGCACAAGAAGTCGCCCAATCAACTAGTATTTCAACTACCCAATAAAGTGATAAACAGGTAATTTGGCCAATTTCACACATTTCAAAATATTTTAACTCGAGAATAAACAATGCAGGCATTCCTGGCACTTAAATAACATTTCCTCTGTTCATTAGTTACGATCCCAGGCTTTACACACAAATTCTATTTTGATTTTTTATTCACTCAAATAATTTTTATTCACACAAAAAAAAAAATAGAAGATTTACTGTTATGCAATATTGTAATTGTATAAATAATATTAGTGCATTTGTGAATGCATATTACACCCACCAGTTGACTTGGATGCGTGACATGATTTTCTTCTTGAATGTCGGCAAAAATCAAACATTTCCGCTAGTTTGAGCTGAATTTCAAGCTATTTTCAGTCCTAAAATCAGTCAAAATCATCTCCATTTCTGTAATATATCTTCCATTCTCTATCAAATAAGACTAAGAAACTGAGAATACAACCATGAAGCCCATACGAAAGTATACCACAAAGTTGCTATTTTAAACCAAAAACATGGCTGCAGTTTTTTTTCTTGTGCACTGCTTGCTGCAGGATTTTTGTGGTGCACACTTACTGCATCAACCCATTCTCTCATATCTAGGCCCAAATTTACTGCTCACAGTTTATCTGAGGGAGCTGAGCTCATCACGTAGTACTGTGGCATGGCCAGTGAACTCAAAGGTGTAGTATTACAGCACAGTCAGTGAAAGGGTTACTCGGTGCTGAGATGCGTTTAATAGTGCCTATTTGGTTATCGCATCTGATTTGAAATTTCTTTTATCAATGTTAAATTTTGTTATGGCTTCAGTGTTGCTTCAATTGGTTTTTGTTTATACGAGTCTTCATTTTATAAATGCTATTAATATTATCCCTGTTGATTGTGAGGTGCAGATTTTTAATATGTTGGAACAGTGCAGAACTTTCATGACCATACCTGGCTGAGCACTTTTGTTCAATTATCTTACTCAAGAGCCCAGTCAGTTACTCCTGCATATACTTTTTTTTTGGTGCTTCTTCAAAAAACAGTTTCAAAATATGAGCTCTGTGCATATAGGAGAAACTGGCAGACATCTTGAGACTAGGCTAGTGGAGCACAAACTCTCATGAAAAATTTGTACAGTACCAACATATTAAATATTTACACCGCACAGTTGAGATTGTGAAAACCGTTAGAAAATGAAAGCCCAAAGAAATGAAAACTAGTTGAAGCCCTATCAAACATTAACATTTAGAAATGTCAAACCTGATAAAAGAAAACACATCCCATGACAGTTTAATCAGGCATCCATACAATAACCACCAAGACACTCGCAATACAACCTTAAATAAGGGCTGCCATTTTGACTAAAGGATAAAACCAGTCTAGCATAGGACATTGCAGTGCTCCTAAATACTTTTCTTATGCCACAGAATTACCTGTGAACTGAAATGCTCAAATATAGACAGGCCTATATGAAAGATCTGAGCACCTTCACATATTTAAAAGGATAGCCTGCAGTGTCATCAAGAAATTACACCCCAACAATATGGATGCCAAGGAACCACCTGCCCTTATAAATGCACGGTCTCTCTCATTCTTTTGTATCTGTTTTAGAGGACCAACCTTAGCTAGAGGTCAATATATATTGACAACTGCTCTTCCTTGTTTTTGTCATGGATAAATTGGTAATAACCAGATTAATTAAATGAACCGAGTTCTACAAAATTCAGCTAAGACTTAACAATAATAATAAGCAATAATTATAATGAAAAACTTTTATTTATAAAGTTACTACACACAGCAACAGTTATCAACACATGGACAAGGGATACTTCTAGATGTTTTGGACATCCATTGCAGCCAACATCAATCTGAAAATATAAAAGGCTGAATGAGACATTTTGGTGACTAATATAGTTTTGAATATATGCATATACAGTGGACCCCCGAGTTTCGTAAAAACTTCACTCCTGAAGTCTGCTCAAGTGCCATTACCGAACGAATTTACTCCCTTAAGGAAAAATTTCACGTAGGTTAGTCTATTTCAGACCCCCAAAAATACACTTCCACAAGAACTTACAAAATTATACTTACATAATTGCACGATTTCCGGGGTATTCGTTAACCGAGGGTCCAATGTATAGTGGACAAATGTGGGAGGGTGTGCAAAAGAAGGAAATTAAGTGAATGAAAAGAGAGAAGGCACAGAGATGAGGGTAACAAAAGTTTAGGTAATGACATTGAATATCAGAGTGGAGTATGAAGTGTATATACATTTAGATATTTAGGGGTGGACTTGTCCACAGATAGGTTTTTGAAAGCTGAAACTAACCATAGAATAGGTGAGGTGTGGGGTGTATTGAAAGTATGGAGGCAAAACATGGAATGTACCAACACTTTTTAGGGGTATGAGGGATGGATTTTGAATGTTGCAGCAAGAAGACTAGATGCAGTAGAGATGTCATGAAGACGATTTGGAACATAGAAATTAAAAGGCAATGTAGGATTAAAGGTATAATTAAGAGGGCTGAAGAGGGGTTGAGATTGCTTGGGCATGTAGTGAGAATGGAGGGAAATAGGTTGACAAAGAGGGTATATAAGTCTGGAGTAGGGGTAAAAAAAAAAGCTTTTGAGTTTTAGAAGCTTCAGCATCCAGCAGGTTTGTGTGTGTTAGGACTGAATGGAGACCAAGTGGTTTTTAATGAACGTGTAGTTGGTGAACAGTA
Organism: Cherax destructor; assembly: GCA_009830355.1. Lineage (NCBI taxonomy): Eukaryota > Metazoa > Arthropoda > Malacostraca > Decapoda > Parastacidae > Cherax > Cherax destructor. The sequence continues at coordinate 330,287 of WNWK01000844.1, forward strand.
ACTTGTATGAAGGGATTCAGGGAACCCAGTTAGCCGGGCTTGTGTCCTGGAGGTGGGAAGGGCAGTGCCTGCACTCTGAAGGAGGAGCTGGGATGTTGCAGTTGGAGGGTGATCTGGTTTGTATGTCAGCACACTTAGGGAAAGATGGCAAATGAATGAATGATGGTGACTGTTTTCTCTGGGTCACCCTGCCTTGGTGGGAGACTGCTGTCAAATAATATAACTTGGCTGTCTCCTGCCAAGGCAGGGTGACCCAATGAAGAAAACAGTTACTATCATTCATTCAACTGCCATCTTTCCAGAAGTGAGCTGACATCACAATCAGATCACCCTCTTGACTACAACATCCCTACCCCTCTTTCAGAGTTCAGGCACTGCCCTTCCTACCTCTAGGACAAGTCCAGCTAATGGGTTTCCATGAATCCCTTCATGAAGATTATATTGTTCAACTGCACATCCATTAAAAACCACTTGTCTCTATTGGTTCTAACATACACAAACTTGCTGGATCCTCAAAACCCTAAAACTCAAAGCCTTCTTTACCCTTTCCCTCCAACCATTTCAAAGGCAACCTATCCTTCCTACCTTCCACCCCCAGATTTATATACCCTCATCCTATCCCTCTTCATCCTCTAAATGGCAAAATCACTTCAACCCCTTCCCAGCCTCCTTGGTAACTCCACACCATCTTACTTTCCATACACTGAGGGCAAGTTATGGTGATTATACAAACACATCTCCATTGCCTCTTGCTGCAACATTCAAGGTTGTGCCTCACACCCATACAAAAGTGTTGGTATCAGTATATACTCTTGTACATTACCGATGAAGGCAGAAATAAAGGTAAACTACTTACCAGAGATGCATAAACACACCACCTACTATTCCCCACTCCACTCCCCATTCTATTCCATGGTTAACCTTATCTGCTGGCACATTCACTCCCAAATATCTGGATACATTCATTTCCTCCATACTCCCTTCAGCCTATCTTTACAATGACTTCCTTAATCACCCTGCTCTTTCTGCATTCACTTTCACATACCCACCCAATTTCATCCACCAATCTTCCTAACTTAATCTTCAGCATCTTCCAAAATAGCAACATCCTGGCATTCACTTCTAGTCCTAACTACAAAAAACACTAACTTTTGTAACATCACACATCCCTAAGCCCTATTTTCACAGGAATATGAGAACCCCCCTCCCTTCCCTCCTACATACCTTGATCTTTATCCACATAACTCTCTACTACTTTTTGTATTATTATTATTATAATCAAATAGAAGTGCTAAACCCCTACTTTTTGTAACCTACCACCTTTTCCATACATTTGGAACATCTGCCACATGGCATCCCTGCCCACCCTATCATATGCCTTTTTAAAATCCATAAAGGTCACATACAGCTCTTTCCCCATCTATATAAATCAATTAATTTATTGCCACATTATGAATCATTTGTACAAAATAACATTACATTACTCAAAAGTTAAGACCCTTAGTTATGCAGAGCATTTCGGGCAAGCTTAAATATCAAAATGGTATACAATACCGACAGGGTGGTATACCTAACTTGCGTCTAGAAGGACTAAAAGTATTTTATGTACATATATGTATATAAGATAATGATTTTCACAAAATTCATTACATGAATATGAAGCAGATAAAATTATAGCAAAGTACATAGGAATAAGAATACAGTGGACCCCAGAGTTTGTCACAATTCATTCCAGAAGGCTGCTCAAGTACCATTACCGAACGAATTTACTCCCTTAAGGAATAATGTCAAGTAGGTTAGTCCATTTCAGACCCCCAAAAATACACTTACAAAAGCACTTACAATATTACACTTACATAATTGTTCGATTTCCGAAGTGACCGAAACTCGGGGGGTCCACTGTACTTTGATTATACTGTTATTCAGTTAATTAAAAATAAAATTCTAAGAAAAAATACAATAAGAGCAAAATTAGTTGCATGTATTATTACAGTGTGTGCTAATAGTATTTTACATGTATGTATATAAGACATTAATAATATTCACAGTAAAATTAATTCAATGAGAATAACTCATTGTATTTGGCAATTCAGCCTCTCCTCACTTAATGACAGAGTTCCATTCCTAAGACCACATCGGTAAACGAATTAATCGCTAAGTAAGGAACATACTATAATGGTAGTGGGTTTGTGTCAACCATCTTTGATATTGTTTTAATGTCACTTTTGCACCATTTACAGTGGACCCTTGGTTTTCGTTCACCTCCAAACTCGAACAATTATGTAAATTATTTTCGTAAGTGCTTTTGTAAGTGAATTTTTGGGGGTCTGAAATGACTAATCTAATTTACATTTGTCCTTATGGTAACACATTTGTTTGGTAACGGCACTCAAACAGCATTCTGGAAAGAATTTTCAACGAAAATCGAGGGTCCACTGTATAACATTTCTGGTATATTTTTAAATGTTTATGCAGTAGTGTACTGTGTATTGTATTAAACAGAATAGAGGAAATCAGCTTTAATATACATTATTTAGATATGGATACTGGTCAGAGAGACCGTTGTAAGTCCGAGTTGTCGGTAAACGAGTACGTCACTAAGTGAGGAGATGATTATTATAATCAAAAAGAAGTGCTAAACCACAGGCCAAAGTGAGGAGAGGCTGTACTAAACGTGATGAGATAGTATGTGCCTCTCTAGTAATATGAGAGTTGAAGGAAAGCTGGAATAAGAACAGGGACAATATTGGATGAAAAACAGGGTTTCAGGTTTTGTTTGGCATAAATTGTCAGGATCACATTAAGGTAAGGAGGTGCTTTTTAACAGTAGCTTTGAAGTGGTTTGTTGATAGGGAACATCTGGACTCTTCAAGCAAAGAGTTCCATTATTTAGGTCCCTTTATGCGTGTGTTGCTGTATAACCCTGTGGTTTAGCGCTTCTTTTGATTATAATAATAATAATAATAATAATTTATGCGTGTTGAGTTTGGACACAGGGAATATAAAGAGATTTTTGTGTCTAGTATTATGGGTGGTGAATGTTGCAACAAGAAGGCTGGAGGCATTGATGTCATGTCTGAGAGCAATGTGTGGTGTGAATATAATGCAGAGAATTCGTAGTTTGGAAATTGGGAGGAGGTGCGGGATTACTAAAACTTATCATCCAGAGGTGGTTTGGACATGTAGAGAGGATAGAACAAAATAGAATGACTTCAAGAGTGTCTTAAATCTGTAGTGGAGCGAAGGCAGGGTAGGGGTCGGTCTAAGAAAGGTTGGAGGGAGAGGGTAAAGGAGGTTTTGTGTGCGAGCCTCTTCAAGAGAGGCTCCTTGGCGTGGTGAAGAGGCTCTTGGTCTGAGGAATTAGACCTTTTGGTCTCCTTCCTCAGACTGAACCTAATTACCCCCCACTCCCCCTCCCCTACCCCTTCCTGTTTTCAGCCTTTGGGATTCTCCCCTAAGGCATAATGGTTCCTAGGTAGGGGGAAGGGTACTGTGGTCCATCCCATTCCGTTGAGGTTCTTGGCGGTGGTGTAGTTTGCCGTGGAATCTGGATTGTCTGGAGATGTCCCGATCCCTCTCCAGTCTCCCGGTGGGTGGCTTTGGGTGTCTTTCGGGCGATGAGTGTGTCTCTGGAGGCCACCTTTCGGATTCCGGGGGTGGTGGCCAAAGGAGGTATGCTTTGTGGCGGGTGTCCGGCCGCCCTCTTTTGTCCACCGAGGTGGCTCGGTGGATGTGAGGTTGCTATCCCAGATTGCTGGTTTACTGGCATGACGGGTAGGGTATGGCACAGGTTCCATGCCGCATCTGCACTACTTGCGGTGCTGAGGTCCTCGTGGGCACGGAGGGAGATTCTCACTCCTTTCATTCCTCCTAGGAGCTATTCCTCCACGTTCCCCCCCCCCTTTTTTTTCTAAAAACAAAAAGAAAGAAGTAACCTAACCATGGGCGTCCCACTCCATGAACCTACTACCCCCGGGCCCCTTCCTGATACCGCACCCTGTTCTGACCCTGCCTCGTTCTTGGACCACTCTTCGGACACTTCCAATACCCCTGTACCTCTTGCTGGTGCCGGTTCATCACCTGCTTCAGGTACCAGGGTTTCGACTGGCCCCTTTGATACGTCTGACCTCCGCTCTTCTTTGACTATGCTTCCAGCTTCTCCCTCTACGGTGCGGCAATTTTCAGGTTGCTCGCCCGTCCCACGTCGGACCAACTCCGGTCCCACATCTAAACGACCAAGACCCTTACATGACAATTCGTCACTTCATTCTCATTCATCTCAGAAACGACCAGCTCGTCATGCACTCCCCTTAAACACTTTGTTTCACACTACATAATGGACAAAGTTTTTTACTCTTAAGACCGACTTCTTCTACTGCCTATCTTTCCGATCATAGTATTGGTAAGGCTCTCCTCCGCCATGTGGGTAAAGATATCTCCTTTCACACTCTCAAGAACAGCACTCGCATCAACACGGTCCAGAATGCTGGCCAAGCTTGCGATCTTTCTCTCCTTACGACCATAGATACTATTCCTATCACTATTGAAAAACATCATTCTCAATTCTTGTAGTGGTACTGTCATTTTACCCCACACCATTGTCCAACGAAATTTCCAGACATGTGGTGATGACATTCTGGAGCAGCTTGAGCTCCAAGACCTCCCTATCCTCAAAGTTGACACTTTTGTCCTCCCTGCCCGTAGGCGAAGACGATATCCTTGCAATATAGCTCGTTTAACATTTGACTGCCATGAACTTCCACCCTTTGTCTACATTGTGGGACACCGTTTACAAGTTCGTAAGGTGATCCCTACACCGCAACAGTGTAGAAACTGCTGGTGTTTTGGTTATCCGGCAAAATATTGCAGGTCCATGGCCGAATGCCCAGTCTGTGGTGCCGACGACCATGCCAATCCTTCTTGTAGTCTACCTCCCTCTTGCCTTAATTGTCATGAGGTACACCCATCTTACTCTCGCCATTGTCAAGTTTACTTAAATGAGTGTAAAATCCACTGTCTCAAAGAGGTGGAAGATTTCCCATATGCTATGGCTGTCTCATCTATGCCTTCAAGGGAGACTTCCCCATATTTCCTATTCTTGCGTTGCTAAATGTCCCCCCACTTCTGGGGTCCCAACTCCTGCAGCTTCCTCTGTGGTCACCCCATCCTCAGTCACCAGTCTCGAATTCTTTTGCTGTCCTAGGCTCCGAGGTGTATCTTACTTTTTATTGTGTTTTTTAATGCCTAGTGCTGTTGCTAACTTAATGCAAGTTAGTGTAAGCTTGTTGTCTGGCATTTATAAGTGGAAAAAAATGGCGTTCTGCTTTTCAGCGATGTCTGCTTTAAGGCACTAGCCTGGAACCTAACCTGCCGTATAAGTGGGGCCCTACTGTATAGTACAATGGTATATATGACACTCCACCCATTTTGATCCTTGAACTCATTCGTTCTCTTGCATCAATATCTGTCTGCTCTTCCTCAACTGTCCTCGACTTCACCTGGTCAGTCCTCCCGGACTTGCATGACTTGCTCCACCTCCTCGTAGCCCACGCTGGCAATTTGACCGGGCGAACTTTAACCATTACGCGCATCTTACTGCTTTTCACGAGGCTCCTTCCTTGTCCTCCATTGATGAGGTTTTACACCTCTTCTCGACCTCTGTCTTAACAGCAGCTTCACATTCTATACCCCAAACCTTGGGCAAGCATTCTCAGAAGTGCGTGCCTTGGTGGTCTCCTGCTTGTGCTCGGGCAGTACGTTTGAAACGCGCTGCGTAGGGCAGGTACCAGCAGGTACCAACAGAACCACAGAGTAATCATCTGGTCCGTATTTCTCAGGGGCTCCATCTATGCCCCTCGTCCCTTTCTTCTAAGTCTGCCAGTGAGTTAGAGTCCTTAGATTTTTCTTCTCTCAGAGAAGAATCTTATAATGTGCCTTTTACCCTTCTGGAACTGGAGGCAACACACTGCTTGCTGATCATCGGCAGCTGGGCAAAACGGCATACATATTCATATGCTACAGCATTTACATCAGTCAGCCCTTGCAGTCCTCTTACGACTCTTTAACCCTTTGACTGTTTCGGTCGTATATATATGTCATATGAGCCACTGTTTTGGACGTACAGTGGTACCCCGGTTTACGATGGTCCCCAAACTCACCCTTTTATGTAAGTTTATTTTTTTAAATGCTTTTGTAAGTGTAATTTTGGGGGTCTAAAAGGACTAGTCTATTTTACAACTTTTCTTAAGGAGATAAATTCGTTTGGTAATGGCACTTGAACAGCATTCTGGAATGAAAAAATATCGTAAACCGGGGTACCACTGTATATATAAAGTGGTACCCCGGTTTACGATGGTCTCCAAACTCGCCCTTTTATGCAAGTTTATTTTTTTTAAATGCTTTTGTAAGTGTATTTTTGGGGGTCTAAAAGGACTAGTCTATTTTACATTATTCCTTATGGGGATAAATTCGTTTGGTAATGGCACTTGAACAGCATTCTGGAATGAAAAAATATCGTAAACCGGGGTACCAATGTACTCACAAATTATAGCGGCTTCAAATCAAGTGGGAGAAAGCTGGTAGGCCCACATATGAGAGAATGGGTGTGTGTGGTCAGTGTGCGCTGTATAAAAAAAAAATCCTGCAGCATGCAGTGCATAATGAGAGAAAAAACTCCGACCATTTTTTTTGGATTAAAACGCAGTCTTTGAGGTGTATTTTCGTATAGTATTTATGGTTGTATTCTCTTTTTTATGGTCTCATTTGATAGAATGGAAAGCATATAACAAAGATATAGATGAATGTGATTAGTTTCGTGATGAAAACGACCTTGAAATTGAGCTCAAAGTAGGGGAAATGTTCGATTTTTGCAAATGTTCAAGAGTAAACAAATCACACCACGCGTCCAATACACATCAATTGGCGAGTCTAATATTCTTTCACAAGTGCACTGATATTATTTATACCATTTTTACAATAATGCAATAGTCTGCATAACGGTAAATCTTCTATTTTTTGTGTGAATAAAAAATCAAAATAGAAAGCAAGAGTAATATAAGAGGGGCATAAAGACATGACTAATGGACAGATAACATCTTATTTTAGTGCCAGGAATGTCTGCATTGTTTATTCTGGACCCTATTTTGAAATTGACAACTTTTTTATTTTGCATAAAATTGGCCAAATTGCCAATTTCTGACCACTTTATTGGGTAGTTGAAATCGGTAAATTGGTTTCTTGTACTCAATCGATAGAACAAATGGAGTTCTAATGAAATAACTATGAGTTTGGTTGACTGGAACAATGAAATTGGCCGAAAATAGGGCTCAAAGTTGGCGAAATTGCTGATGCATATATATATCCAAAATCACTAACTTCGCGAGAGCGTAACTCCGTAAGTTTTCAATCAAATTTCATACTTTTGGTGTCATTACCATCGGGAAAAGATTCTCTATCATTTCATAAGAAAAAATAATTTTAATTTGTTTTTAAATTTTGCGACAACAGGAGAGCACTCAGGATTAGGGGTTGCGACAGTCAAAGGGTTAATCTTATATGGTCACAAGGAGTTCTTCCCCAGCTGTGGAAATCTGCTATTGTTCTACCTTTCCGCAAACCGGGTACTACAGGACATGATGCCTCCCACTACCGTACCATTGCTCTTACCAGTGCAGTTTGCAATGTGATGGGACGTCTGGTTAATAGACGTTTGATGTGGTATTTAGAGACGCACAGTAGTCTCTAAACTAGTCAATGTGGCTTTCGTAAGGGTAAAATTTTATATATGTTAAGTAAGGTTAAACTTTTGAAGAGTGGAAGATTGTTTCCTGGCTCACTCATACTTCAGGGTAAACACTTGATCCTCCTCCTTCTAAATGATGTTATCCTTCCCTGTTCAATGCATGAAACTGCCTCCCTTTCATCACTAACATTCAACATTTGTCAAAATATCCTCTCCATCTTCCCAGGACCACCACCTCCCCATCTAAAGCTCATTAAAAATAAATGCTGTTTTATAGTATAGTAGTGATAGGGAGAGGGTTGCTGTACTGTATGTATAGTGGGTCTAGTAAGTTTACTTGTCAATCACTAATTCCAGTTGACTAGAAGCCTGTAACTGTATGTGGAGTGGTAGACTTGACCCTTCATCTCCTAGGTATGAGCAGACACTACCTAACTGTATTCACCTAATTTCTGTGATTTTTAAACAATATGGAATACTCACCATTGATTTACTTGTAAGGCAGCTAATCAGTCGTTTTCTGTACCTGTCCTGATACGCACATGGCTCTTGTGAAGTCACTCGTTTTGGTTGAATGCCAGGTAGGTTGGAATATACACCACATTCTTGTACATTGGCACTCATTTCAATAGCAATCAGCATTGCATTTGTATCTTGCAGTCGCTCAGCCCAGAACTGTGAGCATAAAATTTTTGTAATTCCTGTATTATAGCAACATTTTTTCTTAGATACTAGTAATAATCTAATTAAAAATACATATTACATTCATGGGGAGCACTAAACCTGTGGTGAGTCATGCAATGCCTGGGGGAATGGAAGACATTCAGGTTCAATCCAAAGAAAGGGAGCACAAATACAATTCCTTAGAATAAGAGCCCCTCAATTCCATCAGGGAACCTCTCTTGATTAGTAAAAAAAAAAAAAAAAAAAAAAAAAAAAAAAAAAATATTACTGTACATAAAACAGCAAATACAGTAGCTGATGGTTAGAGTATATGTGCATTACCAATAATTTCCAATTTTAGTTTCATTCTTACAAGAGGTGAGATATGTCCTGAGCTTGTGATTATATTTAATCTAAAATATTTAATGTATTAATAATTTGTTTTTGTTTTTCACATAAATATAGCAGTCATATTTGCAATATGCTGTCACCCAGTGCAAAAAAACACTTGCAAGACAGCCTACAATTTGCACCTCACCAGCATTTGTCACTTTACATGTAATGTCAATTATTCTGACAAACATACTTAACAATTTTTTTTTTAAATGTATATTAGTGCATGCTTTATAGCACCTGTAACAAATCGGTCCCTTTTCCCTAATCTAGGTTACCTGAAGATTCCCTTAACCTCCTTTCCTCCTTGGGAGCAATGTTCCAGTTTACTCCACTTAAGATGTTCCAAGACAAGTTATTTCAGCTGACTACCTTCCTAACCTAATCAAACCAGAGAATACTGATGAGAGGCTCTTATACCAACAAACTGGACCCATCCTTTCTTTCCTTGGATTGACCATGATTGCCTTCCATTATCCATGCACTTTATGACCCCTGTAAGTTTAGCACTTCCTTGAATGTACAATAACTAAGACATTACTGTATACAATAAATTTTAAATAATAAGTATTTTGCAAGGATGGTGACAACACATTCATAACAATGTTTAGAATCTGAATGGTAATTTTTTTTTTACTGTGCTGTTATGAAAGTTCATGGGGGTTGCAAGAAACATTAATAGTGAAATAAAATTAAATGTAACCTTGGCCTTGGGTAAATTAAAAAAAAAAGTTTTGGTATACAGTGGACCCCCGCCTAACGAGCAAAATTCATTCCAGAAACCTGCTCAAGTGCCATTACCTTAAGAAATAATGTCACGTAGGTTAGTCTATTTCAAACCCCCAAAAATACACTTCCACAAGCATTTACAATATTATACTTACATAATTGTACGATTTCCGGGGTGCTCGTTAGGCGGGGGTCCACTGTATATCTGTACTGTATTTAGATTTTCAGTTTAATATTATACAATCTCCTAAAAAACAGGCCTTTCATAGATGGTTCTTTGATGCTAAGAGGCTCTTGATCCAATTAATTGGAACTATCTTCTTGGATTAAATATGATTACCTCCCATTCCTCAGACACTGTATAACACCTACAAAATTAGTGCTTCCCCATGCATACAGTAATCTAAACTATATACAGTACTTACTTTTGCAGAATAATTGTTACATTTCAGGATGCCTGAGAGTGTTTTTGTCTCACCAAAATAATAGATTGCTCTCTCCATTCTGCATGACTCCATACCTCCAATTTGTGTCATGCCCCATTCTGACCAAGCCTCAACACATGGTGTTATGATAGCAAGTACACCACTGCAGAAAGATGTTATACTATATTAATTTTTTTAATATTAAAGCACTCTTACAAATAAAAAATAAAAATAAAATGAAAATTAACCAGATAATTTTAGCATATAGGAATGTTTTGTACCTACCGTAATACAGATTAAGAAAATGGAGTGAAATTCATAAAAGATAATTTTACCATGTTATAGAACTTTTTATTACCTATCCCAGGAATCTTCAATGAAACCTTTATGTAGAGGACTTTTTCACATTCGTCGGAAGTAACTGATCAAACAAACAAATCTACCAGGTAATTTTATCATGTTATAGGCAGGGTTGTGGTTTAGCGCTTCTATTTGATTATAATAATAATAATATAGGCAGGGTTGCCACACTGGGAGTAAACCCTTTATTTGTTGGGGAAATCAAAGCAATGGAGAAAAAATGGGATGAAATGTTTCATGATTGTTCATTGAGCAAACAGCATCATTTACAATAAGCCAGAATTACCTTATTTTATTTTATTAACTCCACCTGCACTGACTGGGTAGGTCAATAACATGCAGATTTTGTATGGCTCATGAGTCTTGTAGCAGACGGATTTATCGCATAAAATATTATTCTTATTCTTGAGTAACAATGTTTTCATGAAAATTCATAGTCGTGATATACATTAATTAAAAAGAAAAATAATGGATGGGTTTAGAACCCCTCACAGTGATAAACATCTACAGATTACCACAGTCAAACATTCACCATTTTAGTGAAAAACTAGGAAACCTGATAACTGATTCACACATGAACAAAGACCATTTGCTGCTCACAGGAGATTTAAATATAAATCTCCTACATGACCAGGACCCACAAGTAACAGAATTCACAAACACTGAGTAACTGCTTGTTACTACCAACAATATCAAAACCTACAAGAATCTCTGAGACTAGTACCTCATTACTAGACCACATCTGGACTAACACTATATCCCCTCTAAAATCAGGCATAATCACAGACAACACCACAGACCACTATCCGACCTTTCTCATAACCAACCTTGGTAAATTGCCCCTAGATATTACAAAAGTTACCTTCAGACTACATAACGAGTCAGCTGTAAATAACTTTATAGCAGCTATGATTAACATTGACTGGCATAATGAGTTAGAAACATATACAGATACTAATGAATGCATCAAGAATTTCCTTAACAAAACCCACCACCTCTATAACAAACATTGCCCTAAAAAAACTAAACAGATCACAGCTAAGAGACTTAACAATCCCTGGCTAACACCCAACATCCTTAAATCCATTAACAAAAGGCACCAATATGAAAAACAATACAGAAGGGATCTAATAACCAGAGAACAATCCAAACGCTACTCATCAATCCTTACCAGCCTCATAAGAAGATCAAAAAAATTGTATTATGAGAACAGACTCCAGAGCATAAAAGGTGATATGAAAAAGACCTGGAAGACCCTATCTGCAATTCTAGAAAATAATAAGATAGCTAAAAGCAACACCATCAAATTATCAAAAGCAGATGAACCCCTACTCTCACCTACTGAGACAGCAAACAGACTTAATGTTTTCTTCTCCACCATAGGAAAGAATCTAGCGAGTAAAATCCCAAGCTCAAACACCTGTCCAACAGACTACCTCACAAACACCTACCCTAATACGCTATTCCTAGCTCCTACCAACCCAATTGAAGTCTCGCTCATAATCAACACCCTTAAAAACAAGGCAGGAGACATAAACAGCTTACCAACTTTTATGTTCAAAAAAGCTTCACAGGTACTGTCACCAATTATAGCAACACTATTCAATAAATCCATTGAAGCCTCTACCTTTCCATCAATTCTCAAAATAGTTAGGGTCACCCCGATCCACAAAGGAGGTGATCAAACAGACTTGAATAATTATAGACCAAGAGCAGGGGTGCCACTAGCACGTTGAGGGACAACACAATAAGTGTCAGGGGCCCAAGATTGTTCAACTGCCTCCCAGCATACATCAGGGGGATTACCAACAAACCCCTGGCTGTCTTCAAGCAGGCACTGGACAGGCACCTAAAGTCGGTACCTGACCAGCCGGGCTGTGTGCGGCCAGCAGTAACAGCTTGGTTGATCAGGCTCTGGTCCAACAGGAGGCCTGGTCACGGACTGGGCCGCGGGGGCGTTGACCCCTGGAATTCTCTCCAGGTAGACAAATCTATTCCTACCTCGTCTCACACAATGTACTCAACCACTGTCAATTTGGATTCAGGACAAACAAGAGCACAAACGATGCTATTATGCACATGTTGGAGTTAATATACACCGCACTTGAGAAGAAAGAAGTCCCACTGGGAATCTTCATTGATCTACGCAAAGCTTTTGATACAGTCGACCATGATTTACTGCTCACAAAATTAGCACACTATGGTATAAGAGGGCACCCACTCAACTACCTAAAGTCATACCTCACCAACAGAAGCCAGTATGTGTACACAAATGGAGCGAACTCTTCCACACAACAAATTACAGTCGGAGTCCCTCAAGGAAGTGTCCTGGGGCCACTCCTATTCCTCATTTACATAAATGACCTACCGAATGCATCACAACTACTCAAACCCATTTTATTTGCAGATGACACAACATATGTCTTCTCTCACCCAAATCCAGTTATACTGGCCAACACTGTTAATGCCGAATTACAGAAAATATTAACATGGATGACGACTAACAAGCTTACTCTCAATACTGACAAGACCTATTTCATACAGTTTGGAAGCAAAGCCACAAATGTTCCACTTAACATAACGCTCAATGGTTCACCCATCACAAGACTCACAGAGGGAAAATTCCTAGGAATCCACCTTGACAGTAGCCTTAAATTCCAAACACACATACAACAAATTTCCAAGAAAATCTCAAAGACGGTAGGCATATTATCAAAGATACGCTATTACGTGCCACAATCAGCTCTCCTTGCACTATATCATTCACTTATCTACCCTTATCTCACCTATGGAATCTGTGCATGGGGATCAACAACATTAAATCACCTTAGACCACTCATAACACAACAAAAGGCTGCAGTCAGAATGATAACAAATTCCCACTCTAGACAGCATACACCACCAATATTCAAGTCTAAAACTACTCACCGTAAAGAACATTCATACTTATTCTTGTGCCTACTACATATATAAAACTTTACACTCTAATATAAACCCTCCGCTCAAAATTCTCCTCACCAACTTTAATAGGACCCATGACCACAACACAAGACACAGATCCCTCTTTGATATACCCCATGTTCATATCAACCTATGTAAAAATTCTATGCACATAAAGGGCCCCAGAATCTGGAATTCATTACCAGTAAATATTAAGATAACCTTGTCTGAAAATCAATTTAAGACAACTCAAAAACCACCTACTCACCCAAAACTAAATAATCATACTATAAGCTACTTTGAAAAATGCTCATTATTACTTTCCTATACGATAATCTCAATTTTTAATAATATGTTACTATTATGTTACCCCCTACTCACCCAAAACTAAATACTCATATTATAAGTTAATGTCAAAAATGCTCAATGTTATTTTCCTTAAGATAATCTCAATTCCATATTACCATTCGAGAATTTAAACACCTGTAACAGTCTAATATCATCATTTAATAATTTTAACAGTAAAATTTCATCATATTGTAATTTGAAAACAATTTTTAACTAGAATAAACTCAATAAATTGCTCTAATATTAAGTACATAGTCTTTAAGTTACTAGATTAAGCTGCCCTAATGCCATGGCATGTCAGTGGCTCTCCTTGCACTCAATTTACATTGTAACTACCAATACCATGTAATCTGCAATGAAATAAAATTTACTTTACTAACTATTTTATTTATGGTTTAGTTAGATTTAATTATGTGTCATTAAATTATAATCTATATATCATAAGTCTAAATGATTAAATAACTACCAAAAATTAAGGGAGGGGGAGTCTGAAAATGAGGGTAAACTGGGCCACTGGTCAGGATTTTTTTTACATGATCTATCTGGTTACCCTGACATACGCATCAAGCATGTAACCTACACAAACCACATCTTTCTTTCTTTCTTTCTTTCAACACGTCGGCTGTTTCCCACTGAAGCGGGGTGGCCCAAAAGGAAAAACGAAAGTTTCTCCTTTTACATTTAGTAATATATACAGGAGAAGGGGTTACTAGCCCCTTGCTCCCGGCATTTTAGTCGCCTCTTACGACACGCATGGCTTACAGAGGAAGAATTCTGTTCCACTTCCCCATGGAGAAGAGGAAATAAGAACAAGAACTAGTAAGAAAATAGAAGAAACCCCAGAGGGGTGTGTATATATATATGCTTGTACATGAATGTGTAGTGTGACCTAAGTGTAAGTAGAAGTAACAAGACATACCTGAAATCTTGCATGTTTATGAGACAGAAAAAAAGACACCAGCAATCCTACCATCATGTAAAACAATTACAGGCTTTCGTTTTACACTCACTTGGCAGGACGGTAGTACCTCCCTGGGCGGTTGCTGTCTACCAACCTACATGCAAACCACATGCTTCCATGAAATGGTGGCAGTCAAGTAAAATGTATTACTTAATCTCCCACCACAGACTGTATATAAACAAAACCAGATCAACAGATATGGACAATATTCTATTGCTATTTTCTATTTTTATAATTTATATAATAAAAACTGACCTGTAAAGTAGATATTTTAGGTATTCTGCCCAAGAGAATATCTCAATCAAAATGCTGGCTACAAATGACAAAGGACTGGGAATGTGAGAATTTCTTGGACCAGCACTTGTCTCATTATGCTTGAGCTCCTTACATATAGCCTGTTTGTCAACTTCAACTTCCACATCGTATAATCTTGAATCCTTCAGGTGCTTTAATATTGGTATGTCAAGGTCCCCAATAAACATACCCTGAAGGGTTATTCCATGCAGCTGTTGGGAAGAGAACAATAATCAACTTATTCTTCATGTCTATAAAAACATATAATGGAGTACATTGCTTGATATCTCATTCTACAATTTCAGTTTGTAATTAAGTTGTCTGTAATGTACAGTGTACCATGTCAAAGACCTAATAGTTTAGCAATATACAGTCTGGCCACTCATTCCCTTTCCTGTCTTATAAAGTAGATGCTCCACTTCCAACGTTCAGAGGCGTCGCTAGGGTTGGTGTCACCCAGGGCGGAATCTTTGGTGTCACTCGGGGTGGCATCTTTGGTGTCACCCCCATGAAATCCAAGGGAGGGGGTATGGGGGGAGTAAACTCCAGTTATGTCACTACTGCATGACTAATGACTAATGTTTAGCAATGAGAACGTTTAAGAGCCATAAAACGAACAGGAGAATACTTCTGAACTTTACAAATGATAAAATAAATAATCATAGTAATATTGAGGAAACAAACTCAAATAACACTGAGTACAGGCAACAGATCCTACATTTATTCATCTTCAACAATGAAAAAAAAAAAAAAACATGAAAATAAAGAAAAACATTGCAATATCAGAAAAACACTATTTCCGATTTGATCTTGAGTACAGGTAACATCTCAATGAATCTGATCTTACATTTATTTGCCTTCAATCCTGCAAAATCATCTATCACATCATCAAAATCAATTATTTTCCCTATATAGACCTATTTGTACTCAGTAATCATATAATAGGCTATATAGAAATGAAGGATTCTTCTCTTATGTTGGTGCAGCAATGTTTTGTACATTTGTGTCACCACCTTTAGAGGCTCTATGGTGTCACCACCTTTAGAGGCTCTATGGTGTCACCCCCTAAATGGTGTCACCCCCTAAATGGTGTCACCCGGGGCGGCCCACCCACCCTTACGACGCCACTGCCAACATTAATGCATTCCAGAAAAATGTAAGCTGATTTTTTAGAACTTGGAACTTATTTTCCCCATAGGACACCCATATTAAGATTAGAGATGCATTCCCAACCCAGTTGTGATTTACCAGTGGTCCAGGATGGACTGAAGCATCATCATAAGCTTCCTCTCCTAGGTCTGAGTTGTTTGTGAGAAGGAAGCTATCCAGCTTCATCTTAAAATTTCAATCTTTATTCTGGAGTAATTCTGATATCTGCTGGTAGTATGTTGAGTCTTGCCATGGATACTGACAGTATTCTCTAATTGTACCCATGGCCTCCCTGCTCTTCAATAATTTTACTCCACACTTTCTTCCATATCTTTCACTCCAGTGAATTTTTAAAGCATTGTGCAGATTATGGGCTAAGCCCTCAAATATATTTTACCAAATCATTTGGGGATTTTTAATATTCAGTGCAAAGACATGAACCGTCAAAACAAACTTCCTACTCCTCGCAATTTATTTACTCATCGCTTTTATACAAATTATAATCTGGGATCTATATTTCACCAAGAAATAATTAGTGGAGGTTTCTGTGAGCAGGCCATTTATGTGCCTTATTTTCCATCTTAGTTTTATGCTTTGTATACATTTGCAAAGATTAAGGGGATTCTATTTGTGTTTTTTTGCCTATGATTTTTTGGGTGAATTTAGTACTGGCAAGATTGCTGGCAAATCCAGTACTACCACTTTGTCTGCTGTGTTCAGCATGTGCATTTTGTCCAGTATAGCTTTATGTTGTCATGTGGATGGTGTGGGTATTCTAATTCTGTCTAGTAATATGTGTAACAGTTTGGTAATGCTCCTGGCACTTACAAGTAGTGAATGTAATGCCTAAGATACTGGTATTAATAGAGGATTGAAGCTCAGGATATAGAGTTCTCAAAATAAAGCTGGTTAACCAGCAATGAGTTTACTATAAAGGAATAAACTTACTTTTACTATTATTAATTTTTACTAAATTCAAATGCTCCATAAAGTGATGGAATTCATTTATAACAGAATTGGTCTACAAAGTATAAGACTCAAAGATACAGGAGAAGGGTAATGGTATGAAAGACATTAGATGAATGTGAACTGCATAACCACCAAAGACAAAATATTATAGCTTTATTATACTTACAAGTTCTGTGTTCGATGTGATGATGAGGCCTCCATCATCAAGAAGCAGTACAAGGTATTCATTCTGATCCCACCATTCTTTGTTTTGCAGCTGCTCCACAAAACCTCTATGCAGGAAATTTGCAGTAAGGTTTACTGCCACAGCTGAAAACAATAATACACAATAGTTTCAAAGGTTATATGGAATTAGACACTTGCATACACTTGTCATTCTTAAGGAATAAAATACAGTGGACCCCTCTCTTAACCTACAAAGGAATGAGAGTCATTCATTTAAAAATATATTAAGCAAGTCACATTTTCCCACACATTCTTACGTTATAACTGAACATGGGGACCGAGAAGATAATATTCCATGTCTAATTTCCATTTTCTTAAATGATGAGATTTACAAAACATGTATTCACCAAAGATGGATCTGTTTATTAGAGGTATGGTGGTGTTATAAAAGAAAATAACATGAATATACAGTATGAAAAGATCAAAATATGAAGTACCACCATCATTTTTCTGTCATCCCCTCGCCACAACGGAGATTCTTTGATATTGGCAAGGCACAGCAAGGCACAGCAAAGAGACTAAACAGCCATTGGCTAACAAATAGTATCCTCAAATCCATTGATAAAAAGCACCAACTTGAAAAACTGTTCAGATTAGGCCTGATTACTAAAGAACTGGCTAATGATACACATCAATACTCACAAAACTAATATGAAAATCAAAATGTATAGTACAGTAGACCCTCATTTAGCACGGTAGTTACGTTCCTGAAAACGTCGTGTTAGCTAAAATCGTGTTAGATAATAATAATAATAATAATAATAATATTTTTATTTGGACATGATACAAAGAATTACATTTGGTTATTGAGATTACATGAGGTGTACATGCCAAAAGCCCCTAGTATGCAGGGCATTTTGGGCAGACTTAAAATTAACTTAAAACTAAATTGTAAGAATTTTTGTAGATAGTATACAATGAGTAAAGGTGAGTATTTAAGCTATGAAATTTGAACATAGTTTAGACATGACATTTTTTAAACATAGTTTTGTACTTTTGTCTTCATTATAAAGTTAATTAAATTAGATTAAACAAATTAAAGCAATAATAATAATAAAATAATAAAAAGTTATGGTTGATAATTTATAAAATAAGTAAAGTTGCATATCTAAGTTATAAAGTTTGAATATAAGTTGAACATATCAATTAATTGTAGCAATTTATTGTAGCAATGCAACTAATTGAGTGAGATAACAATTTAAAACAATTAATTGCATTGCAGTTAGTTTACGTGGTCATTATAATGTAAGTGTTGTGGGAATAATTAGCTAAGTATGTATTATTCATAACAGGTTTTACATTCATTCATTCGTTTATTCATACATTACATTGAATTGATTAGTCAGGTTTTACGTTAAGTGATTATTCTACTTTGCTGGGAATGTTTGATATGGAGCAAAAGAACTTATGGGAAAAATAGGGTTACGTTCCTGGGAGTCCCCAAAAAGCCAAACAAGTTTTTTTTAGACCAATAGATCTTACAAAAATAAAAGAGAATATGTAATTGTAGTTCATTATCGTGATGTATTATGTTGTTTTTACTGCTTAAGACTACAAATGTAAGAGAAATAATAGTATTTACCTTAAATTGTGGGTGCTGGTGTTTGTGGATGATTGTAAAGAGAGTGGAGAGTTATGCTGTGGCCCTACTGGGCTGAGGTGGATAGTAGAGGTTCTGGAACTGAAGTCGATGGTTGTTTCTAAATGAGTGTCTTCATAAACTTTTAATAAAGTCATTCAGTAAGTCAGTCAAGTCATTCAGTAAGTCAGTCAAGTCATTCAGTAAGTCAGTCAGTCAAGTCATTCAGTAAGTCAGTCAGTCAAGTCATTCAGTAAGTCAGTCAGTCAAGTCATTCAGTAAGTCAGTCAGTCAAGTCATTCAGTAAGTCAGTCAGTCAAGTCATTCAGTAAGTCAGTCAGTCAAGTCATTCAGTAAGTCAGTCAGTCAAGTCATTCAGTAAGTCAGTCAGTCAAGTCATTCAGTAAGTCAGTCAGTCAAGTCATTCAGTAAGTCAGTCAGTTATCCACTCATAAAACAGGAGGTATAATACCACTATGCCTCTGCTAAACTAGAGAGCCATCTCTGGTGAAAGAAGGGAGGAGTGATGGGAAGTACAGTATTTAATAAGGCACTGCTCCTTTCTCAGAGGTAATAAACAATTTATATATTGCATGTAAATATACCAATTTTCCTCATTTTAACTAATGATGCAGAGGATGTGGTTTGATTCAATGAAGTGAAGAGTAACTAATTCTTTAGATTAAGTGCCCTTCTCTCTTCTAAACTTTGGTCTTCCTCCCCTCTTCCTGTAACAATCATGAGCTTCCTCTCCTGATCACTAACCTTTCCCGATCATTAACCTCTCCCCTCCTCTCCTACTGTACTAGCTTCTCTCTCCTGGTATACAGTCTATCTTTGGATTTCAGATTTCTCTGTATAAAGAGATGACTCATCGAGTTGGATTTTCCTAACTAATATTTCCCACCTCATCCTTTTATAGTGCCAGGAAAGTAGGTGTAAAGTCGAGTCTTTAATAATTTAAATCTAAAAAAGTAACAGGATAACAAACCTGCAGCCATTACTTCATCTCCATTCTTCTGTACTATGACTGGAGCAGAAAGGACTGCACCAAGGGAGTGTGGAATAACAGAGACTTTCCTGTTGAGTTCTGCTCTTCGCAATGCAGAGTTGTACCAGGGATCATGCCACCGACTCACACCAGGCTTCTGACTGTTTAAAGAAAATATGATAAATTATACTATATGATACATACCAGGTAAAGTGTATGGCACAGTTATTATTAAAAGAATTAAAGGCAAGGCAGAGAGCAGGATCGCAGATGAACAAGGAGGCTTTAGACAAAGTAGGGAATGTGTAGATCAAGTGTTTACATTGAAGCATACAAGTGAACAATATTTAAATAAGGGTAAGGAAGTTTTTTGTGTATTCATGGATTTAGAAAAGGCATAAGATAGGGTGGATAGAAGAGCAATGTGGCAGATGTTGAAAGTGTATGGAAAAGGTGGTAGGTCACTGAAAGCAGTTAAGAGTTTGTATGAAAATAGTGAGGCTCATGTTAGGGTATGTAGGAGAGAGGGAGATTATTTTCCAGTAAAATTAGGCCTTTAGACAGGGATGTGTGATGTTACCATGGTTGTTTAACATACCTACACCTTCCCACATTATTCCTCTCTTTTGTTTTTAAAATATTAAATTCATTTGTTCCCTGAATTTCTCAACTTATTCTCACTCCAAAACTTTTTCTTATTTTCAGCAAATCTAATACAAAGTGAGAGTTGTCATAGTTGCTTTTTTCAGTGACACAGTTCCTTAGGAATATTCTGAAGAGAAGTTGCAAAGGTTGGTGTAGGAATTTTGGAGGATATGTAAAAGAAGGAAATTAAAAGTAAATGTGGGAAAGAACAAGGTAATGAGAGTAAGCAAAAATCTAGACACTAAAAGATTGGAAATCAGATTGAAGGGAAGGAGGGTGGAGGTGGAAGAAGTAAATATGTTTAGATGTCTGGGAATGGCCTAATCGGCAGATGGGTCTATGAAAGATAAGATGAACCATAGAATTCACAAGGTATAAAAGGTGGGTAGTCAAACTGAGGCATCTATGGACACAAAGAACTTTATTTTATTGAAGCATGGCTTTTAAATGTTGCAGTGAGGAGGCTATTTGGAGGCAGTGGAGATGTCATGTTTGTGGTGTGAATACCGTGCAGAGAATTTGGAGCCTGGAGATTAGGTGTGGAGTACCAAAAGTATTATTCAGAGGGCTGAGGAGGGGTTGTTGAGGTGGTTTCGACATTTATAAAGGATGAAGCAAAATAGGATGACTAGTAGGGTGTATAACTCTGGTGTAGAGGGAAGAAGGGGTAGGAATAATTCCAGGAAAAGTTGGAGGGAGAGAGTAAATGAGGGTTTGAGTGCTTGGACATTGTGTGAGCACATTAAACAGAAATGTAGGCAAATGACTTTTATGACTATATGCCGTTTAAGTTGTGAACAAACAAACAAAACAAACAAACAAATTTTATTTCATTGCAGATTACATGGGTATCGGTAGTTACAATGTAAATTGAGTGCAAGGAGAGCCACTGACATGCCATGGCATTAGGGGCAGCTTATTCTAGTCCTTAAAAACTATGTACTTAATATTAGATAAATTTATTGAGTTTATTCTAGTTAAAAATTATTTTCAAAATTACAATATGATGAAATTTTACTGTTTAAATTATTATATAATGATATTAGATTGTTACAGGTGTTAAGATTCTTGAATGATAATATGGAATTGAGATTATCTTAAGGAAAATAACATTGAGCATTTTTGACATTAACTTATAATATGAGTAGGGGGTAACATAATAGTAACATATTATTAAAAATTGAGATTATCATATAGGAAAGTAATAATGAGCATTTTTCAAAGTAGTTTATAGTATGATCATTTAGTTTTGGGTGAGTAGGTGGTTTTTGAGTTGAGTCTTAAATTGATTTTCAGACAAGATTATCTTAATATTTACTGGTAATGAATTCCAGATTCTGGGGCCCTTTATGTGCATAGAATTTTTACATAGGTTGATATGAACACGGGGTATATCAAAAAGTGATCTGTGTCTTGTGTTGTGGTCATGGGTCCTATTAAAGCTGGTGAGGAGAGTTTTGAGCAGAGGGTTTATATTAGAGTGTAAAGTTTTATATATGTAGTAGGCACAAGAGTAAGTATGAATGTTCTTTACGGTGAGTAGTTTGAGACTTTTGAATATTGGTGGAGTATGCTGTCTAGAGTGGGAATTTGTTATCATTCTGACTGCGGCCTTTTGTTGTGTTATGAGAGGTCTAAGGTGATTTAACGTTGTTGATCCCCATGCACAGATTCCATAGGTGAGATACGGGTAGATAAGTGAATGATATAGTGCAAGGAGAGCTGATTGAGGTACATAATAGCGTATCTTTGATAATATGCCTACTGTCTTCGAGATTTTCTTGGAAATTTGTTGTATATGTGTTTGGAATTTAAGGCTACTGTCAAGGTGGATTCCTAGGAATTTTCCCTCTGAGTCTTGTGATGGGTGTACCATTGAGTGTTATGTTAAGTGGAACATTTGTGGCTTTGTTTCCAAACTGTATGAAGTAGGTCTTGTCAGTATTGAGAGTAAGCTTGTTAGTCGTCATCCATGTTGATATTTTCTGTAATTCGGCATTAATCGTGTTGGCCAGTATAACTGGATTCGGGTGAGAGAAGACATATGTTGTGTCATCTGCAAATAAAATGGGTTTGAGTAGTTGTGATGCATTCGGTAGGTCATTTATGTAAATGAGGAATAGGAGTGGCCCCAGGACACTTCCTTGAGGGACTCCGACTGTAACTGTTACCTGGTTAGGTAACAGTTATGGTGGGATTCAGGGAAAACTGGTTAGCTGAACTTGAGTCCAGGAGGTGTGTGGTACAGTGACTACACTCTGAAGGAGAGCAAGACAGTATGAAATGAGTGATGGTGAAAGTGTTTCCTCATTTTTTTTTTTTTGTCACCCTACCTTAATGGGAGGCAGCTGGTATGTTAAAAAAATTGATTAGTGTGATTCTGCCAATACTGCAACAAAGAAATAGGAATCTAGTGTATGGTAGGCCCTCATTATGCAAGGATTTCACCCTCTTAAGTATTACACATGAATAGGTCAACCCCCTGTTTTTACTTGAAAATGTGGTCTTTAAACCACTACCTATACATGAGTATATACAACATTTGTAATAGTTTCTCTTCAGTTCAGAATAAGTCTACAATCATAAAAAATATGAACTATAAAAGTAAAATGTCCATAAATTTTTATGTCAGATACCTTTCAGGATAAAATCTTGCTAGGCCAAATCTGGTGAACACAACTCTGCCAATGATGTCTGAGAGTGACCGATCACTGATCCACTTATCAAGCAATGGCTGTGTCCATGTTTGTGACCACAGCAATCCTTGAACAAGGTCATCACGGCCTGAAATTAAAATATTATAACAAGATTCAAAAATGGTAAATGGGTTTCCAAAGGAGAAAACATGTATACCATCATCTGATGACTGTCTTGCCAAGAGTCCACAAACATATAATTCAATTGACCCTCTGGATTGTGATGGCTGCTCACTTCTTGCAAGACACCTAGTTAATGAATGATGGTGAATGAGGCTCCTTCTTTGGGTCACCCTACATTAGCAGGAAACAGCTTATGTGGTAAAAAAAAAAAAAAAAAAAAGCTATAACCTGAACTAATGCAAGATAGCTTAAAGTAAGAAAGAAAAGCAGTTGCATAAAAACAAGAGACAAAGGAGAAATATGAAATATCTAAAAATTTAAGACTGCAAGAAGCTTGACAGCTTTGATAGCACTGTAATACATTAGATTATTAAAATAATGGGGAACTGATCAACCCATTCTTCAGATGTTATATATAACATCTGAAGAATGGGAGGTATAATCAAGAATGATCCAAGAAAGGGGAGAGTACTAATTCCCTGGACCACAAATCCTTCACCAGAATCAAGGCAACTCCCTATGAAGGGAATTATTCTTACAGGTATTGAACACAACAGAACAAGATACAGTGGTACCTCGAGTTACAATATTTTTTCGTTCGAGAATGCTGTTCAAGTGCCATTACCAAACGAATTTATCCCCATAAGGAATAATGTAAAATAGACTAGTCCTTTTACACCCCCAAAAATATACTTACAAAAACATTTAAAAAAATAAACTTACATAAAAGGGCGATTTTGGGGACCATCGTAACTCGAGGTACCACTGTATATGTAAAAAGAAATTTTACTGCTTTGTTTTTGTCAGCTATCTCCCTATGTAAGTGAAGATACATAATTATACTATATACATATTCAAATTCTGCAACAAAGAGGATACATACATGTGCGTTTTTTATTTTGAATATCCCTTATGAGAGTAATCAAGTGATCATCATGACTTCTATGTTGCTGGCCTCGACAGTATGGCCACGGTGCAATCACTGTGCTTGATACATTAGGGGGAGTCATCATTGTTGTGTCTTGATCATGAATAACCAAATGCTCTGACCTTTTGAGGTTAATGAGAGCAAGGCTGTAAAAATAAATTATGATTAAGAGCATTTGTTGTTGCATAAGAGAGTGATAATCAAAGTAAAGTATTAAACCCATAAGCTAATCAGGTTTGATTCAAGAAGGGAAGGGGAGTTAACTCAAATTTCTTTCATCACAAGGCCTTCATCAGCATCAAGGCACCCCCATGAAGGGTCCAATGCTACAATAACAATTAATTTGAAAAAAAATATTGATTCTGTTGTTACTAGCTTATAGCTGTACTTTGTGTAACTTTTCAGAATGAGGTTATAATGTAGGGTATGGTAAGACCTCACTTAAAGCAGTAATGTTTCTGAAATCTGCATTTTATGTAAAATTGTGCTATGTAATACGTATATAAAAGTGATTATAAAAAAAGTACGTATTTGAAAATATCTTACCTGTAAGAGGTGTTAGGAACAGGCGAGTAGGAAAATTGTATTCCATCATAGAGAACCCGGTGAGCTTCATCTACTCTGATCTTACCCAAAACTTGGACATTTTCAATTTTGCCCCTTATCATATTGGTTCGAATTAAATTTGTCTTCTGTATATCTTCTTCAACATCCAATAGATCTATGTGGGGAGGACCCTGGATAAAGAAAAAATGTATATAAACTGAATATACGATACTGAAATGGTTTATTTGAGCTTTACAAATACTGTAACTTGCAAATTAATATGGCTTGTTGCACAACTACATGTGAGGGACAACAATACACAGCATAATCATTTACATAACACTGCTCTGCTATAAGTGGGTAAGGAAACAGGCTTGAACACTAAAATTCATCAGTACAGTGGACCCCCGAGTTTTGGTCATAATTCATTCCAGACGGCTGCTCAAGTGCCATTACTGAACGAATTTACTCCCTTAAGGAATAATGTCAAGTAGGTTAGTTCATTTCAGACCAAAACTCGGGGGTCCACTGTATTTAAAAGGAACAGAACTCATGGGACCAGTGACAAAAAAAGCAAATAAAACAATAAAAATTATTAAATTGACATCTGAATAAAAGAAAACTGACATTCGGTTTAACTGCTGATTTAAGACTTTCCAATTACCTTTCAGTGCTTAATCTTCTACTACAGTATCCCCCAAAATATTGCTAAACCTCCATTGCTCAATCATACTTTGGGGTCAGTAAAACAGTATTTGTAGTAAATATTTTGATAATGCAGTACAGTGGTCCCTCGGTTTTCGCCGAAAATTCGTTCCAGAATGCTGCTCAAGTGCCATTACCGAACGAATTTACTTCCTTAAGAAATAATGTCACGTAGGTTAGTCTATTTCAGACCCCCAAAAATACACTTGCAACAGCACTTACGAAAATACACTTACATAAATGTTCGAGTTTGGAGATGCACGAAAACCAAGGGACCACTGTACTGTATAAAATAGTGGGCAAATTTTGAAAGTATTAATAAAATACAGTATTAGAAAAAATGGCAGGAGGAACCTGGGCTAACATATCAGTCAAGAGAAACTGCATAATGCATCATTAATAAGAGACTAGAAAATGTATCATTATGACATGAAACAGTTTTTCATTTTCTTTCAACAGAACTTGCCCTTAATTACTCTATCATATTAATCTTCAACCTTATGATTCAGAACACTTAAGTACTGTACTGCTAAAACTGGGGCTCATACAGTACAACATTTTTTCCTACCGTTATACAGTCAACCCTCCGTTTTCGTGTATCTCTGTTTTCGTGTGTTTCAGTTTTCGTGCAGTTTTTTCGGGGAAATTTTACCTCCGTTTTCGGTGATTACCTCCGTTTTCGTTCATGGTACGGAACCTGTCCAGTACCCAGTGCACATACAAAGCCCGCAAGCCCGCCTCCCATGCACATTCTCAGGCAGTGTAGCATTGTTTCTGGTTGAGTGAACATTATCCTGTGATTTCATACAAAACATTTCTTAACAATCCATTGTTTTTGGCCCTTGATTATTATGTGTGACTGCTAAATAAGCCACCATGGTAAAGAAAGTGAGGAACACCATAGAATTAAAGAAAGAAATCGTAGCAAAGTATCAAAGTGGAGTCAATAAAGGCTATAGCACCAGCCGGCGATAATGTGTAGCATTAACAGTGTAGCAAGTAAGTTAAGCCATTAATTGATAGAAAAATGACGACACGAAACCTAACTCCTCCATTGTTTGTTTGAGGAATATAGGGACACAGACTAGAGCCGCCCTCTGCCAACATCTCCTTCAAGGTAAGTGTAAATCTTTCTTATTTATAGAAGTGTGAGTATTTCTTATTTATAAAATAAAGTGTAAATATTTATTTATAAATTTAAGTGTAAATATTTCTTATTTATAAATTGTACATTGTGTGAAGAGAGCTGGTGGCAGCCTGCTGCTGCCGCCGACCTCCACCAGCAGTGGCCCATATACCCAACAACAACACTACTGCCAGTTCTCTCATACATAATAACATATTTTATTCATTCTAGAGTATATATCATGTTTCTATGTTATTAATACTGTTTATTATGTCATATTAGATGAATTGTGATAGATAAATAAGCCGAAGAGCTGATATTAGTGTCAAATTGAAGCATTTTGCCCTGCCTCCTGACAATAAACTCGCCTCCCTCCACCAGCAGTGGCCCTTATACCCAACAACAACAGCAGCAACATTACCGCCAGTTCTCTCATACATGACATATTTTATTTATTCTAGAGTATATATCATGTTTCTATGTTATTAATATTGTTTATTATGTCATTAGATGTATGGGGTAGATTTAAAAATGTAGTGTTAGAGTGTTCAGCAGAAGTTTGTGGTTACAGGCGAGTGGGTGCGGGAGGGAAGAGGAGTGATTGGTGGAATGATGATGTAAAGAGAGTAGTAAGGGAGAAAAAGTTAGCATATGAGAGGTTTTTACAAAGTAGAAGTGATGCAAGGAGGGAAGAGTATATGGAGAGAAAAAGAGAGGTTAAAAGAGTGGTGAAGCAATGTAAAAAGAGAGCAGATGAGAGAGTGGGTGAGATGTTATCAGCAAATTTTGTTGAAAATAAGAAAAAGTTTTGGAATGAGATTAATAAGTTGAGGAAGCCTAGAGAACAAATGGATTTGACAGTTAAAAATAGGAGAGGAGAGTTATTAAATGGAGAGTTAGAGGTATCGGGAAGATGGAGAGAATATTTTGAGGATTTGTTAAATGTTGATGAAGACAGGGAAGCTGTGATTTCGTGTGTAGGGCAAGGAGGAATAACATCTTGTAGGAGTGTGGAAGAGCCAGTTGTGGGTGTAAGGGAAGTTCGTGAGGCAGTGGGTAGAATGAAAGGGGTAAGGCAGCTGGGATTGATGGGATAAAGATAGAAATGTTAAAAGCAGGTGGGGATATAATTTTGGAGTGGTTGGTGCTATTATTTAATAAATGTATGGAAGAGGGTAAGGTACCTAGGGATTGGCAGAGAGCGTGTATTGTTCCTTTGTATAAAGGCAAAGGGGACAAAAGAGAGTGCAAAAATTATAGGGGAATAAGTCTGTTGAGTGTACCTGGTAAAGTGTATGGTAGAGTTATTATTGAAAGAATTAAGAGTAAAACAGAAAGCAGGATAGCAGATGAACAAGGGGCTTTAGGAAAGGTAGGGGTGTGTAGACCAAGTGTTTACAGTGAAACATATAGGTGAACAGTATTTGGATAAGGGTAAAGATGTTTTTGTGGCATTTATGGATTTGGAAAAGGCGTATGATAGGGTAGATAGGGGGCAATGTGGCAGATGTTGCAGGTGTATGGAATAGGAGGAAGGTTACTGAAAGCAGTGAAGAGTTTTTATGAGGATAGTGAGGCTCAGGTTAGAGTGTGTAGGAGGGAAGGGGACTATTTCCCAGTAAAAGTGGGCCTTAGACAAGGATGTGTGATGTCACCGTGGTTGTTCAATATATTTATAGATGGGGTTGTAAGAGAAGTGAATGCGAGGGTCTTGGCAAGAGGTGTTGGGCTAAAAGATAAAGAAGCAAATACAAAGTGGGAGTTGTCACAGTTGCTTTTTGCTGATGACACTGTGCTTTGGGAGATTCTGAAGAGAAGCTGCAGAGGTTGGTGGATGAATTTGGTAGGGTGTGTAAAAGAAGAAAATTGAAAGTGAATATAGGAAAGAGTAAGGTGATGAGGATAACAAAAAGAATAGGTGACGAAAGATTGGATATCAGATTGGAGGAGAGAGTATGGAGGAGGTGAATGTATTCAGATATTTGGGAGTGGACATGTCGGCGGATGGGTCTATGAAGGATGAGGTGAATCATAGAATTGATGAGGGGAAAAGGGTGAGTGGAGCACTTCGGTCTGTGGAGACAAAGAACCTTGTCCATGGAAGTAAAGAGGGAATGTATGAGAGTATAGTTATACCAACGCTCTTATATGGGTGTGAAGCATGGGTGATGAATGTTGCAACGAGGAGAAGGCTGGAGGCAGTGGAGATGTCATGTCTGAGGTCAATGTGTGGTGTGAATATAATGCAGAGAATTCGGAGTTTGGAAATTAGGAGGAGGTGCGGGATTACCAAAACGATTGTCCAGAGAGCTGAGGAGGGTTGTTGAGGTGGTTTGGACATGTAGAGAGAATGGAACGAGACAGAGTGACTTCGAGAGTGTATAAATCTGTAGTGGAGGGAAGGCGGGGTAGGGGTCGGCCTAGGAAAGGTTGGAGGGAGGGGGTAAAGGAAGTTTTGTGTGCGAGGGGCTTGGATTTCCAGCAAGCATGTGTGAGCGTATTTGATAGGAGTGAATGGAGGCATATGGTTTTTAATACTTGACGTGCTGTTGGAGTGTGAGCAAAGTAACATTTATGAAGGGATTCAGGGAAACCGGCAGGCCGGACTTGAGTTCTGGAGATGGGAAGTACAGTGCCGGCACTCTGAAGGAGGGGTGTAAATGTTGCAGTTTTATAACTGTAGTGTAAAGCACCCTTCTGGCAAGACAGTGATGGAGTGAATGATGATGAAAGTTTTTCTTTTTCGGGCCACCCTGCCTTGGTGGGAATCGGCCGATGTGTTAAAAAAAAAAAAATGTCATTAGATGAACTGTGATAGATAAATAAGCCGTAGAGTTTATATTAGTGTCATATTGAAGAGCTATCTTGTCCTGCCTCTCTCATATGCCAACAAACCAGTTGTTGTTGTTGCTGTTACCAGCCTGGACAGGAATGATTTCTGTTCACTCCGTGAAGTCGACTGGAAAGAAGTGATCTAATGCAGTTAGCAGTACAAACTCCGTTTTCTCTTATACTAATACGTCTGAAGGAGGAAAGAATGGGAAGATGTTTTCATAGCTTTACTGAGTATGCCCGCCACCACATTCGTAATGACATACGTATATATTTTATTCATTCTAGAGTGTATATCAGGTTTTTATGTTATTTATATTGTTTATTATGTCATATTAGATGAATTGTGATAGATAAATAAGCCGTAGAGCTGATATTAGTGTCAAATTGAAGCATTTTGTCCTGCCTCCCAACAATAAAGTCTCCTCCCTTTCTCCTCCTCTCCATCTTCCATACACCAACAAGAGTCGTCAATAAAGGTAAGTGTGATGTTAAATGTTCATTTATACATGTTATTAGTGCTTTATATTTATTTGTCATTCTTTTCTGTATGTAAATCTATATTTAATCTCTAAAAAAATTATTTTTTGTTAATACTCCTGGGTGTCTGAAACGGATTAATTGAATTTACATTATTTCTTATGGGGAAATGGTTTCAGTTTTCGTGTGTTTCAGTTTTAGTACATCCCTCAGGAACGAATTATGCACGAAAACGGAGGGTTGACTGTACAGTGGATCCCTGGTTTTCGTAATTAATCCATTCCAGAGAGAGTGACTAAAACCGAATATTACGATTTCCGAATCTATTTTCCCCATAAGAATAATGGAAATTCAATTAATCCGTTCCAGACACCCAAAAGTATTAAAATATTTTTCTACATTAAATATACATTAATTACACAGAAAACAATGAGACATGAAGAATAAAACAATAAAACCATGACACTTACCTTTATTGAAGAGTTGTTGATGTGTGGAAGACAGGAGGAGGGAAGAGGATGGAAGATTTGTTATTGTTTGGAAGGGAAATCCCCTTCCATAAAAACATCAGGTAACAAGTCCTTATCTGGGGTTACTTCCCTTCTTTGTTATTTTGTGAGACAGGGGTCACTGGACCCCTGTCTCACAAAATAATTGTCCAGAGAGCTCTCTGTCTGGCATCTCTTTAAAACTTGCCTAAAATGGGACACCACATTGTCATTGTACATGTTACCAACACGGCCTGCAACAGCTTTGTCAGGGTGAAAATGATCCATAAATCTTTGCACCTCAGTCCACTTGGCACAAATGTCCTTAATCTTTGAAGAAGGCACCGTCTTCCATCTCTCTTCCTCCTCCTCTGAAGCAATTTCCCGAGCTGTGGTCTGTTGCTGTTGCAGATGAAGCTCTTGCAGATCTGCAGTGGTTAGCTCTTCACTGATGTCCTCCACCAACTCTTCCACATCCTCATCACTAACCTCCAACCCCATGGACTTCCCCAGTGCCACAATTTTTTCCACAACAGGCACAGGGTCCTGAGGGTCAGCCCCAAACCCATCAAATTCCCTCTCTGGGACACAGTCTGGCCACAATTTTTTCCAAGCAGAGTTCAAAGTCCTGGAGGTCACTTCCTCCCAAGCCTTCCCTATAAGGTTTATGCAATGGAGGATACTGAAGTGATCTTTCCAGAACTCTCTTAGGGTCAATTCAGTGTCCGAGGTTATGTCAAAGCATCTTTGAAACATTGCTTTGGTGTACAGTTTTTTGAAGTTTGCAATGACCTGCTGGTCCATGGGCTGGAGAAGAGGAGTGGTATTAGGAGGCAAGAACTTCACTTTGATGAAACGAAACTCCTCCACAATTTGCTCTTCCAAGTCTCGAGGATGAGAAGGAGCACTGTCCATTATCAGGAGGCACTTGAGTTCCAATTTATTTTCCAGGAGGTATTTCTTCACACTGGGGCCAAACACTTCATTGAACCAATCATGAAAAATTTCCCTCGTGACCCATGCCTTACTGTTAGCCTTCCGCATCACACACAAATTAGCCTTGGCAACACTGTATTTCTTGAACACTCTTGGATTTTCAGAGTGATACACGAGTAAAGACTTCAATTTTAAATCCCCACTAGCATTACTACACAACATAAGAGTTAGCCTGTCCTGGCAGTGCCTTTTCCTCCTGTGTAATGTAGGTCCTGTTCAGCATTTTCTTCCAAACCAGGCCTGTTTTGTCACAATTGAACACTTGTTGGGGTTTGAATTGTTTAGCCTCTATGTACCCCTTGAATTCCTGCACATATTTTTCAGCCACACATTTGTCTGAACTTGCTCCCTCACCATGCCTTATCACACTGTGTATGCCACTACGCTTCTTAAATCTGTCAAACCAGCCTTTGCTGGCTTTAAATTCACTCACTTCAGCACTCGTTGCAGGCATTTTCTTGACGAGATCACCATGCAACTGCCTTGCTTTTTCAGATATTATCGCCTGCATAACACTATCTCCTGCTAATTCTTTCTCGGTGATCCACACCAACAACAAAGTCTCCACATCTTCCAGTATTTGCGATCTCTGTTTTGTGACCATACTTGCACCTTTCGTAACAACAGCTTCCTTGATTTCATTTCCCTTGGCCACGATGGAAGCAATGGTTGTATGGGCTTTGCCATACAGCCTGGCCAGCT
This sequence comes from Cherax destructor, assembly GCA_009830355.1. Taxonomy (NCBI): domain Eukaryota; kingdom Metazoa; phylum Arthropoda; class Malacostraca; order Decapoda; family Parastacidae; genus Cherax; species Cherax destructor. Next base: position 362,321 of record WNWK01000844.1, read on the forward strand.
CGGCGACACGTACAGTGGACCCTCGGTTAACGAATACCCCGGAAATCGTGCAATTATGTAAGTATAATTTTGTAAGTTCTTGTGGAAGTGTAGTTTTGGGGGTCTGAAATAGACTAACCTACATGACATTATTTCTTAAGAACGTAAATTCGTTCGGTAATGGCACTTGAGCAGGCTTCTGCAATGAATTTTTTTCGTTAACCGAGGGTCCACTGTACTCCACTTTCATATTTTGCAATGATCTCTTTTTTCAGTTCTACCGTGTTTCTGACCTTCTTTATCACAGGGCTGGCACTAGGAGCTTTCTTTGGGCCCATGGTGGCTTATTTAGCAGTTGCAAGCACTAAAAACAATGGAATAATGACAATGTATCGTATGAACGCATGGGGTGACCGTCACTCGCTGGTAAACAATAGCACACTGACTCTGAATGGTGTGTCGGGCCGCGCGTACGCGTCTGGGACCAATGACAATTACCAAGTGGAATTACGATCACTGAACCAATATTTTTACGAAAAAACGTTACGAACACCGAATATTACGAACTCCGATGACTACGAACACCGGGGGTCCACTGTACTTCATAGTATTTTCAGTTTTCACGACATTACATAAAGACTTCTGAAAGTATTTTAAAAAAATAATATTGATCTCACCAAAATATAGGAGAGTTGTTTGCAGAGTCTTGGATGAAGCACAAGGAAACCATTGTGGTTAATGATGAATGCATAACCATTTGGTCCCAGGGCTTCAAAGGGCGAGAGATTCTTTAGGGTTTGTATAGGGATATCAATGCCTGCAACTCCTGCTAATGTTGAAGTGTTCTGTCAACAAAGATGGTCAGTGTAATGACTTGCATTTATATATATACATATCGTATTTTCAAAAGATTTGGTACAACAAATGCTATATAATAAATATACAGTACATATTCTTACAGTAAGATCTCAGCTGTCCCTGTTCACCTATCAGTAAAACAGGTATCTGGGTGTTAGTCAACTGGTGTGGGTTGCATCCTGGGAAAAAAACTGACCTAATTTGCCCAAAATGCTCTGCATAACAAGGGGCTTTCTATATAGCAGTATGTCACTGATGTCAGCTAGGCCTGTATACTTTGTACATGTACTTGTAGAAATAAAGATTATTATTATTATTTTTATTTTATTAACACATCAGCCATCTCCCACCAAGGCAGGGTGGCCCAAAAAAGAAAAACTTTCATCATTCACTCCATCACTGTCTTGCCAGAGGCGCACTTACACTACAGTTATAAAACTGCAACATTAACACCCCTCCCTCAGAGTGCAGGGACTGTACTTCCCATCTCCAGGACACGAATCTGGCCTGCCGGTTTCCCTGACTCCCATCATAAATATTACCCTGCTCACACTCCAACAGCACGTCAAGTCCTAAAAAACGTTTGTCTCCATTTGCTCCTATCTAACACGCTCACGCATGTTTGCTGTAAGTCCAAACAAACCCCTCACACACAAAACCTCCTTTACCCCCTCCCTCCAACCTTTCGTAGGCCGACCCCTACTCTGCCTTACCTCCATTACAGATTTATACACTCAAAGTCCCTCTATTTTGTTCTATCCTCTCTACATGTCCAAACCACCTCAAAACCTCTCCTCAGCCCTCTGGATAATAGTTTTGGTAATCCCGCACCTCCTCCTAATTTCCAAACTACGAATTCTCTGCATTATATTCACACCACACATTGCTCTCAGACATGACATCTCCACTGCCTCCACCCTTCTCCTTGCTGCAACATTCACCACCCATGCTTCTCACCCATATAAGAGTGTTGGTATAACTATACTCTCATACATTCCCTTCTTTGCTTCTATGGACAAAGTTCTTTGTCTTCACAGACTCCTAAGTGCACCACTCACCTTTTTCCCCTCATCAATTCTATGATTCACCTCATCTTTCATAGACCCATCTGCTGACACGTCCATTTGTAAATATCTGAATACATTCACCACCTCCATACTCTCTCCCTTCAATCCGAATATATTCACTTTTAATTTTCTTCTTTTACATACCCTACCAAACTCATCCACCAACCTCTGCAACTTCTCTTCAGAATCTCCCAAAAGCACAGTGTCATCAGCAAAGAGCAACTGTGACAACTCCCACTTTGTGTTAGATTCTTTATCTTTTAACCCCACACCTCTTGCCAACACCCAAGCATTCAATTTTCTTTCAACCCCATCTATAAATATATTGAACAACTATGGTGACATCACATTATTATTTCTATATTCCAGAACATCGCATTTCCTGAAACAACTTGAAACTGCTTTTCTTTTGTAATACCAATTTTACTGCTAATTTTTCTTTTTAACATGCTCATGATCTCTGATAACTCTTGGCTCTTATTGCCTCCTCTTGGCTCTTATTACCTTGGCTCTTATTCCATTACTGTACTACACTATTTGTCCCTTGAAGGAAGGTGCCTTTATGCTAGTGAAGAGCTCTTCATCTAAGGAACTTGAAGGTACCTGATTAACTCCCATTTTCCAGGCACACTATAACCCTCATGGGTTCAGGGTTTTCCCCATGAATACGGCAGAAATTCAATTAGTATCACATGCCCAATGAGCACGTTTTCAATAAAATACTAACAAAATATTGTACCTGGGTCCATGGTGAACGGAAAAATTACTGGCTTCAGTTTATAATCTTGTATCTGGTAATCAAGTTTCCTCCTGTCATACAATGAGGACTTCTTTAAAACATTAATTACCTGCCATGATCTTTAACAGTGACATAAGCCAACATGTAATAATTTCAGACACTTTTAACAGAGAAAGTCATTATGCCCCACAGTGGGTGAATCTCATATAATATAAGGCTTTCCCTGCTAAAAGTGTCTTGAAAATTCCTATTTACTAAATGTATGTAAAAATTAATACTTAATTTTTACATAATGTAGTACAGTGGTACCTAGGTTAACGATATTTTTTCGTTCAAGAATGCTGTTCAAGTGCCATTACCAAACAAATTTATCCCCATAAGGAATAATGTAAAATAGACTAGTCCTTTTAGACCCCAAAAATACACTTACAAAAGCATTTAAATAAATAAACTTACATAAAAGGGCGAGTTTGGGGACCATCGTTAACCGAGGTACCACTGTATTTCATTTATACAAATTAGTTAAGAAGGTATACAGAAAATGTAAGATTACTCACAGAATAGTATGACGTGTTGTACACTGGCCTGGTTAGTGACACCGTTAGCTCCTCCGTCTGTAAATGTAGAGATTCACACTCATCAAGGTCATTAATTTAATAAAGTGCAATAATGTACAGTATATTCATAAATGTCACAATCATTTAAATAGGTATTTTTCATAAATGAAATAAACTAATATGTGAAATACAGTACTATGCTTTACATTTCATTATATTCTTCATGATACAGTGTATTAGTACTGTATTCCCAGAGTGTAATACAATTAAAACAAATATATCTTCATGCACATCACTAAGTGAAAACTGTATTTAATAAAACAATTGGAAATCCTTACCAAGGTGCAAAGTAGGCAAACAACAAGAGGGAAGCAGAGTACAGACAACAGTGAGTCATGCAATAAGAGCAGCCATATGCAAGTCCTCCATACATTAACACAATCAGCTGAATCACCACAATAAAATAAGCTTTATTAAAGGGCCAACAGAGTTATACTTTAGTTGAAGTGTGGCATATACAACAAGTGGTAAGAACACAGTAACAGCAAGGAGACCATTATTAGTACAAATTTTCACCTACATGAAGCTTGATTACAAAAATACAAGAATAAAGTAACACTGCATCAGGCCTACTGGCCCATGCTAAGCAGGTCTAACTCACACCCACTCATGTATGCATCCAACTTGTACAGTGGTACCTCAACTTACGATATTTTTTCATTCCAGAATGCTGTTCAAGTGCCATTACCAAACGAATTTATCCCCATAAGGAATGATGTAAAATAGACTAGTCCTTTTAGACCCCCAAAATTACACTTACAAAAGCATTTAAAAAAAATAAACTTACATAAAAGGGTGAGTTTGGGGACCATCGTAAGTCGAGGTACCACTGTATTTAAAGTTATCGAAGGTTTTTGCCTCAATGATGCTACCTGAAGCTTATTCCATTTATCCACAACTTGACTGCCAAACTAGTTCTTCCCAATGTTCTTTCTAAATCTAAATTTCTCCAACTTGAATCCATTTCAGCAAGTCCTGTTTTGGTTAGATATTTTCAATATGCTATTTATATCCCATTTATTAATTCCTGTTTACCAACTGTACAGGTCAGTCATATCTACCCTAATTCTACACCTTTCCATAGTGCAAATTCAGTGCCTTCAGCCTATGATTTTAGGAAAAGTTTCTAAGACATGGAATCAACTTTGCCATCCTAGGATCTCTGAATATTTATGTTCATCTTGTAATAAGGGGAAAAGAACTGAGCAACATAATCTAAATGAGAACTAACTAAAGATATATCAAGTGATACACGAGGCTTTATCACTTGATAAAGCCTTGTGTAGATGAACAGTGTTACTACCAAAGATCTCCTTTTGCTGTGTGTGCCTTCTTACGCAAGATATCCTCTCAACACATTTACACTGTTAATAATGCTCATTTTTAATGATTACTACATATTATAAATACTGCCCTTGATATTCCTACACTATGTTTGTAGAGTTGTACAAAAGTTAATTAAAACTTGGAAACAAAAGTCTAAATTCTGTTTTTTTTCTTCAAAGATCTAACCTTTGCTCTTACTATTGTAAGGACATTTATATACGTAATTGCAAAAATACCATATTTACTATAATTTCTCTTCTTAACTATTTTCCAATACACACTACAGTATATATTATTACCTTAGACTACTTATGAAAAACATGTATTAATACCAAATACATAGCTAATACAGTGGTACCTCGGTTTTCGTGATTAATCCGTTCGAAAAAGTAACGAAAACCGAATCATATGAAAACCAAAGCAATATTTCCCATAAGAAATAATGTAAATCCAATTAATCCGTTCCAGACACCCAAAAATATTAACAGAAAATACATTTTATAGAGAATAACTAGTTTTACATACAGAAAACAATGAGAAATAAATATAAATGACTAATGAAATGGATAAATGAACATTTAACATCACTTTTACCTTTATTGAAGACTCTTGTTGGTGTATGGAAGACGGGGAAAGAGAGGAGGAGAGGTTGTTTGGAAAGGGAATCCCCATCCATAAGGAATTCAGGTATCAAGGCCCTATCCAGAGTTACTTCCCTTCTTTGTCTTTTACTGGCACTAGGACCAGCTTGAGAGTCACTGGACCCCTGTCACACAAAAAAAATCTGTCCAGAGAGGTCTGTTTGTGGCATCTCTAAGATTTTCCTAAAATGGGACAAGGCATTGTCATTGAACATGTTGCAGACACGGCTTGCAACAGCTTTGTTAGGGTGATATTTCTCCACAAAACTTTGCAACTCATTCCACTTTGCACACATGTCCTTAATCACTGAAGGCGGCACATTCTCCCCTCTCTCTTCCTCCTCCTCTGAAGCAATTTCCTCAGCTGTGGTCTGTTGCTGTTCCAGTTGAAGGTGTTGTAGCTCTTCAGTGGTTAGCTCTTCCCTGTGGTCATCCACCAACTCTTCCACATCCTGGCCACTCACATCCAACCCCATGGACTTCCCCAAAGACACAAAAGATTCCACAACAGGAGTAGGGTCAGCCTCAAACCCTTCAAAATCCTTCTCGAGGACACATTCTGGCCACAAATTTCTCCAAGCAGAATTCATCGTCCAGGAAGTCACACCCTGCCAAGCCTTCTTTATCAAAGGGCTGGCACTTGGAACTTTCTTTGGCCCCATGGTGGCTTATTTAGCAGTCGCATTCAATAAACAAGCACAAAAACAATGGATTACATATTATGAAATGTTTCGGATGAATGCACGGGGTGATGCTCATTCAACGAGAAACAAAGGCAGACTGAGTCACGAACGCATGGGATGTTTTGTGTGAGCGCTCGATTCCAGGAAATGAGTGGCTGAGTCACACAGGCAGGCGGATGAGTTTGGTAAGGACCATTTTCAACTGTACGAAAACTGAGCGGATGTACGAAAACTGGTACAAAATTTTGACAAAAAAAGTTCTCAAACCGAATTGTACGAAAACTAGGGCATACGAAAACCAAGGTTTGACTGTATACAGTAGTTAATTGGATCAAGAACCCTTCTCTGGTAATATAACTTATATACAGGCAGGCCCCATTTTACAGTGTTTCACTAGTGCAGGGGTTTTCAATTACTATACCCATTCTTCATTAATTCAGACTTCCTACAATAAATATATTCACCACTCACTATTAGCCAAGGACAAAATTATTTTTAAGGCAAGTAATGTGTGTACTGTATATGTATTTTTAAGATAGTGTAAACATGTTATCAGGCTTTTATATGCATTTGAAGATAAAAAAAAAAAAAAAAAAAAAAAAAAAAAAAGGCTGTTTCACTTTACAGCAGTAGCCTGGAATCTAACCTGCTGTATAAGCATGACCTGCCTGTAGTTTAGAAATCTATTTTGATGTGATCTTTATAAAAAAAAAAAGCCATAAAATTTTAATATTTTCCGAAATTTAACCTATATAAAGTACTGCATATAAAACCACAAACAAAAGATTAATGTTATAATAAAAAAGAAGCACTAAACCTACAAGGGTTCAAAGATTAATAATGATTAACATCTTCAGTATTCATATTTCACTCTTTCACATTTAATAACACAAGAGATTATTTCTGTTCTTGCATGTGAAGATGTAAACAAATTGTACTGTATATACAATTTTTTAACACACCCACCTTCTCCCACCAAGGCAGGGTGACCCGAAAAAGAAGAAACACTGTCAAAGTTTTTCTTCTTTTCACATTTAGTAATTTATACAGGAGAAGGGCGTTACTAGCCCCTTGCACCTGGCATTTTAGTGGCCTATGACAAACATGGCTTACAGAGGATTCTTCTCTACTTCCCCATGGAGTGTATATAAAAAAATATACGTACACTATAAATACAGGAGAATTGTAGTAGCAATGGTGATAGTAGATTTTTTGCTTAACATTATTAGATACACCACAGTGTGCAGGTACCTTTTACCAAACACTTGTATACTTCCAGCAGGTCAGGAGTTAGTTTTCTTACACATTTCCATTTGTTCAAATTATGACTTTCAGTCAAGCTGATGTTTTCTTACACATTCCCATTTTTCCCAGGATGACTTCCAGCAGGTCTACAGTTTTCTCATACACTGTCATTGACTCAAAATACGTCTTTATTTTTTTAAGACACTGGCCATCTGTCTTTGAGGTAGGGGAACCCCAAAAAGAGGGAAACATTCACCATCATTCATTCAATAGCTGTTCTGCACACCTTTTGGCAAGACAGCTATTGAATGAATGATGGTGAATGCATTTTTTTGGTGGGGGTCACCCTACCTTAGTGGGAGATGACCAGTGTGTTAAAGAAAAAAAAACTGACTTAAGACAGGACTTGAGAATAACACATCTGTAGACAATAGCAGCTCTTTCCTTGGATGCAACCCACAACATACATACACACAGGTATTTATGTTTACTGCTAAGTAAGCAGAGGCAACAGGTGCATAAGGAACCCTGCATCTATATGTATTGGTATGCTTAGGAATCCAACCCAGCATCTTGGGAGTGTGAGTCAAATGTTTTCTATTAGTGAGCTGCTCGTCACCTGAGTGGTGATCTGATTAGGGAAGGTGAGTGGTGGTGGCAGCAGCAGCAGCAGTAACTGTTAAAACTTCAGATAAAATTTCTCTAGAAAACAACACCAAAAGAATAATCTATCATATAACATTCTATGAGTATACATATATTCTTCATTTTGCAACAGTATTTTGGTAACATTTTAAAATGCTTGAAAATACTTGGAAAAACAAGGTACGTATTTATCAGAAAAATGTTCATGTGACATATTGTTCTGTAATTCCTGCAATAAGCAAACCCCTCTATAAAAGTATATATATATATATATATACAAAATATTACAGGCAGCATTTTCATATAAAATATTAACATGTCATCAGGTTTTTGCTATTTATAAATTAGACACATATGCAACATTTGGGTATCTTTATTGAGGGAAAAGTTTTGCCCCCAGTGGCTTCATCGGGGGCCTACAAAGTAGAAAAGGGGTAAGGAGAGTTGGAGTTTTGGGGGGAATCAGTCCCCCGGCCTGGAGTCGTGTTTCCCGTCCATCAATCTTGTAGAAATGACAGTATATGTCCGTAGAGGTGGCTTATATCTGTAGTTAGGTGAGGTGGGAAACAGCAGGAGGGGGGGTCAAGTGGTACCATCCACTGTCTAAGTAGATCTTTTGTCCAAAAGGGTTTGGGCAAGTGTTGAAAATTCGTTTTATTAAGATCCCCCAAATGTTGCTGTGTCAGACGGGTATGATTTAATGGTTCCGAGAACCGACAAGTTATAAATTAGACACATATGCAACATTTGGGTATCTTTAT
>WNWK01000845.1:0-250000 GCA_009830355.1 Cherax destructor
ACCCTCCCATCCCAAACCAGCCACCCTCACACTCTTACAAACACCCTCTCTATCTTCTTTTCTAAGTAAAATATTGAAAAATTCTCGGGAAAAAAAATTAATTGAACTCAGATAGGGAAACGTTTGGCTAGGAAAATTAAATTTAAATTTTTAAATTATTTTCGGGGAAAAAACATTTCCCAGTCCCAAACAATCAACTTTTTTTTCTGGGCGTACTAACATCGAAATTTTTAGCCTTACTGTATCAGTATTAAATAAATGGCTCGTAAATACAAATTTTGGGCTGCCCAAAGCTTCTTATAACAATGGGCATTTCAAAGAATGTCAGAATGTAATCCCTGAGCTGAATCATCACAATGTAATTCCTGGAAAAAAAATTTGACTGACTGACTCCTCCTTACTCTAATATTTCTTCTTTTACTATAGCATATTCATATTTGACTAACTTCTGTTCAAGATCTATATTACTAAAGTAAAAACCTTTTTAAAATTGATTACATTTTAAAAAAGGTCAACAAAGAGGAAAAATTCTACAACTTATTTTTTAAGTGTTCTTCCAGAACTTTTAACATTAAAACATCTTAAAAATCATTACATAAAGGGATTCTTTTGTTGAAAACCTATCCCTGGTTAAAAAAAAATTGTTCTTTTCTTTCTCAAATTTAAACTAAACACAAAACTGTACCTTGAAGAAACGATTTTAAGAGGAGGTATGTTATGAACTGGAAGGAAACATCTTAATAAAAAGGCCCTAAATTCTGTTTCTGTTCTCGGCACTTCGTTTGTTAGCCACATGACCATTTCTCATAGAACTTTTGGAAAGATTAGTGGAAAATTATTACAAGGCACTATACATTTTGTTAATACAGTATATACAAAGGATAACTGGTAATTCATAACACACTATACATATAAAGTTTGACTTTTATAATTTCATATGCAGTAGGCCGTGTTCTGTGGGTCCTTTTCCCTGGGTTTTAGTTATCCGCTGTTTATCCCCGGCCCCAAAATAATCCTTCATTTTGTTAAAAATTTAACAAAGGAATAGTATGTGAACAGTTGGTGCTTCCCTCATTGATAATTAATTCTTGACTTATTTTGGGATAACTTATCAATTAAACTTTATCATGGTATCATTCAAAAAAACTCAAATATAGGGTTCGCTCTATCTGCGGTTTCGGGTATCCGCTGTGGTCTTGGAATGTATTCCCCATGGATACGGGTTTCCCACTGTTCAAAATTTTCAGAGCATATATAGTATAATTTGTAAATAAATGGTGGGTACCTTGAAATACAAAGCAATTTTCAAAAATGTATACAAAGTAAAATTTAGTACAAAAAATTGGATACCTTGAAATACAAAGCAATTTTCAAAAACTAAAAAAAAAAATATAAATGAACTGATTATTTCATCTGTTAAACCCCTTTTGGGGTCTGTGCCATAGTACTACACAAAAAATTCTAGCAGCTTCAAATTTAGCAGGAAGGCTGGTGGGCCCTTTGAGTAAAAGAATGGGTCTGCATGGTCAATGTGCAGTTATACAAAAAATCAAATGCCTGCATTCCTGTGGGAATACCATTAGTACCCTTTTTTCCCCTGCCTCACATAAGAAACACCTCACTCCCCAGCAAATTGGGAATCTTCTTTTCCCCAAGTGATAGCTCTAACACAGATGGAGGTGGAAGTGAAGATAATTCTAGGGTTTTAGGGATGTGATCAAAAAGAAATGCTCAGGATGATATAAATATGAAAAACCCCAAGACCCTCAAGTATCCCCCACTGGGGGTGGACTGTCTGATTCACGTTCAGTTGTAACACGCCGTAAACGTAAACTTATTTCTTCCCCTGGGCCCGGGGCCCGATGTGGAATGGCATGATATTACTGTATTTTCCCGGCTCTCAATGACCATTCGAGTAGCGACAGAAGAGGGAAAATTCACCAGTGAAGCATTGATTTATATGATCCACTCGTCTGGATGTGTCATATGCTGTTCCGGGGGCAGTACCCTGTGGCCTTACATCAGCAACAGATAGTAAAGGTGACAATGGCCACATGCGTCGGGAGTGTGTCATATGCTGTTCCAAGGGGGCGGAGTAACCCCGTGGCCTTACATCAGCAACAGATAGTAAAAGGGGACAATGAAATTGCTACAATTGGGTGGATAATAAATACCCATGTGGAAGTAGGTGGTGGCAGTGGTGCCCTGGGGGTGCAGCACCCAAAGGGTGGGGCCTGCCCGCTCAGCATGTCCCCGACCCCCGGGCCCGCCTCAACCACCCACACCACAACAACCAGCTATGTAACCATCCCACCAGCAGCCGCATCTGGGTTGGCAGCAGGGTGCCAATTTTTTCTTAATCCCATCAATTTGTGCCTAAAAAAGAGTAATCTGGCTATCTTGTCCCCTTTGGGGAACAATGCCAGTGAGCTCTAATTTTCGAACTATTGTTTGAAAAACCCCCTGATGGAAATTACATATTGTCAGGAAAGAAAAGCTCTTTAATTATCCTGCAAACACCTTTTTTCCCCAAAATCCAACTACACTGGTGGAAAGGGGGCAATGGAGGTGTTTGTTTTTGGCACAATAATGCTTATACATGTGTATAAGCACAGTATCAAATCATACTGGTCGACGACCCCTAATTAAACCCCCAGGATTTTCCCCGTAAAAGATTTATCCTACTCTTACATATATTACCCTCTCAGAAAAAACAGGGCCCTGGAAACGACAGGTTATACAAGATAAAAATGTGTTTATGTATCTGAAAAAAAAAATTCAGTATGTATTTTTATCCCCTTTAGGAACCTTGTTATTAATGGTCTTTGATTCTCTTCAAGCAGTATTAAAACAAGAGGAAATGTTTTGGGATCAAGCTGTTTTTGCTTTTATTTAAATGTAGTTTGGTATTAGACATAATTGTGTAAAATGGATGAACATTTTAAAATACCCAAGTTATTGGGTTTTCCGGGTTTTGGTTAGAAAGGGGCATCTTATATATAATTGTAAAAACCCCCTTTCTCTGTGATTTCTTGCAGTAAACAGCAGAGTACAGTGGTCCCCCGGTTTCGTGCATCTCCCAAAAAAGGGGCATTTTTTAAGTTATTTTGTAAGTGCTGTTGCAAGTGTTTTTGGGGTCTAAAAAGGCAACCTCGTGACATTATTTCTTAAGGAAATAAATTCGTTCTTGGCATTGGCAGCATTTTGGGGCAATTTTCGGAAAACCCAGGGCCCTGCAGTGGACCCCCGGGCAAAACCCCCAATCGTGCAATTATGTAAGTTTAAATTTTGAAATTCTTGTGGGAATTATTTTTGGGGTCTAAATAGACTAATCTAAATTTTTCCAAGGGGAGTAAATTGTTAGGTAATGGCACTTGGCAGACCCGGGTGAATTTTTCGCTTTTGGTCCACTTATGTGGTACAATGCGTGCAAAACATATGCATAGCCCCGGTTCAACGCAATTTTGTAGTGATGAGGTCAATGTTTCCAATGACATCATGGTTTGGTGGCAAAAATGAGATTCCCTGTTTACATCAATTACCAAAAAAAAAACAGACCGCAGGAGAATAGAACCAATGAACCCACTGTAAAAACCCGCAGCTGTAACTGACTACATTCTCAATATTCGTTTAGTGGACAAATTGACATGTGATTGGGGTTTCCGTTGCATTCGCAAATTACAAGTGGTACATGAAACTCTTCTTCCATCTTATGGACATTGCAATACTCATTGTTTTAATATGTACCAGATAAGATGGGCAACAGAACCGAATGCTGAATTTTGTTTTTTTGTCATCAGGGGAAAAATTTTCAAATGTAAGGGCTTAAAAAATCAAAACCCCCAAAAAACGTCAAATACCCCCTCCAATAATATACAACTTCCATCAACTAAAAAAAGGGTAGAAGAAAATTTTTTCCCTAAAAAAAAAACGCCAAAAAAAAAAGCAACACTCATTTTATGTGCGGGGGGTGTAAAAAAACCACTGTGCATGACACCATGTTTCAAAAACTTACAGCTAAATTCTAGGAAACTTGTCCCGTGACTATTTTTGGGGTATAGTGAAGCATGGGTTGTAAATGCTGCAGCAAGGAGGAGGTTGCAGGCAGTGGAGATGTCGTGTCTGTTGCAATATGTGGTGTAAATATTATGCAGAAATTCGTAGTGGGGCTTAGGAAAAAGGGGGGATTACTAAAATTTTTTCAGAGGGCTAAAAGGGGGTTGTTGAGGCAGTTTGGTTATTTAGAGAGGATGGAGAAAAATGGATGACTTGAGGATGTTGAATCTGTAGTGGAGGAGGGTGGGGGTTGTTCGGAATGGATGGGGGGGAGGGGGTAAAAAGGTTTTGTGTCAAGGCACTTGGACATACAGGGCTCGGGAGTGTGTTGACAGGAGTGAATTGAGACAAATTATTTTGGGACTTACAAGCTGTTGGGGGGAGCAGGGTAATATTTTAAAAGGGATTCGGGAAAACCGGTTGGGATTTGGGAGTCCTGGAGGTGGGAAGTACAATGCCTGTACTTTGAAGGGTTTGGGATATTTGCTGTTTGGGTAACATCTGAACAGTCATATCTGATTTCCCCCTACAAAAAAGTGATTCTGTGTGAATAAGGGGAAAAAGTGTTTCTTTCTTTCTAGGGTCACCCTGTCTCAGGGGGGAGATGGCCGTTTTAAAAAAAATCTGAAGAATCCCCGGGGAAAGTGGAACAAATTCTTCTTCCATAAACCCTGCGTGTCGTAAACCTAAATGCCCGGAACATTTTAGTTGCCCCGTTTTTTTTTAGGTCACCCCCCTTTTGGGGGGATATGGCCGGTTTGTTGAAATAAAAAAGTCGAAATTCTTTGGGGATTTTTAAAATTTTTTTGTAATCCATTTTTTTACTTTTTTGTTATTTATTATCTTTTTTTTGTTTTCTTTTAGGGGTTGCATGTTAAAATAAGTAATGTCTTCAGGAAATATATGTCATTACAAATTTTGGAATGCATTACATTTTTTCCACCAAAGGGAAATCTGACTTTACAATGTTATTCTCTCCTCTTTCTTGATAAGAAGATTCATAATTTTGTTTCATAATTATTAAACCCCTTTTCGGGTTTGGTCGTACTAGTACGGCTTATGCGCCAGGGTTTTGACGTCCCCTAAATTCTAGCCCCCTCAAATCAAGGGGAAAAAAAGGCTGGTAGGCCTAGATGTGAAAATGGGTCTGGGGGGTCATTGCAAAAATAAAAAAAACCCTCACCACACAGTGCATAATGGGGGAAAAAGCTCTGACCATTTTTTTTTTAAAACAGTGACTTTGCAGTCTATTTTCTTATGGTATTTAGGGTTTTGTTTCTGTTTTTTTGGGTCTGTTGATAGAATGGAAGATATTTACAGAAATAAGATAATTTTGATTGTTTCCGATGACAAGCACCTTGAAACGGCGCAAAGTATCGAAAATGTTTGTTTTTTCCCGATGTTCAAAGTAAACAAATCACCCCATGGCCCCTACACATAAACTGGCGAGTCTTATTCTTGCACAATTGCTGATATTAATTTTCCCGTTTTTAAAATTTTGATGCAGTAGTATACATAACAGAAAATCTTCTATTTTTGTGAGAAAAAAATTCAAAAGGGAAAAGAAAAAGTAATTGGGGGGCCTAAAACGGCTAATGAAGATAAAATGTTATTTTAGTGAAGAATTTTCTCGTTTATTCTGGACTCTATTTTGAAATTGGCATCTTTTGAAATTTGTGTGAAAAAGCCAATTTTGACCACTTTTTTGGGTAGTTCAAATCGTATTGGTGGTTTCTGCTCAATTGATAGAACAAATGTAATTCTAGGGAAAAAGCTAAAATTTTATAGAAAACATTTGGGAAATTTACCGAAAATAGGGCTCAAAGTGGGGAAAGAAAGGTAAATATCGTATACCGCTAACCCGGGGCATAATTGTTAGTTTTCCATCAAATTTCTACTTTTGGTGTATTATGATGGAAAAGATTTTCTATCATTTCATAAGAAAAAAAAATTTTTTTCCCGAAAAATTTTCAACCCTGAGAACGGTTTGGAAGCCTCGACCCTGAAAGGGTTAATAACATCAAAATAGTTTTATTTCTGGCTTAAAAACATGACTATCCCTAATATAATTTGACTGTATTGTGAAAGCATATGTTGAATTTTTTTAAATGTAGTATCCCAAACCCCTGGAAAGACAGTGATGGGTGGTGATGATGAGTGTTTCTTTTTTTTCGGGTCACCCCCGCCTCGTGGGGAAAAAGCCATATGTTAAAAAAATTTAAAAATTTGCAAAAAATAATAAGAGCTTATAAAAATTTTCATTCTTATTTGGCCCCCCCCCAGTCTATTCACTTCATCTATGGAGTATGATGTTCTTGTACTCATATTCAGAGGGGCAAAGGTAACTAAGATCAGTTAAAAGTGAATGTTTTCTCACTAGCACACCCATAGTGCTCCCAAGCTTTTTAAATTTGTATTCATCAGGTAGTGAGCACTTAGCTGAGCCAGTTATGTAACAATGTATGAGACCAACAAGACTTCACCCAATTCTCCAAATTGAATGAAGCTATTTATAATGAACTTGAAATTATCAGAAAAACAAAAATGAACTTCAATATTCATGAACATAACCTATAAAATTTTATGGTAGCATGACTGACTTCATATGGATACAAACAAACAATTAAAAGATTTTAAAACACATCTTTAAATTTTTCTAAATTATAATAATTGGAACATGGGATGAACAACACATATTAAGTAAATGATGACCAAAGGGTTTAGGGAAAACAGCAGTCAAGGAGGTGACAATCTTGCATTTTGTTTAAGGGTCGTTCTATTTGATGCATGGCTATTCCCCAGCCATGCGATAAAGGGTCACACTGAACTTTCTGCTATCACAATAAACAGCTTTGGAAGAAACATTGTGCATGGTTATGATTTCAAAAAAACAAGTTAAAACTCTATACAGTATTATATCATATACAGTAAGCATTGTATGGGCCCAACAGGTTTGCCTTCAACAGAATATAACTAATGTATACATCATTTATTCATCTTCTATTTTACCGTTTTATCAAACTACAGTGAAAACTGGGGAAAACTAATTATGATAAATTATTGGGTTTAGGATTTTTTTGGGATATGGTAATTTAGTTACAAGATAAACATGAAACCAGCAAGGGTTTGAAGAATGTCCCTAGTTCTCATTTATTTATGTAAAATTGCCCCCCAGCATACAAAAAGGGGATTCCAAAAACCCCTGGCTGTCTTCAAGCAGGCACTGGACAGGCACCTAAAGTCGGTACCTGACCAGCCAGGCTGTGGTTCGTACATTGGACTGCGTGCGGCCAGCAGTAACACCTGGTTGATCAGGCTCTGGCCCCAACATGGGGCCTGGCCCGCGGGCCGGGGGCGTTGCCCCCTGGAATTTCCCCAGGTAAACCCCAGGTATATGGGTTCTTCAGCACAAGTGGTGAGTGATCTAATCCCCCCTCTTGGAATGATTTTTTCCCTTTGTACATCATTTATGAGCATCACTTGCATAAATTACAGAGAAATCTGAAAGGGTCACTAATTTTATAAATTTTTTGATTCAAATATTCAAACAATAGTATACAGTATGGATCATCTCTCCCCCCCCTGCAATAGCACACTTTTGAACCCTATCCTCACTTTTTTTAATCAAACGCTGCATCCTATTTCCTCAGGTACTTACTATATGACCCCTATGGGTTTTTGAGCATCTACATACAGTGGACCCTCGGAAAACCAAAATCCCAACTCGCCCTTTTATGTAAGTTTATTATTTAAGTGCTTTTATAGATGTATTTTGGGGTCAAACGGCAATCTAATTTACATCATTCCTTTGGGGAAAAAATTTGTTTGGGAACAGCACTTGAACAGCATCCTGGAATGAAGAATGTTCGATTTCCCGGGGGGCCCTGTATTACAGTTTAACTGTCTATGATTGAAGCCCGGGGCCGCTTAAAAAACTTATGTTTAGGCTGGAAAAGATATCCAAAATTTTGACAATGGGTTTAAAGTTCTTTTGTGGATTTCCTTTAATGAGGCCTTCAGGAATGTGGTAAAGTCAATAACATGGATAAATTAGCAATAAATAAAACAATGGCAAATATAATTTTGGTGTCTCAAATAAGTTTAAAAAAGCATTGTTAGACAAAAGTTACCAACATTTAAAGTAAAAAGGAACAGGTGTTCATTTAAAAGCATGTCTATGGAAATTTAAAAAGCCCAACTAAAAGATTCCTCTGGCTGTAATATCTATCTTCTAAGGGGGGTTCCTTCATGCTGGTAATGGGCTCTTGACCCAAGACATTGAACTTGTTTTTCCCCTTCCTCAGTTGAACCTGATTGCTTCTGATTCCCAGATGCATATGACCCCCTATGGGCAGTTTTTTCCTAAATATACGTAACAATAAGTATCTATGACTGGTCAGTTGTTTTAAAAGTGTGACAGAGACAGGAACTTACTAAACATCAGTACTTTAAAATAGCAAAACAGATAAAAATTAAGGATCAATGCTTCAGAATTCTTAAGACACGCATTTAATTTGTATCTTTACAGTGGACCCCGGTTTTGTACTGCTCCCCCCTTGAACAATTATGTAAGTGTATTTTTGTAAGTGCTTTTGTAAGTATATTTTTTGGGGGCTAAACAGACTAATCTAATTTACATTATTCCTTATGGGGAAAAAATTCTTGTAAGGGATGGGAAAAGCATTCTGGAACAAATTATGCGATAACCGGGGTCCACTGTATTATTATTATAGTATTAGTAGTATGTTGTCACTTCAAATATATAAAAGTTTTGTTGGGGTGAGGGGAAACATTTCACTGGTAAACACTAGACTGCCAACATGCCGGACACTCACCCTGTGAACCCCTTTATGCAAGTACAGTGGTACCTTGAGTTGAGTTTAATTCTTTTAGAAGGCTTTAGTGCATCTGAAAAAATTTGTTCCCTGGAAAATGTGAATTGATTAATCCTTTTGATCCCCAAAAATACACTTACAAAAGCACTTACAAAATAAATTAAACCCCTTTTGGTTGGGGGCTGCTCATATGTTGGGGTACCACTTTTTATATACAGTGGACCCCCTTAAAGAATCCCCCGGGAAAACGTGCAAATTTTGTAAGTATAATTTTTTAAGTTCTTGTGGAAGTGTATTTTTGGGGGTCTGAAATAGACCAACCTAGTAAATTTTTCCTTAAGGATAAATTCGTTCGGTAATGGCACTTGAGCAGACTTTGGAGTGAAGTTTTTGAAACTCGGGGTCCCCCTTACAGTTGTCACTTTAATCATAGGTTCATAGGGTATAACCGTTTCTGCTCACGTGACCATCCGATGCCCCCTTAGCCAATGTAAAAGGTCACCCATGTAAAAGGTTTTTTGAACGCGGCCCTGCTGGGGGCGTGCCTCAGTTACCACCCAGACTCAGTGAAGGACGACACGCGGCCCTATGGCTCTGAGTTCCCCTATCTGTTCGATCTCAATATCCAAGTTACCACCCCAAACTCGTCTGTTCTTTCCCCAATCTACGAAAGAATCCACGCAACAAATGGTGGGGCCGGGCGCAGATTTTGGTATTTTGAGCAGATTTGGGGAAAGCAGCCCGTGTGGGGTGTGCCCCGCGGGGCCTTCAACCACCGCCAGCGACTAAACCCTTTCCCCCACCCTGCGTCATCATCCCAAAACTCCTCTGAAGCAGTGTCTCCAGTCTTCTGGCTTCTAATTGCAAGTAAACCTCCGAAGAGTTGTTTGGGTTTGCAATTAAGCCAACAAATAACCAGTTTATGGGATAGAGCCTAAACCAGCCTAAAAATATCAAAAAATTTTCCTGCCATTCATCCAATTCTTCACTGTGTGCAAGTAAACATTAGGGCCACCAGTCCCGACTAAACCAGCCTCTTCCAAAAACCAGACTACAATAAACCATCGTTTCTTCAGCAAAGCCAGTTCCTTGAATATTGTCTCCAATCACACAATAGGGAAAACTTTTCAAAAACCTGGGAGTGTTCTGTCAAAGGGTCTCACCTTCAAGGACCATAACAATTGCAATTGCATCTGCTAAAAACAGGATGGATAATGAGAACCTTCAAAACCAGGGATGCCAAGCCCATTTGACACTTTTCAGATCGCTTGTTCTATCTAGGCTGGAATATTGCCACCTCTGCACCTTTCAAAGGGGGGGTGAAAAGCACCTTAAAAAGTCAGAGAACCTTCACGGCACGCATAAGTGCGATAAACCACCTCAACTAGGGCGCGAAGTTCCTCCCGTACTCTCTAGAACGCAAAGGGGGGGAATACAAATATACACATGGAAAATTCTCGGGGGCAGTAAAAACTTGCCCCAAAAAATCACCCCCTAAACAAAAGACTGGCAGGCGTGAACTTTCCCCCAATGAAGAGCGGGGGTGCCACTAGACGTTGAGGGAAAACAAATAAGTGTGGGGGAAGATTGTTCCTGCCCCCCGCCATCGGGGATTCCAAAAACCCCCTGGCTGTCTTCAAGCAGGCACTGGACAGGCACCTCAAGTCGGTACCTGATCAGCCGGGCTGTGGTTCGTACGTTGGACTGCGTGCGGCCAGCAGTAACAGCCTGGTTATCAGGCTCTGGTCCCAAGAGGCCTGGTCACGGACCGGGCGCGGGGGGGTTGACCCCCGGAATTTCTCAGGTAGACTCCCGGTAATCGCTCTTTCTACAAGTTGGCCTTTTAGAGTATATTCACCATTCCTGTGGCTTATTGTACAAAAAGCCACCTGGGTTAGGGGCGCTCCCCCTGCTGTAGTTGGTGTATGGCCGGGGCCGTGACGTCACCTCCACCGCCAGCAGTCAAGCAGTGCGACTCATCCCATGCTGCCCCTCACTCTGGAGTGTAAACAAATCACCCGCCAATCACCCCCTCTCCAGCCAATACTTTTGGTATTTTCTACATCTTGGGTACCAGCAATTTTTTCCGGCTCACATGAGTGAGTGTCTTCCTTCATCCCAGAGCGCAAGAACTTGCTGTGAGTTCCTCGTGTAAGCATTTCTCCAAGATGTCAATAGCCTTCCACCAGCCAGCGCCCAGGAAAATATTCTCCTCTACCTACTTGGTTTCATTCATCATGAGAGACACTATTCTGTTTAGACATTCTGTGTGGACATTTAAGCAGTGAATTTTCTTAGTACATTTAAGATTGTGTTTCAGTGTTCTTGAATTTCATTTTAAATTCTCGTCCATTTGCTGAAGTCATTCTCCAGTAAAGTCAAGTAGTACTAATGTGTTTGCTGCCAGTCAAGGAATGATGCTCAAGTAAATTCGTGCAATAATACTGTGTGTGCTATTCAGAGCCATAATGATAATGAATCAGTGGAAAAATTCTTATAGTCCCTTAATGACTGAAAGAAGTCTCTAGCCTTTGAGCAATGTGTTTGTTCTCCAGCTTGTATCAGAGTTGCCAAATGATGTGGAATGTGATGTTCAGATTAGGTTTTTGTAGATAGTATGTGTTTTATTTTTAACGTTTCCGAGCGGTCAAGACACTAGTATTGCTGTCACTCCTGTCTGGAATTCAGCCCCTAAAAAAACTTGCATGCAAGATAGCGTTCAGATGCCTAGGTGCCGAGGTATCCGGACCACCTTGAGTACTGAGTCTATCCTTGCAATGTTGCTAGTTCAAATGTAGTTCCTCTCCCGGGGGGCGCTTTGTTAAAAAAGACTACTTGAATGAGTTATAGCATCTCTGCTGATGCAAAAGCAATTGCAGAAATCCCTTTCTGTTGCTAGTGTATTCACTAGAGTGCCAGTTGTTGTCCTTGTGTTCCAGATAGTGATCTTTTCCCGTTGACAATGTATTCCTTTGCAGAGTAAAGTGTCGTGTGGCCGAGTAGTGTACCTGCAGTAAGAGATAGTGAGAGCCGTTCTCCTTTGCTCATACTTTGTGTTATTGAGCTAACTATTTCAGCCGTAGAGAGATCCATCCCTCCACCGACCCTGAGTGTTCAGCAGAAGTTTGTGATTTAAGGCGAGTGGGTGCAGGAGAGGAAAGGACGAGTGGTGGAATGATGATGTAAAAGATAGTAAGGAGAAAAGTTGCATATGAGGTTTTAAAAAGTAGAAGTGATGCAAGGAGGAAGAGTATATGGAGAAAAGAGAGGTTAAAAGAGTGGTGAAGCAATGTAAAAGAGGCAGATGAGAGAAGTGGGTGAGATGTTATCAGCAAATTTTGTTGAAAATAAGAAAAAGTTTTGGAATGAGATTAATAAGTTGAGGAAGCCTAGAGAACAAATGGATTTGACAGTTAAAAATAGGAGAGAGTTATTAAATGGAGAGTTAGAGTATCGGGAAGATGGAGAGAATATTTTGAGGATTTGTTAAATGTTGATGAAGACAGGAAGCTGTGATTTCGTGTGTAGGGCAGGAGGAATAACATCTTGTAGGAGTGTGGAAGAGCCAGTTGTGGGTGTAGGGAAGTTCGTGAGGCAGTGGGTAGAATGAAAGGGGTAAGGCAGCTGGGATTGATGGGATAAAGATAGAAATGTTAAAAGCAGGTGGGGATATAATTTTGGAGTGGTTGGTGCTATTATTTAATAAATGTATGGAAAGAGGGTAAGGTACCTAGGGATTGGCAGAGAGCGTGTATTGTTCCTTTGTATAAAGGCAAAGGGGACAAAAGAGTGCAAAAATTATAGGGGAATAAGTCTGTTAGTGTACCTGGTAAAGTGTATGGTAGAGTTATTATTGAAAAGAATTAAGAGTAAAACAGAAAGCAGGATAGCAGATGAACAAGGGGCTTTAGGAAAGGTAGGGGTGTGTAGACCAAGTGTTTACAGTGAAACATATAGGTGAACAGTATTTGGATAAGGGTAAAGATGTTTTGTGGCATTTATGGATTTGGAAAAGGCGTATGATAGGGTAGATAGGGGGCAATGTGGCAGATGTTGCAGGTGTATGGAATAGGAGGAAGGTTACTGAAAGCAGTGAAGAGTTTTTATGAGGATAGTGAGGCTCAGGTTAGAGTGTGTAGGAGGGAAGGGGACTATTTCCCAGTAAAAGTGGGCCTTAGACAAGGATGTGTGATGTCACCGTGGTTGTTCAATATATTTATAGATGGGGTTGTAAGAGAAGTGAATGCAGGGTCTTGGCAAGAGGTGTTGGGCTAAAAGATAAAGAAGCAAATACAAAGTGGGAGTTGTCAGTTGCTTTTTGCTGATGACACTGTGCTTTGGGAGATTCTGAAGAGAGCTGCAGAGGTTGGTGGATGAATTTGGTAGGGTGTGTAAAGAAGAAAATTGAAAGTGAATATAGGAAAGAGTAAGGTGATGAGGATAACAAAAAGAATAGGTGACGAAAGATTGGATATCAGATTGGAGGGAGAGAGTATGGAGGAGGTGAATGTATTCCCAGATATTTGGGAGTGGACATGTCGGCGGATGGGTCTATGAAGGATGAGGTGAATCATAGAATTGATGAGGGGAAAAGGGTGAGTGGAGCACTCGAGTCTGTGGAGACAAAGAACCTTGTCCATGGAAGTAAAGAGGGAATGTAGGGAGAGATAGTTATACCAACGCTCTTATATGGGTGTGAGCATGGGTGATGAATGTTGCAACGAGGAAAGGCTGGAGGCAGTGGAGATGTCATGTCTGAGGTCAATGTGTGGTGTGAATATAATGCGGGAGAATTCGGAGTTTGGAAATTAGGAGGAGGTGCGGGATTACCAAAACGATTGTTCAGGAGAGCTGGAGGAGGTTGCTGAGGTGGTTTGGACATGTAGAGAGAATGGAACGAGACAGAGTGACTTCGAGAGTGTATAAATCTGTAGTGGAGGGAAGGCGGGGTAGGGTGGCCTAGGAAAGGTTGGAGGGAGGGTAAGGAAGTTTTGGTGCGAGGGCTTGGACTTCCAGCAAGCATGTGTGAGCGTATTTGATAGGAGTGAATGGAGGCATATGGTTTTAATACTTGACGTGCTGTTGGAGTGTGAGCAAAAGTAACATTTATGAAGGGATTCAGGAAACCGGCAGGCCGGACTTGAGTTCGGGAGATGGGAAGTACAGTGCCGGCACTCTGAAGGAGGGTGTTAATGTTGCAGTTTTATAACTGTAGTGTAAAGCACCTCTGGCAAGACAGTGATGGAGTGAATGATGATGAAAGTTTTCTTTTCGGGCCACCCTGCCTTGGTGGGAATCGGCCGATGAGTTAATAAAAAAAAAAAAATGTATCATGATATATCATATAGTAAAGTAGATTGTTTTCCGTCACGATAGATCTATGTGAAGTATAAGATTCAACTATTGTGTACTTTGATATTGTATAGAATCAGCTCAGAGTCGTACGCCTGTTGTCTTTAGTTTGTGTAAGGGTATGTCGAGCGACATACGTACCATGCCGAGCTGTCACTGTAAGCTCAGTGAGTTCATAGGGTATAACCGTTTCTGCTCACGTGACCATCTGATGCAACCGTTAGCCCAATGTCAAAGGTCACCCATGTCAAAGGTCAATACTTTGAACGCTATGAGCCCTGCTCGGGGCAGTGCCTGAGTTACCATCGAGACACCATGTAGGGATAGACCAGGCTTACGGCTCTGAGAATTCCACCCTATCTGTTCGATCTCAATATACCAAGTTACCATCCCAAACTCGTCTGTTCATTACCCAATCTACGAAAGAACCTCCACGCAACAGGGGTAGGGTGCCGTCTGGGAAAAGGTTGGAGGGAGGGGTAAAGGAGGTTTTGTGGGCGAGGGCTTGGACTTCCAGCAAGCATGTGTGAGCGTGTTAATAGGAGTGAATGGAGACGGATGGTTTTTGGGACATGGCGATCTGTTGGGGTGTGAGCAGGGTAACATTTTGTGAAGGGATTCAGGGAAACCAGTTAATTGATTTAGTTGGACTTGAGTCCTGGAAATGGGAAGTACAATGCCTGCACTTTAAAGGAGGGGTCTGGGATAGTGACAGCTCGGAGGGACTATTCTCAGCTGTCGTATCTGAGCCCCTCTGCAAAGACATTGATTATGTATGAGTGTGGTAAAGTGTTGAATGATGATGAAAGTATTTTATTTTTTGGGGATTTTCTTTCTTTTGGGTCACCCTGCCTCTGTGGGAGACGGCCGACTTGTTGAAAAAAAAAAATCTTTATTATGCAACCCATACCCATCCTGTGGGCGGTAGTCAACAGATTAGAGGTACATAATGGGTCAGGGACGGCTGCAAAGTATAAGGGGGGGCCCCTGTTCTCAATATCTAATTTCTTAGGTAAACCATTAGTGTCTGAAACTCATTACATCCTTAAGGTCATTATAGATTTTTTTCTCAACAAGTCGGCCGTCTCCCATCGAGGCAGGGTAACCCAAAAAAGAAAATCCCAAAAAAAAAATACTTTCATCATCACCGACATTTTCACCTCACTCATACATAATCATTGTCTTTGCAGAGGCGCTCAGATACTACAGCTGAGAATAGTCCTCCCAGCTGTCACTATCCCAGACCCTTCCTTTAAAATACAGACATTGTACTTCCCATTTCGAGACTCAAGTCTGGCTAAATCAATAATTGAATTATTCTCCTCACATTAAATGTACAGTTAACCCCTGACATATGACTTTGACTTACAACCCCCACCAACCCCTGCTTTTATAACTATTTATAACTTTGTTCCTGTAGGAAGTAAGGATCAACTTAAAATGGCTTGACTTATGACAGCTGCCCCAGAATCAGTTAAATCCACAAAACTGGTGGCTCTGGCAGTAATAATAAACTTGTAAAACAGGTGGTTGTGGCAGTAGTGATAAACCAGGTAAAGAGGTGGTTCTGGCAGTGGTGATAAATCCCTAAATCAGGTAGCTCTGGTAGTAGTAGTGATAAACCCATAAAACAGGTAGCTCTAGTAGTAGTAGTGATAAACCCATAACACAGGTAGCTCTAGTAGTAGTAGTGATAAACCCAAAAAACAGGTAGCTCTGTAGGTAGTAGTGGTGAACCTATAAAACAGGTAGCTCTGGTAGTAGTAATAAACCTGTAAAACAGGTAGACTGGTAGTAGTAGTGATAAACCCATAAAACAGGGTAAATAAAGCAAAACTGAAAGGAAAAATTGCAAGATGGTATTTACTGTGGCCTAGAGAGGTCAGTGGAAGTGTAAAATTCTTGTGGTTTTGTTCTTAGTGGGTCATCAGGCCTTGCTACACTGTTTGGTGTATCTGATAGTCTTTGGCAAGTTTCTTGTTATTACTTTCAACATTTGCCCTTACTGAATACTTAATGTATAAATACTTAGGCAATTCTACAATATCACTGAGAGCTTTATAATTAATTCATTTCTTTTTCTTTCAGGAGTGTCAATCACTAGAAACAAATTTGGGTTTGTGCAATTTGCCCGACAAAAACTGCTACAGCTTGCCTTAATGCTGGAAACCCCAGCTTATATTAAGGGACACAGAGTAGGTAAGACCATGAAAAATACAGTATGCGAGGTAAAAAGTTCAGGGGCTCCTTGATGCTAGTGATACAAGAAATTTGACCTTTTCTTCACTTCCTTGGGTTTGGTGCAATAAGAGTTCAGACAGCTAGCTAGGTTTTTTCTGGAATTTTGTAAATAATGGTTTGGCTTTATGAATGTTAACCCTTTGAGGGTCCAAGCGTAAATCTAGCCTTGTCCACGGGGTTTAAACCGTGGATCTACGCTATGAGCTCGGCTCACTCCAGATAAGCTGTGTCCGTTTGGGCCTAGTTTATAAAGGAATTCATCTATGTGGTAAGTGTGCATTATAAATAAACCCTGAAGCACTTGGATTCATAATGAGAAAAAACTGCACTGTGTTTTCGATTAAAACAGCAACTTTGCAGTGTATTTTCATGGTTTTTACAGTTGTATTTGCAGTTTCTTGGTCTCATATGATAGAATGGAAGATATATTACAGAAATAGAGATGATTTTGATTGGTTTTATTATTGAAAATAGCTTGTAAATGAGCTCAAATTAGCAAAATTTTGATTTTTGCTGATTTTAAAGGGTAAAAAGTCATCATGTGTAAATACATATCAACTGGTGGGTCAAAAACCTTTTACAAATGCACTTAGTGTTTATACAATTATTACAATATTGCATAAGAGTAATTCATCTTTTTTTTGGTGTGAATAAAAATTTTTATGTAAATAAAAAATCAAAATGGAATTCATCTGTAAAGCCTGGAAACGTAACTAATAAACAGAGGAAATGTTATTTTAAATTGCCAGGAATGCCTGCATTGTTTATTCTGGGCTATTTTGATTAGAATATTTTGAACTTATGTGAAATTGGGGGAATTTACCAATTTCTGATCACTTTATTGGCTAGTTGAAATAGTTGATTGGGCAGTTTCTTGTGCTCAATGGGTAAAATAAGTAATATTAAAAAATAGTATTTAAAGAATTTGATTGACTGGAATAATGTAATTGGCCTAAAATAGGATTTTGAAGTGGGCAAAATCGCCAATGTGATATCACTGACCTTTAAAATTGGATAGTGAAATTCGCCCAGTTTTCCACCAAATTTCATACTTTTGTTTTTCTCTCTACCATTTCATAAGAAAAAAATTTTTTTTTTTTAAATTCTTGGACCCTGTGGACAATGAGTAGATCACGGCTTGGACCCTGAAAGGGTTAACTATTTCACATTTCATTTTTATACCCAGTATGGTATTGACTTTGAAATGCAGACATGTTTTTATAGTACAGTACAGTGGACCCCGAGTTTTCGTAAAAATTTCCCACTCCTAAAGTCTGCTCAAGTGCCATTACCAAACGAATTTACTCCCTTTAAAGGGAAAAAATGTCCGTAGGTTAGTCTATTTCAGACCCCCAAAAATACTTTTCCACAAGCCCCACAATTTTAACTTACATAAATGTACGATTTGGGTTTCGAAACTCGGGGTCCACTGTACAGTAAACCCCCGGGTTTGGCCCTCTCATTCCAGAAGGCTGCTCAAGTGCCATTACCAAACAAATTTACTCCCTTAAGGAATAATGTCAAGGGTTAGTCCATTTCAGCCCCCCAAAATTGCACTTAAAAAGCACTTACAATATTACACTTACATAATTATCGTTTCGAGGTGACCGAAACTCTGGGGTCCACTGTACCTGATTTTGGTTTGTACAGTTATTTTCTGGGAACTTATTATTTTGGTTCATGTGGTAGCTTTGGGAATGAGCAGACATTAATTGCCTTTCGTTATCAACTGCATTCATATACTAAAAAAAAAAAAATGGGTATAAAGAAAATAATTTCACAAGTACCTGATGTTCCAGAATATTTAAAGGTATCCAATGGCTCTTATGTTGGTCACCTGTACCAAAACAAACTTTGTGATCCTTAGAAGTGAGATTCTAAATTTACAGTACTCTACTGTATTGGACTGTCATAATTCTAAGGAAGGATGGACCCCCTAACATGGGTGGGCAGTGATTTTCATTGTTTTTACTTAAAGACCTAAATATTGTTGTTGAAAATGGTTATACTCTTATTATCTGTGGTTTTTTTAAGATTATTGCATGGGTACTTTACAAATTTTATTTATAGTAATATATCTCAACTCGATAATACTGTAGTAAAAAGTATTAGTATTAAAATTTTACTGTATCTACCCAATTGATGATGCAAAACCCAAAAATTTGTCCATATCACAGACACAATTTTGTTGATTTTACAGATGTAAAAACCCGCCAATGGGGCTACAGTGGGGATGGTCTGTTCCGAAGACGACTATTATAATGATTACTATGCGTAGGTTTTTGTTTGTTTTCCAAATTACCAAAGCTGTGCTTGTGGTGTTCAGTCTTCATATTTTGTTTGCAATACAACTATTGAGCACTAAGTGATGGTAAATATGTTTGCTTCTTTGGGTCATCCTTCATTGTTTGAAAAATGACTTTCCATTTTTTTAGTAATTGTAGCATATAGTATCTTTATCCATTCCCAGCTGATTTACCGCATTGTGAAAAAAGAATTTTGTGTTTCAGCATCTATTTTATTGTAGTTTTCAATTGACTTATGGTTTCTGACGATTATAAAAACTTTCCTTGATGATTTCGGGAATCGGATGGGAAAGTTACCTGTCAACAGAAAACCTGGGTCAGTAGCTGGTAAATAGATGCTGAAAAACACAAAGTCCTTTTTCTACAAGTGATAACCAGCTGGAATGGACAAAAAAAATACCTGTGCTACAATTACTGAAATGGAAAGTCATTTTTCCAACAATGAAGAATGACTTAAAGAAGCAAATGACACCATCTTAACTGCTCAAGCTAATTGACCTGAGCTAATTTTCCACAAGCACAGCTTGTGAGCTAGCAAGCAAAACTCATAATATCATTATAATAATTAGTCTACAATAAGATCCATGCTCTGCTCTGACCTTTGCCGTAAGATCTTGAGCCGAGCAGAACCACCCACTGGCTTGGGGCTGGCAGGTTCCATGTAAAATCAACAAGAGTGTGTGTCTGTGATATTGATTCACAGTAAAATGTAATATATACATTTACTTCACAGTATAAAGTGACTGAACCTGTTGCTCAAAGCCTCTC
Source organism: Cherax destructor (assembly GCA_009830355.1). Classification (NCBI taxonomy): domain Eukaryota; kingdom Metazoa; phylum Arthropoda; class Malacostraca; order Decapoda; family Parastacidae; genus Cherax; species Cherax destructor. The sequence goes on from WNWK01000845.1 coordinate 19,559, forward strand.
CATGCAATAATCTTACCAATAAAGCCACGAACTAATGAAGTAACCATTTTCAGCAATATTAGGCTCTTTTAAGCAAAGAGCATTGAGAAACTGCCAACATGTTATGAAAACCATCCTTTCACAGAATTATGACAGTCCAACTGATGAAGTACTGTAGAATTTAAGTCTCACTTCTAGAATCACAAGGACACGATGACAACATAGAGTATTGATGCCTTTAATGTGCCTGAGAGCCATCTTCTTTATACCATTTTTTGGTATGGTGCAGTTGACAAGGCAGTAATCTGCAACAAAGCCATGAGCCAAAATAGCCAGAAAAATGACACAGAAAATCGTGCAGTGGACCCCAGCTGATGCCTCGAAATATGCAATTATGTGAGTGTGTAGTGGCTGTAAGCTTTAGTATGGCTGGCCTGTTATTCCTGGGGAAATGTTGTTGTGTGGCACTTAGTAACTGAGGGTGATTATGACGAGCTCCCGAGGGTTCACTGTGTATTCGTAAACCCAGTCATACATTATCTGGAAATGTGACTTCAGGGAGTCTGAAGCTCCAGCTACAGAGATAGAGCATCGTTTGTCTGCTATTTGGGCACTGAAAGTATTTTGCGAAGGCTCGAGAGTCCCAACTGCTAAAGCATGACATTTCAGAAGTCAATACCACTGGAGTATAAAAATGAATGTGTGAAATGTAGCCTTTCAGAGGAATCCCAGCCATGGGTCTCATTGTCCACAGATCAAATTAAAAAAATTATTTTATGAAATATTAGAGAACTAAAACAAAAAGTAAGAAATTTGGTGAGCTGGCAGTACACTATGCAAAGGTCAGTGATATTTACATTGGCATTTACCCTTCAACAGGCCAATTACAGTATTCCAGTCAATCAAATTGCTGTTATTATTTTCTATTTTATCGATTGACCTGCAACAAACTCAGCAATAACCTAAAAGGAAGAATCTAATAATTCTTCATAGGGTCAAAATATTACATTCAATAAACGTCAAATAAATATGCAGGCATTCCTGGCACTAATACATTTCTGTTTGGTGCGTTTCCGAAACTTTAGATGGGTATTTTTATTTATAAAAATTTTATTCACATAAAAAAATGGAGTACTACATACTATGTTGTAATAATTATATAGTATAAGTGCAGTCTCTAAATAGACCCACCAGGAGTGCATGATGTGACTTGTTACTCTTAATCCTTGAAAATCAAACATTTCTGCTGAACTGGCTCATTTAAGCTGTCTGTAAAGCCAATCAAATGTCTCTATTATTATCTTCCATTCTATCATATGAACCAAGCTTTCTTTAGGCTACAACTGTAAGCCACATGTACACTGCAAGTGCTGAACAATCAGCACGTCGCGATTTTTCTCATTATAGTGCTTCAGATTTATTTATAAGGTGCACACCATGGGCTCTGAGCCCAAGTACGTCACCAACTTATCTGGTGAGCCGGCTTCCTGCGCGTAGATCTCAGTTTGAGCCTAGGCGTGCCCCGGACGGTTGCTGTAAAGCAAACCATTACAAGTGAAAAGCTGGCTGTCTGTCTGTACACCAAGCAAAAAAATGAAAAGGTCAAATTTCTTGTATCCTGGCATCAGGAAACCCCATACTGTTATGTTTTGCATGGGTCTTACTCTGTGTCCTGTAAGCTAAGTTGCCAGCATCAAACAACTGTAACATTTCTTAAGATGCTGCAAATGCACAAACTAGTGACACTCCTGAAAAGAAAAGTAATTGAGCAAAGCTACTTTCAGTGATGACAACAAGAATTGCCTATGTACGTGAAGTAAATGTTAGTAATAACAAACACCAAGAATATAAAACAGTGTAACAGGCTCTGATACACTAAACAAGGCCACAAAAAGGAGCACGACTCTGGAGCAGTACTTTCGGGCCGCTTATTTACCCTGTTTTGCTGGGTTTATGCCTGCAATTTTGAGTTTATTACTGCTATGACTACTGTTATGCCACCTGACTACTGCACTGAGTTGTGCTACTACTAGGCACCTGAGTGTTATGGGTTATCACTACTGCAACTACCTATTTTATGGAGTTTATCACAGGGCTGTTTAGGGATTTATCACCACTGCCAGAAGGCGTTTATCGCTACTGCCACAACCACCTGTTTTACAAGTTGATGACCACCAGTTTTATTGGTTTAACTGATTCTGGGAGCAGCAAGTCAGCCGACTGGTTCACTTCCTGAGATTATAAATATTATAAGCTGAGGAGCGAGGAAGACCTGAAATCAGAAATCATATGTCGAGGTTTCTTACATTTATTGTTATTGACAGTCTAAGAAATAGGAGTATACTAAAAGAAGGGTCTGGGGCTGGTATTTTGGCTGGGAGAAGACATTCTCGCTGTAGTGGCGCTCTGCAAGGCTGTGATTATGTATGAGTGAGGTGAAAATGTCGAGTGATGATATTTTCTTTGGGATTTTCTTCTTAGGTTACCTGCACCGTGAGCATTTGTTGAAAAAAATACCATGTATTGCAAGGATGCTGAGGTTTTACAAGTAGATATTGGCAGGCTTGGCAGCGATCCCTAGGCCTGTATTCACCGATTTTCAACAATCGACAGTCTCCAGAGGCTGGTAAAAGAAAATCCCAAAAATAAAATGCTTTCATCATCGTCAGCACTTTCACCCGCACTCCTCAATGTCTTTACAGAGGGGCTCAGATCTGACAGCTGAGAAATAGTCCTCGGTGTCGCTGAACCCTGCGGTGTACTCCACCGGGACTCCATGTCAGTGGCTGACGAATCCCTTTCTGCATCCTGCCTGTCCACCTCGTCTCCATTCACTCCCAGTCAAGCTACTCTCATCTCCTCAACTTTTCTGGGCGACCCTACCCCTGTTGCGTGGAGGTTCTTTCGCAGGTGGGTAATGAACAGACGAGTTTGGGATGGTAACTTGGTATATTGAGATCGAACAGATGGTGGAATTTTCAGAGCCGTAAGCCTGGTCTATCCTACATGGTGTCTGATGGTAACTCAGGCACTGCCCGAGCAGGGCTCAAAAGCGTTCAAAGTATTGATTTTGACATGGGTGACCTTTGACATTGGGCTAACGGTTGCATCAGATGGTCCGTGAGCAGAACGGTTATACCCTATGAACTCTCACTGAGCTTGGACAGCTCGGCTATGGTCGTATGTCGTCTCGACATACCCTTACAAAAACCCCAAAGACAACAGGCGTACGATCAAAGGCTGATTCTATACAATACCCAAAGTACACAATAGTTGAATCTTATACTTCACATGATTATCGTGACGGAAAACAATCTACTTTACTATATGATATCATGATACTTTTTTTTTTTTTTATTAACTCATGGGCGATTCCCCCCAAGGCAGGGGGGCCCCAAAAAAGAAAAACTTTCATCATCATTCCTCCTTTGTCTTGCCAGAAGGGTGCTTTACCTACAGTTATAAAACTGCAACATTAACACCTCCTTCAGGTCCCGGCACTGTACTTCCCATCCCCAGAACTCAAGCCCCCTTTTTGGGTTTTCCCCTGAACCCCTTCCCCAATTTCTTTGCTCACCCCCAAACAGCCGTCAAAAGTATTAAAAACCATATGCCTCCATTCCTCCTATCAAATCGCTCACACATGCTTCCCAAGTCCAAGCCCCTCGCACAAAAAACTTCGCCCCTCCCTCCAACCTTTCCTAGGCCCTCCCCCCTGGGTTTATACACTCTCGAAGTCACTTTTCTGTTCCTTCTCTCTGTTAACCCCCTCAGCAACCCCTCCTCAGCTCTCTGAACAATCGTTTTTGGGAATCCGCACCTCCTCCCAATTTCCAAACTCCGAATTCTCTGCATTATATTCACACCATTGACCTCAGACATGCTTTCCACTGCCTCCGCCTTCTCCTCGTTGCAACATTCATCACCCATGCTTCACACCCATATAAGACGTTGGGTTCTATCTCTCCCCCTTCCCTCTTTACTTCCATGGACAAGGTTCTTTGTCTCCACAGACTCCGAAGTGCTCCACTCACCCTTTTCCCCCCATCAATTCTATGATTCACCTCACCTTCTTTGACCATCCCCCGACATGTCCACTCCCAAATCTGAATACATTTTACCTCCTCCTACTCTCTCCTCCCAAACTGATATCAATCTTTGTCACCTATTCTTTTTTTATCCTCATCACCTTACTCTTTCCTATATTCACTTTCAATTTCTTCTTTTACACACCTACAAATTCATCCACCAACCTCTGCAGCTTCTCTTCAGAATCTCCCAAAAAACCGTGTCATCAGCAAAAAGCAACTGTAAACTCCACTTTGTATTTGCTTCTTTATCTTTTAGCCCCCAAAACCTCTTGCCAGACTAAATTTACTTCTCTTACAACCCCATCTATAAATATATTGAACAACCCGGTGACATCACACATCCTTGTCTGGGGGACTTTTACTGGGGCTTCCCTCCTACCTGCCTCACTATCCTCAAAAAAATCTTCACTGCTTTCAGTAACCTTCCTCCTATTCCATACACCTGCAACATCTACATTGCTTTTTCTACCCCATCATCGCCTTTTTCCCAAAAACCCTAAATCCACCCTCTTTTCCCCTATCAAATACTGTTCACCTATATGTTTCACTGTAAACATGGTCTCCACCCCCTACCTTTCTAAAGCCCCCTTGTTCATCTGCTATCCTGCTTTTGTTTTTCTCTTAATTCTTTCCCAAAACTCACATACACTTTCAGGTACACTCACAGACTTGCCTATAATTTTTGCACTCTCTTTGTCCCCTTTGCCTTTATACAAAGGTAATACACGCTCTCTGCCAATCCCTAGGTACCTTCTCAACATTTGCTCTCCTCAAAATATTCTCTCCATCTTCCCGATACACTCTAACTCTCCATTTAATAACTCTCCTCTCCCTATTTTAACTGTCAAATCCATTTTTTTCTCTAGGCTTCCTCCTTTCTCATTCCAAAACTTTTCTTATTTTCAACAAAATTTGCTGATAACATCTCACCCCTCTCTCATCTGCTCTCTTTTACATTGCTTCACCACTCTTTTAACCTCTCTTTTCTCTCCAAAACTCTTCCCTCCTTGCATCACTTCTACTTTGAAAAACCTCTCATATGCTAATTTTTTCTCCTTACTACTCTCTTTACATCATCATTCCACCAATCGCTCCTCTTCCCTCCTGCACCCACTCGCTGTAACCACAAACTTCTGCTGAACACTCTAACACTACATTTAATCTACCCCATACATTGACCCCATGCCTACCTCTCCTGCCCATCTTCCCCCATTTGTTTATATCTTACCCTGATACATAAGGAATTAAATAACTAAATGAGCTCATTTCTAGAAAATCATGATAAAGAGAAAAATTAATATATGTAAATTGATCGAATCGTCTTCATGTGATCTACGAATTCTGAGGAAATATATTTACAAGAAGGTATGTTTTAGCCAGGTAGATCTGGTGCACTCAAATCTATACTGTTAATTCTCAGATTTCCGGAGAGAACTTGAACACACAAAAATCTTACTAGATACGGGAAAATCTGATAACAAAACACACAGTCAAACAAGTTCTAAACTGGTTTTTCTTATTTTCTATCTTTAGCTCCCCGACTTATGATCCTTTCCTACTGAAGGAAAGACAGGGTGGGTGGAGTGGATGGATCTCTCTACGGCTAAATAGAGCCCCAATAACACAAAGTATGAGCAAAGGGAAACGCTCTCACTATCTCTTACTCCAGGTAATAATTACTCGACACACGACACTTTACTCTGAAAAGGATACTGTCAACTGGAAAAGATACTATCTGGAACACAAGGGACAACAACTGGCACTCTAGTGAATACCCCAAACAACAGAACGGCTTTCTGCAATTGCTTTTGCATCAGCGAGAGATGCTATAACTCATTCAAGTAGTCTTTCTTCAACAAAGCGGAAGACAAAGACTAGCAACATTGCAGGACCAGTACTCAAGGCGGTCGGATGCCTCCGGCACCCTAGGCATCGACGCTGTCTTGCATGCAAGATATTGTAGGGGCTAATTCCAGACAGGGTGACAGCAATACTAGTGTCTTGACCGCTCGGAAACGTTAACAAATAAAACACATACTATCTCAGAACTAATCTGACTTCACTCCCATCATCTGGCAATCTCTGATACAAGCTGGGAAACAAACACTTGCTCAAAGGCTAGAGACTTTCTATCAGTCAGTGGCCCCCTAAAAGGGGTTTTTCACTGATTCATGATCATTATGCTCTGAAAAACAGCACACACAGTATTATCGCACAAATTTCTTGAGCATCATTGCCTTGACTGGCAACACATTAGTACTACTTGATTTTTCTGGAGACATGACTGACAAATAAACAGAATTTAAATGAAATTGCAAGGACACTGAAAATACAAGTCTTTAAATGTCACTAAGCCACTGCAAATGTCTCACACACACGAATTCATAACAGAATAGTCTCTCTCATGATGAATGAACCCGGGAAAGTAGGTAGAGGAGAATATTTCCTGGACGTAGCTGGTGACTGCTGACGATCTTGAGAAATGCGCTTTACGAGGGAAATCCAGCAAGCTTTCGTTGCGCTCTGGGATGAAGGAAGACACTCTCGACTTGCTATGAGCCGGGGAAAAATGCTGGCAAGATAGGGTGAAAAAACCACAAAATATTGGCTGAGTGTGGTGTTGGTGGTTTGTTTTGGTGGTGGTGGCGCTGTGCTAGCGGGAGTTCCTTGGGTGTGATTGGTTACTGGGGCGCGCGGTGTGACGTCAGGGCGTGCTGCCTCACGGCCTTGGAACCACTAACCCAGGTGGCTTTTGTACAATAAGCCACAGGAATGGGGGAATATCACTCTGACAAAACGTCAACTTGTGCAACAAGCGATTGACAATACTTCAAGAAACTGGCTTTCTGAAAAACGACTGGCTTACTTTATGTCTGGCTTTCTGGAAAAGCTGGCTTAAGCCTCTGGACTGGTGGACCTGAATGCTGTTACTTTCCCCACAGTGAAGAATTGATGAACAGGAGACAATGGATGACTGAAGTGGCTTAGGCTCTTTCACATAAACTTTTACTTTTGGCTTAATTCAACCCAGATCAACTCTTCGGAGGTTTACTTGGAATTAGAAGCCAGACTGAACCTGCTTCAGAGAGTCTTCGATGGGTGACGTCACGGGTGGGGGAGGGGGAGTCGCTGGCGGTTGATTGGCAGCCACGGCGGGCACACTCTCACACCGGCTGCTTCTTCTTGCTCTCAAATCTGCTCAATTACTTTAATCTTGCCCACACGTCCACCATTTGTTGCGTGGAGGTTCTTTAAGATGGGTAATGAACAGACGAGTTTGGGATGGTCTTGGTACAGTGGTACCCGATTACGATATTTTTCGTTCGGAATGCTGTTCAAGTGCCATTAAACTTTATCCCCATAAGAATAATGTAAAATAGACTAGTCCTTTACACCAAAAATATACTTACAAAAGCATTTAAAAAAAAAAACTTACATAAAGGGCATTTTGGGGACCATCGTAACTCGAGGTACTGTATATCGAGATCGAACAGATAGGGTGGAATTCTCAGAGCCGAAGCCTGGTCATCCCTACCGGTTCTCGATGGTAACTCAGCACTGCCCTGAGCAGGGCTCATAGCGTTCAAAGTATTGACCTTTGACATGGGTGACCTTTGACATTGGGCTAACGGTTGCATCGGATGGTCACGTGAGCAGGGTTATCCCCTATGAACTCTCACTGAGCTTACAGTGACACCCGCCTTCCTTCCCCTACAGATTTATATGCTCTCCAAGTCATTCTACTTTGATCCATTCTCTCTAAATGACCAAACCACCTCAACAACCCCTCTTCAGCCCTCTGACAAATACTTTTAGTAACTCCACACCTTCCTAATTTCCACATTCGAATTTTCTGCATAATATTTACCACACATTGCCCTTAGACAGGACATCTCCACTGCCTCCAGCCTCCTCCTCGCTGCAGTATTTGCAACCCATGCTTCACACCCATATAAGAGTGTTGGTACCACTATACTTTCGTACATTTCCTTCTTTGCCTCCATGGATAACGTTTTTGTCTCCACAGATACCTCAACGGACCACTCACCTTTTTCTTCATCAATTCTATGGTTAACCTCATCCTTCATAAACCCATCCTGCACCGTCAACTCCCAAATATCTGAAAACATTTACTTCCATAATCCCTCTCTCCAATTGATATCCATTTTTCTTTATTTAAATCGTTTGATACCCTCATCCCTTACTCTTATCTATGTTCACTTTCAACTTTACACACCTCTCCCAAACTCGTCCACTAACCTTTGCAACTTTTCTTTAGAATCTCCCTTAAGCACAGTATCATCAGCAAAAAGTAACTGTGTCAACTCCCATTTGCATTTAATTCCCAATAATTTAATCCCACCCCTCTCCCCAACACCCTAGCATTTACTTCTTTTACAACCCCATCTATAAATATATTAAACAACCATGTGTGATATTACACATCCCTGTCTAAGACCTACTTTTACCAGGAGTAATCTCCTCTCTCCTACACACCCTAACCTGAGCCTCACTATCCTCATAAAAACTCTTTACAGCCTTCAGTAACTTACTACCTATTCCATACACTTGCAACATTTGCCACATTGCTCCCCTATCCATCTATCATATGCCTTTTCTAAATCCATAAATGCAATGAAAACTTCTCTACCTTTATCTAAATACTGTTCACATATATGCTTCACTGTAAACACTTGATCTACACATCCCTACCCTCAAGCCTCCTTGCTCATCTGCAATCCTACTCTCTGTCTTACCTCTAATTCTTTAAATAATAACCCTGCCATACACTTTACCTGGTATACTCAGTAAACTTATTCCCCTATAATTTTACACTCTCTTTTATCCCCCTTCCTTTATATAAAGGAACTATACATGCCTCTGCCAATCCTAGGTACCTTCCCTCTTTCATACATTTATTAAACAAAAATACCAACCCTCCAGCACTATATCCCCCTGCTTTTAACATTTCTGTCATGATCCTGTTAGTTCCAGCTGCTTTACCCCCTTTCATTCTACGTAATGCCTCACGCACCTCCCCACACTCAGCATCCTGCTCTTCTTCACTCCTAAACGATGTTGTACCTCCCTGGCCAGTACAGAAATTACCGCCTCCCTTTTTCATCGACATTTAAAAGTTCCTCAAAATATTCCGCCATCTACCCAATACCTCAAGCTCCCCATCTACTAACTCTCCTACTCTGTTTTTAACTGACAAATCCATTGTTCCCTAGGCTTTCTTACCTTGTTTATACTCCAAAAAATTTTCTTGTTTTCAGGAAAATTTCTTGACAGAGACTCTCCATTCTTTCATCTGCTCTTCTTTTGCACTCTCTCACCACTCTCTTCACCTTTCTTTTACTCTCCATATACTCTGCTCTTCTATTAACACTTCTGTTTGTAAAAACCTCTCATAAGCTACCTTTTTCTCTTTTATCACACCCTTTACTTCTTTATTCCACCACTCCTCTTTTCCTCCTGCCCACCCTCCTATAGCCACAAACTTTTGCCTCACATTCTAATACTGCATTTTAAAACTATCCCAACTCTCTTCAACCCCACTACTCATACTTGCACTACCTTTCTGCCAATAGTTCTTATATCTCACCCTAACTTCCTCCTCCTTTAGTTTATACACTTTTATCCCCTCTTACTTGCTGTTGCCATTTTCTTTTTTGTCCCATCTACCTTTTACTCTAACTGTAGCTACACAAATAATGATCTGATATATATTTGCCCCTCTATAAACATGTACATCCTGAAAGCCTACCCATCAACCTTTTATCCCAATACATAATCCAACAAACTACTTTCCTTATGTGCTACATCATAACTTGTATATTTATTTATCCTCTTTTTCATAAATATGTATTACTTATTACAAACCTCTTTCTACACATAGCTCAATTAATGGTTCCCCATTTACATTTACCCCTGGCACCCAAATTTACCTACTACTCCCTCCACAACATTTTTTACCACTTTAGCATTAGATCCCCAACCACAATTACTCTCACTTGGTTCAAAACTCCCACACACTCCTCAACATTTCCCAAAATCAATCTCTCTCTCTCTTCTCCAGGTGCATAAACACTTCTATAACCCACTTTTCCATCCAACCTTTATTTTACTCCTAATCCTTGAATTTATACATTTACATTCCCTCTTTACCTGCCATAACTGATTATTCAACATTATTGCCACTTTCTTTAGCTCTAACTCTATTTGAAACCCTGATCTAATCCCATTTATTTCTCCCCACTGAAACTCTCCTACCCCTTCAGCTTTGTCTCACTTAAAGCCAGGACATCCAGCTTCTTTTCATTCATAACATCTACAATCATCTCTTTCTTATCTTACACAACATCCAGCACATTCAAACATCCCACTTTGACGGTTTTCTTCTTCTTCTTTTTAGTAAGCTATACAGGAAAAGGGGTTACTACCCCCATTTTTCCCGGCATTTACTTTACTGTAATATATATTGACCTGGGTAGCACAAGTTGCTATAGTTAATTACTGCTTGGTTGATAATTTCTTTGTCCATTTTATGTGGTAGGCTTCATTGCAAATCTACCATCAGTGTTTTCCCCACAACCTATCTATATTGATTATTCCTTCCTACCTCTTTATAACGTACACTTTTTAACATCCTGTCTTCCGCCTGAATCTTAGGTTTGTCCCACTCTTATAGGTCAGGGACGTCGCAGTTTGACATAGTCCCTTTACATCAAAGCAATAAATCTCCTTTATAATCATTCATAGGTATTCACTTTCTTCTTGCCCTACTCTTTCTTAATTATCCTACCATTGTTGTATATTTGCACAGTGCTTATTCTCTGTTACTCTGACTTTGCCTTCTTTTTTACAGGATAACATAAGGCTGCTTTTGATTTAAATAACGTTTATGCAGAGTGCCAGAAGATTTTAGAAGCAAAAAAACCCAAAAGGAAGATCATGCTAAGTCAGAGTAATGCCAAGAAGTTTTGCAGTAAGCACCATTGGACTTTTTATGAATAATGAACCATTTATTACTTTCCTGAAAAGTTGGTAACTATGCTCATAACATCAACATATAGTACTGTATTGTACTATTGTAAAACAGAAAAAATTTCCCTAAGGAAATAATTGGTGTTTCACCAACAAGCCTTTTTTTCCATTGTACATGAAAATTTGATATGATAGTTTGAAAAAAATAATTTGTGGAAAACTATTTTGTTCATGATCAACTTTCAACAAGTACCGTGAAACCCCACTTCATGTCTTTATTATACATAGGAGCTCACTTGGACACATGAATTGGAACAGCCCAAAATGATCAAGAACTCCAGAAATAGTTTTTAAATTCTATTATTGCAACCAACTCCATCATACAAAATAGTTCATATTATCTGCAGTTCTTACTCGTGCCAGTAAATTACACTTCCAACAGTAAGCCCCAAGTGCTTACATAAATTTTTGCCACATTGCTCAAGCCTGACCATTATTACCAGACACTAATCAAATTTACATATCCACTAAAACCCCACCCATCTTGTATGACTACTACTGCCACTCCACCTCTCTTCTTATATTAGGCCTCCTGTCTGTATTAGATTGAGAGCTTGTGGTAACAGAATGTTGAAAAGTACTCTGGTATTCGTTTAGTATCTTAATCAGAAAAATTAAAAATAATTTTAGCAAATGCACAATGAGTCTACATGAATAAAAGCTTTTTTTTAGCACCTTAGTATTGGTTTTAAGCTATAAACTTGGAGTAGACACATTCAGAATGAGAACAGTAGCAATAGCTTGCTTGTGATTACAAGACTGAAAAAAGTGTAGCATGTATCATGTGATGTCTTCTGGAAGGTGAATGGCAGCAGCATCACTAGAGTACATGAACACTTGGAATAATTTTTATGTATATGGAAGATGAATCATATACAATGTCTGCAATAAGTGACCCATTGTTTAATTACATAGAGCATGTCATGGGCAGACATACAACAATTATTATTATAATCAAATAGAAGCGCTAAACCAAGACATACAACAAATACTTACTGAAGACGAATAATAAATGGGAAAATCTCAATGATAAACTGCTTTAAAAAAACTTCCACTTTACTCTTGAAATTTTCCAAATACAGAACAGCAATCTTAAAAATTTTGTTCACTCATCCTTTGAGGTTGAGTATTATTACTATTTCCTTAAGTTCCTACACACTTCCTATAAGATTTAGTACATCAATACCGTTTTAGAAAATATAAGATTACTTCCAAAAACCTGTTTATATCAACATTATTATTTATTGCACGCTGTATAACCCCCGTGGTTTAGTGCTTCTATTTGATTATAATAATAATAATTGTATTGCACAAAAATACTTGTAAAAGTGCAGGGGTAACTACTGGTTGTTTTTAACAACCTTTCTTGCTTTAATCTGAAAAATAGTGTTAGCACAGATAAAATATTTCACTGCACAATATCAACTCATTCAAGTATCCTTTAGGAATGGGAAACAGACATTTATATTATAATCAAGGGTCATACAGCACCTGGGATAATGGGCATCAGTCAGATTGATCCAAGTAAAGGGAGGATAGGATCAACGTCCTTCCTTCAGGTGAGGCTATTCATAAAAGAAAAAAAAAGTTATCATGGCTCATACAGTTCCCACAGCCACAAAAATAAATCTTTCTTCCTTGGATGCTGTATAACCCCTGTGGTTTAGCACTTCTATTTGATTATAATTATTATTATTATAATCAAAAGAAGCGCTAAACCACAAAAAAAACTACACGCAGATTTGATTATAATAATTTTGATTATAATAATAATTTCTTCCTTGAGGCTAATAGTCTTCACAGATCTCTGCACTCTTTAAGGACTGAAATTTGCTTATGAAAGTTTAGTAAAAATTTTCTTTTATATCTTGTCTACTATATGAATTGATTGTTGAGACAAGCATTATGATGCTCAATCATTTGATTTCAATCGGGTAAAAGTGCTAAGCCCATAGGGTTGTATGGTGCCTGGGAATAGAGGCAATCAGTTTTGATCCAAGGAAAGGATTAAGCCATTTTCTTGCATCAAGAGCTTCACTGAGGGAGACCATCCTGTAATAATAATGAGATGAAAGATTCAAAATAGCAGCAGCAAGACAAATATACTATTGAAAATTTAGACACATGTGCAACATCTGGATATCTTTATTGTAGACATTTTGCCATCCAGTGGCTTTATCAATACAGATTCTAGGACATAATTTGAAGACAGAGAACTATATACAAAGATGAGGTAATCAGTCCCTCAGCCTTGGAGTTGGTGTGCAGAGCACCGTAGTTGTGAAGATTCTGGACCTTCTTCACGGCTACTACAACTACCCATCCCTTTGGGTATGACCTACTTTCACTGGGAAATCCCGCCTACTGATGACTATGACCTCGTCTGCTCCCGTCCCATTCCACCTGACATTAGTATACAAGTGCCAGCCTCCTTGCCTGTGCTCGAGAATTTTCCACTACGGTTGCTCTGCACACCAACTCCAAGGCTGATGGACTGATTACCTCATCTTTTATATATAGTTATATTGTCTTTAAATTATGTCCTGAATCTGTATTGATAAAGCCACTGGATGGCAAAATCCAATAAAGATACCCAGATGTTGCATGTCTAAATTTCCATCTGGTCGGTATTGCATACCATTCTTGTACAAATATACTATTATTGGAATTACAGCTAGCACTCTTATAGTGTTAGTTTCTGGATGTCTTTTCCAATCGCATTTACAAAGTGGAAGAGCCTTCATAGTACGTATGTGCTGTTGAATTTTGAATGCATTTTCAATCACATTATTGTTTCCGGACAACGTTGTACGAGGGCATCTATTACCCTCGGCTAGCATATTCGGCTGAATTGTATGCCATTCTTGTGGCACTTATCCGTATTGCATCTATGCCTGAGTCACCATTTGTGGTCGTTTCAGACCCCCTTAGTGCTTTACAGGCTATCCGTAAATTGATACACCTCACCCCCTAGTTCTTCGTATCCACCTTTGGTTACGCCGTATCTTTAAGCATAAAGATATTGTTTTTGTTGGGTCCCTGGTCATGTTGACGTACAGGGCAATGAAGAGGCAGACACTGCTGTGCGGTGAGCAGTACATGACCTTCCAGTTTCATATAGAGGTGTTCCTTTCACGGACTATTTTGCGGTCATTGCTACCCACCTTCGCACCCGTTGGCAACAACGCTGGTCTGACCTGCTGAATAACAAACTTCATTCTATTAAACCGGTTATAGGTTTCTGGCCTTCTTCTTGTCACCAATGTCGAGGTTGGGAGACTACTCTCCCGTCTTCGCATCGGCCACACTCGTCTTACTCACGGGTATCTCATGGAGAGGCTCCCTGCCCCTCTCTGTGAGCATTGTCAGGTTCAGTGTCTGTTCGACATATCCTGTTGGACTGTCCACTCTATCAACGAGCACGCAGAATTTACCTCCAACGACGTCTTCGCTCTGCGGCCCTTTCTTTACCTTCCCTTCTTGCAGATGGACCCTCCTTTAATCCTGACTCTCTTGTTGACTTTTTGACAGAAACTGACTTACTACACAAACTCTGAAGATTATACCTCTAGCACCTCCCTCAGTCCCTTGTACCTCGATCTCTTGCTACCCTCCACCCCTGCACTTCCCACCGTCATCTAGCACTCCATACCCTACTAATCGTCCATCTCCCTCTTACAACTCACTCTCCCTGCATCCTACAATAACCTGCAGCGCTGTATAACCCTGTGGTTTAGCGCTTCTATTTGATTATAAAATAATAATCAATCACATTATTGCATTATACACAGGAGCTTCATAATTGAGCCTACTCCATGTAACACAGTATTAAAACAATTCAAAATGAGGTAAAAGTTAACACTTTTTTTTTTAGAGGCAATACAGATGTTGACAATATACCTGTTACTTTTTAATGGTAGACAAGAAGCTACTATAACATTTAAATGTCTCCATACTGTATCTGCCTTTAAACCCTCAAGGAGGTAGGTGCCGTGATGCTGATGAGGGACTTTTCAGGAACTGGACTTGCCCTCTTTCTATGGATTGAACCTGATTGCCTCCCATTCCCAATGTACTGTATGATCAATGTGGGATCAGATTTCCCTAATTAAAATAAATATTAATTGGGACTAATCAGTGAATTCATGTACGTAGTATTATTAACATAGTATGTACTCCTGGGAAACTTTTGTTTTTTCTTTTTGGGTCACCCTGCTTCGGTAGGATATGGCCGATTTGTTGAAAGATGATGTACTCCTGGGGAGGCACTGTACCTGTGAGGGTCAAACAGCACCTACAGAATGGGAGGAAATCAGGTTTGAACTAAACAAGGAAAGTAACTCCAACTAAATGCCTAGAGTCATTCAGAATAACGATATTACCATTGTAGAATGTCTTTAACTGTCATTCTTTTTAACTAGTGTATTTTACTGTAAATATCTTTTAAAGTTTTTATGTACTGTACAATAAAATTTGGGACTCTGAATATTTATGTATGTACTAAAGTATTTTATTATCAGTATGCACTCTATAGTGTTGAATTTTCTTAGAATCTTG
Source organism: Cherax destructor (assembly GCA_009830355.1). Classification (NCBI taxonomy): domain Eukaryota; kingdom Metazoa; phylum Arthropoda; class Malacostraca; order Decapoda; family Parastacidae; genus Cherax; species Cherax destructor. The sequence continues at coordinate 35,236 of WNWK01000845.1, forward strand.
TACAGCGGTACTCCGAGTTTCGTACTTTATTCGTTCCAGAAGGCTGTTCAAGTGCTGTTACTGAACGAATTTGTTCCCATAAGGAATAATGTAAATTAGATTAGTCCGTTTCAGACCCCCAAAAATACACTTACAAAATCACTTACAATAATACACTTACATAATTGTTCGAGTTGGGAGCAGTACGAAACTCGGGGTACCACTGTATTATTAAAAATAAAGTACTGAACCCATATGGGTTTTAGAATTTTAAACATATGGCAAATTGTATTGCAATGAAATTTCACATTACTGTTATGTTCCTAGAGGAGTGCTAAATCCATATAGGTTACAGCCCCTGGGAATAAGAGGCATTCAGGGTTAATCTGAGGAATGGTTGGTCCATTTCCTTAGATTAAAAGTACCTTGCTGGCATCAAGGAACCTTCCTTGAAGCTGAAATCATGTTACCATTCTTTCTGTGTGTGTGTGTACTCACCTAGTTGTGGTTGCAGGGGTTGAGTCACAGCTCCTGGCCCTGCCTCTTCACTGGCTGCTACTAGGTCACTCTTGCTCCATGAGCTTTATCATGCCTCCTCTTATAGCTTATGGATCCTGCCTCCACTACATCACTTCCCAGACTATTCCACTTCCTGACAACTCTATGACTGAAGAAATACAGTGGTACCTCTACTTACGAGCAGCTCCCAACTCGAACAATTACGTAAGTGTATTTTTGGGGGTCTGAAATGGATTAATCTAATTTTCATTATTTCTTATGGGAAAAAATTCCTTAGGTATCGGCACTTGAATAGCCGTCTGGAACGAATTTTGCTCGTAACTCAAGGTACCACTGTACTTCCTAACATCCCTGTGATTCATCCGAGTCGTCAACTTCCAACTGTGACACCTTGTTGCTGTGTCCTATCTCTGGAACATCCTGTGTCTGTCCACCTTGTTGATTCCTTTCAGTATTTTATATGTCGTTTTTATACCTTCCCTATCTCTCCTGTCCTCCAATGTCGTCAGGTCAATTTCCCTTAACCTCTTCTCATAGGACATACCCCTTAGCTTTGGGACTAGTCTTGTTGCAAACCTTTGCACTTTCTCTAGTTTCCTTATGTGCTTGGCTAGGTGTGGGTTCCAAACTGGCGCTGCATACTCCAATATGGGCCTAACGTTACAGTGTACAGGGTCCTGAATGATTCCTTATTAAGATGTCAGAATGCTGATCTTAGGTTTGCTAGGTGCCCATATGCTGCAGCAGTTATTTGGTTGATGTGCCTGGTGTTATACTCACCCCAAGATCCTTTTCCTCGAGTGAGGTTCGTAGTTTCTGGCCCCCTAGACTGTACTCCGTCTGCGGTCTTCTTTGCCCTTCCCCAGTCTTCATGACTTTGCACTTGGTGAAGTTGAACTCCAGGAGCCAGTTGCTGGACCAGGCCTGCAGCCTGTCCAGAACCCTTTGTAGTTCTGCCTGGTCCTCATCCAATTGGATTCTTCTCATCAACTTCACATCATCTAAAAACAAGGACACTTTCGGAGTCTATTCGTTCCGTCATGTCGTTCACAAATACCAGAAACAGCACCTGTCCTAGGACTGACCCCTGTGGAACCGCGCTCATCACAGGCACCCACTCTGACACTTCATCACGTACCAACACTCGTTTCCTTCCTGTTAGGTATTCCCTGATCCATTGGAGTACTTTCCCTATTATTCCTGCCTGCTCCTCTAATTTTTGCACAAGTCTCTTGTGTGGTACTGTGTCAAAAGCCTTCTTACAGTCTAAAAAGATGCAGTCTACCCATCCCTCTCTCTCCTGTCTTACTTCTGTTACCTTATCGTAGAACTCAAGTAGATTTGTGACACAGTATTTCCCATCTCTGAAGCCGTGCTGATTGTCATGTATGAGCCCAATCTTTTCAATATGTTCCACGACTCTTCTCCTGATGATCTTTTCCATTACTTTGCATACTATACAAGTCAGAGACACTGGTCGATAGTTTAACACTTCCTGTCTGTTTCCCTTCTTAAAAATTTGAACTACATTCGCTGTCTTCCACGCCTCAGGGAATTGTCCAGTTTCGATAGATTTACTGAAGATTGTGGCTAGCGGCACACACAGTTCCTCTGCTCCTTCTCTCAGTGTCCAAGGAGATATGTTATCTGGGCCCACCGCCTTTGATGTATCTAGTTCACCTAGCAATTTCATCACCTCTACCTTGGTTATGTGTATTGTGTCCAGCACCTGCTGGTGCAACCTACCTCCACGATTTTCTGGAAGCATCCCTGTTTCTTCCGTAAATACTTCTCTAAATCTTGTGTTTATTTCATCACATACTTCTTGGTCATTCTTTGTGAGCTCCCTTCCTTTCCTCAGCCTGATTACCTGGTCCTTGACTGTTGTTTTTCTCCTAATATGACTGTATAACAACTTTGGTTCAGATTTGGCTTTTGATGCTATGTCGTTCTCGTATTGCCTCTGGGCCTCTCTCCTTATCCCAGCATATTCATTTCTGGTTCTTCTGCTCAACTCCTTGTTTTCTTGAGTCCTTTGCCTTCTATACCTTTTCCATGTTCTAGCACACTTGGCTTTAGCCTCTTTACACCTCCAGTTAAACCATGGGCTCACTCTGGTCTTACTATTTTTTCTGTTACTCTTTGGTATGAACTTCTCCTCTGCCTCCCTGCACTTAGTGGTCACTAGTTCCATCATTTCATTTACTGTCTTTCCCTCTAGTTCTCTTTCCCACTGCAGTTCATGCAGGAAACTTCTCATTCCTATGTACTCCCCTTTTTTGAAGTTCGGCTTCTCTCGTTGTTCCCGCGCTGCTGCATTCTCCATTTGTAACTCTACAAGGTATTCAAAACTCAGGACATCATGATCACTAGCACCAAGGGGTCTTTCGTGTGCGATATCCCCTATGTCTGAGCTATTCAAGGTAAATATGAGATCCAGCCTCGCTGCAACATCCTCTCCTCTCTCTCTGGTTGTATCCCTAACATGTTGGTGCATGAAGTTCTCCAGTACAGTCTCCAACGTCTTAGCCCTCCATGTTTCTGGTCCCCCATGTGGCTCTAGATTTTCCCAGTCAATCTCTATGATTGAAATACCCCATTATGAGTAATTTTGTCCTACCCATATGAGCCCTCCTGGCCACTTCAGCTAGTGTACCCACCATTGCCCTATTGTGCACATCATACTCTTGTCTTGTCCTCCTGCTGTTCAGTGGTGGGTTATACATCACTACTATCATCACCTTTGGACCCCCAGTCTGAAGTGTACCAACAATGAAGTCTTCTGTTTCCCTTCTGTCCATTCCTCCCACTTCCTCAAAACTCCACTGGTTTTTGATGAGCAGCACTACTCCTCCCCCTCCTCTGTTCTCTCTGTCTTTCCTCAGGATCTGATATCCAGGTTGAAAGATTGCATCTGTTATCATCCCTGTAAGTTTTGTCTCTTGTTAGTGCTATGATGTCAGGTGATGCATTAGTGATTCGTTCTTGCCACTCTTCACTCTTATTTGTTATTCCATCTGCATTGATGTACCATACCTTTAGCTTCCTTTCCATTACTGTATTTTGGGAGATGGGAGAGGAAGGTGCAGGCTGGGGAGGTGGGAGGCAGGGCAGATTATGGGAAGCTGCTGTGATTGTGAAATTAGTGTTTAGGGGGATGGGGGCTATGATGTGTGGTTTGTTTGTGGTTATTGTGTTTGGTTGATATGTGGTGACAGGGGTTCAGGGGTTTCTAAAAGCATATGTGTTTGATGTTTCCCCAGAGGCTGTTCTTTCCTGTCTGTTGTTGCCTGTCCAGTCTCTTTCCTTCCACTGATTTTGTCTTGCTCTCACTTTCAGTTGTTCCCTTTCTTTTCGTGATCTGTCTCGATTGGCTTCTGTTGTAGTATCCTGTTCCTTACCACTTCCGACTTGAATGTCAATTTGTTTGGTCAATTTTTTTCCCTCGAATACCCCCCAAGTCTGTGAAAATTTTCTACCTGAGACATGTCCTTCTCTCCTGTTATTGCAATAATGCTCTTAATCTCTCTTTCCTCCCAATGCTTTCTTTCATCATAGGTCTTCCCTTCAGCCTCCTGAAGCCCATGAATAATTATTGACCTCCCTCTTTTCTTCCCATTTCTTTTCTCTCAATATCTCTGGATCTGATTTAAGCATCTCCTGGACACAATGATGACCTGATAATAAGTCTGCTAAAGACTTAGCTCCATCCCCTCCTTCAGTCCCCTCCCTGCCTACTGATGTTCCCATTTCAGTCACCTTACTCCTTTTGGACCTCATCTTTATATATTGCTTCAGCTCATCCATTTCTTCCTCCAGTCTTTGTATCTTTGCCTCAGCTACTACAGCTCGTAATTCCCACTTTTTGCTCTCTGCAGATATCTTCTCTAACATGTTATTGTAAAGCTCATTTAACCTTTTTTCCCATTCTTGATCCATTTTGTTCTTGAGCCGTTCTACCCATTCTTCTTTTTCAGACCAACCATCCTCAGTTCCCTTGCCTTTACGTCCTCCCTTTTGAGATCCCATTTTTTTTTATCCTCTTAGGATGCTCTAGCTCCTTCAGGTTTGTGTAAAAAAAATGGGTGGAGGGGAGGGATTTATGATCTAATATGTTAGGTTAGGTTTTTCTGAGTACGTACGTGTGTTTGTGCGCGCACGCACGTCTCAGTCTTTGAAAAAAGGGGGAGGGGTCACTTTAACACGCTAGACCACGCTACTCTTCTGAATATTATAGAAATATTTCACACCCTATTCCACATTAACATATACAGTGGTCCCTCGGTTTTCGCCGAAAATTCGTTCCAGAATACTGCTCAAGTGCCATTAACGAACGAATTTACTTCCTTAAGAAATAATGTCACGTAGGTTAGTCTATTTCAGACCCCCAAAAATACACTTGCAACAGCACTTACGAAAATACACTTACATAAATGTTCGAGTTTGGATATGCACGAAAACCGAGGGACCACTGTACTAATATTTAATACTATAATATTTACTGGTGTATATGTGTGCCCGTGCTAGTTTACTAGCTTATCGTTCTTTGAGAACAAAGGGAGGGGGGGGTCGCTTTATCACCCTAGGCTACGCTACTCTTTTGGAGATTATAGAAATATTTCTCACTAATCCTTATTAATGTATACTAATATTTACTATTATAATGCTTATTGGTGTACACGTGTGTTAGTGTGTGCGTGCACGTTTACTAGCTTGTGGTTCTTTGAGAAAAAAGGAGGGGAGGGGTCGCTAGGCTACACAACTCTTCTGAAGATTTGAAATCACTTACTAAATATTGTCAGGGTTACTCCTATCTATCTCCTGGCATTAAAAGTTAGGGAGTGTGTGATGGTATAGCATACAACCAGCAGGGCGAGACACTGAGACTTTAGACACCAACCAAAAATTGCTCCCACACATAGGCAAGTGACGTCGTCTGCACAGCAATGGAGGCTCCTGGTGGTGGCTTCTATGATCTCCTTCAGTTTGTAACTCCCTCCGTAGATTTTATCATGCATAAAAAACTTGGTATTCACGCTTTTTCCTTTAGTATTATGGTCATAACAAATCTGATGATACTAACTGTAGTCACAACACCAAGTGCTGGGGATTGACTAATTTTTTTCTTTCATTATTTACTGTATCACTCATTTATGACTTTATCACTACACTGCTGCTATAACCAACCAGATATTTGCATTTATTTTTATTTAAGGTCCCAACCTTGACCCATTAAATATGATTGTTTTGATTATTTGTGTCAACACTGCCGCCAGCATTGAACAGCTGATTGGTACCCTCACTCACACACCTTCCAGTAAAATCACCCGCATTCAAATTTAAATTGTAAAATTCTTGATCTTATCACATTATTCACACTCTAGAAAGCTGTTACTCTCGTAGGTATGTTCACTGATTCAATCACGCACGATGACCGCTAATAATAACATAGGACAGCTGCTAGACGCTAAATCCCGGGAGAACTATTAACGATACTGCTTCACGTGTGTGTGCGTGCGCGTGTGCATATACATACATTAAGTGCCCACATCACTTAGGAGGAATGTTTTTTTGTAGTTACAAACTTCAGCCCTATCTGTAACTTTCAGGGGAGGAACCTCAGTGCCATGGAAAGTATTTTTGATCCAAGTTATCGGACCTGCTCTTGGATCAAAGATGATACATGTATGTCTCCCATTCCCCAGGTGCTTTATGACCCCTACAGGGTTAGCACTTCTCCCATGAATGTACCATAATGATACTGTAATTTAAAGAATATAAAAAATTCTAAAAGAATATGTTGTATAAAAAATCTGGGAAATTTAATTATGGGTTTAGCGCTTCAGGATTATGAGGGTAATCAAACCATACCACGGGTGGGGTTCGAACCCACGGTCAGAGAGTCTCAAAACTCCAGACTGTCGCGTAAGCCACTGGGCCAGCTAGCTTCAATAAGATTCATCCAACTAGGTATATTTCTACACCATAGGAAGGTTAGCATAGGCACCACTGTTTCCACAAATGCAAGTTTTTACAAACGAATCTCCCGCTAGCATGGCTGTGACAAACTCTAGCTTAAGTCCCCTCAAAGCCATCAACATGACTCACAAAATCGTAATGACACGATAGCAAACAAACCATACCACAGGTGGGGTTCGAACCCGCGGTCAGAGTGTCTCAAAACTCCAGACTGTCGCATAAGCCACTGGTTTGTTTGCAATCATGTAATTACGATTTCGTGAGTTATGAAGGTAATAGTTGCCGAGAAATGGGAAGTAATCTAGCTTGACTCGAGGAATCGTACCTTCAGTTCCTTGAATCAAGAGCCCTTCAGTCACATCAAGGCATCCCCCATCTAAGGAAATTCTACCAAAAGACATTCGTTTACATTACCTGTTGGATCACTGAAGCAAAATTGCTGCTTTAGGGGTAGAAGGTAAATAAGACAGGTAGATCCCCAGCTGTGTATGACTCACTGTCAATTAGAAAGAAGGGTTACATTCTTGGAAATACACATTTAAGCAAGTGTTAAATAATGTGAAGATCATACTGTAAAAAAGGGTGATGTACCTTTGATACACCTTTAAAGTTTTGAGAGTTTCACTACTCTTGGAGCCCAGCCATGGGCCAGGCTCGTCTGGTGCTTGCCTGGTCAACCAGGCTGTTGTGCTGGAGGCCCCCTGCCCCACATATCCATCACAGCCTGGTTGATCTGGCACCCGATGAAAATACTTGTTCCAGTTTCCTCTTGAAGGCTTTTACACTTGTTTCAGCTGTGTTTCTGATGAACCCTCCCTCAAAAACTTCAAAATACCAAAGAATTTTTTTTTTTTTTTTTTTAACCTTTAACTGTGGTTTAGCGCTTCTATTTGACTATAATAATAATAATAATTACCTTTAACTATAATTGCTGTAGTTTGTAGATTTTAAAGTTTGTGGAGAGGGTTGATGTGGACCTATTAGCCTGAGGTGGATGACTGTGGTTCATGTGTTGATATGGATACTGACTTTTCACTACATAATGGTTGTACTGAAGAAGTAAATTTAGTATTCTGTAATGAATTTCTGATCTGTTTAACCCATCAGTACTTTTTACAAGCAATGCTAAGGCATCACCTGCTTTCATATAGCTTCACAGTAATGCTTCTAGATGTAAAAAATTTCTGCTGCCAAACTAAATGTTTGTGAAGGCTCTTCTTTCCTTTCAGTTTTATGGAAGGATCAGGCTTTGTTCTTTATCTGAGCACTAAATGGGGCCCCTTTTTCTTGTTTTCTCTCTTCAATCTAGACATTCAGTAACTTATCCTACTTTTCATTATTATAATCAATTGTAAGTGCTAAACCCACAAGTCTTAGTGCTGTGTGGAAGAATGTATGATAGTAGTAATATGCAACAGTCAAGAGTAAGCTAGGAACAAAGAGTGTGCAAAATTGGGAGTGCAATAGGTTAGTTTTTGTTAAAAAGTCAGACTGCATGAAGAGTGGAACTTTCAGCAAGGTGGTCAATGAGTGTCTTGGGGCAGTTTAGATGTCAGAAGTGGATTTTGCGTGCTCTAGACAGTACAATCTATTAAGGCATGTTAGATAAACAGTGTGATTTGACAGTCCTTGCAGATAGGTACCGGTTGTTTCTCCATGAGGTGTCCGTTAGTCACAGGAGTCCAATATGTAAGCACGAGTGCAGTCTTCCAAACGCAACAATTGCGGGAAGATGGCCGGAATCCTAAACATGGTTTGACAGAAAACAATGTTCCAATACAGACCAGCATTGTTGCAAGCAGTTGCAGAGGTAGTGAGAGAGCACTGAAAACAGTGAGTAAGGAATACCCCTATGGGAAATCAGGTCTTGAATAGCTGACTACTGTCTGTATGTTCACTGACCTGAACATCAGCAAAATACAACTAATTTAGGCTTACTAGAAATGTGACATAGCCAAAGCTATATATAGACAATAAGAGTCCAAAACCACTACAAATGAGGCAGACATGGTCGCATTGTGGACAATAGAAGTGAGAACTGCATTCAGCTCTGCTGTGAAAATACCAGCCACTTTTAATAAATGACCTCTGATGACTTGTTCATGAAAACAGCTGCACACTTGACACCAAAGGGGGATTTAACCCTTTCGGGGTTTCAGTCGTACTAGTACAGCTTACGCGCCCCATGGTTATGGTCGTACTAGTACGCCTAAATTCTAGCGCCCTCAAATCAAGCAGAAAAAGGCTGTTAGGCCTAGATGTGAGAGAATGGATCTGTGCGATCAGTGTGCGCAGTATAAAAAAAATTCCTGCACCACACAGTGCATAATGAGGAAAAAAAAAACTGACAGAGTTTTTGGTTTAAAACAGCGACTTTACAGTCTATTTTCGTATGGTATTTATGCTTGTATTCTCGTTTTCTTAGTCTCATTTTATAGACTAGATGATATATTACAGAAATAGAGATAATTTTGACTGTTTTCACGATGACAAGTACAGTGGTACCTCGACTTACGATATTTTTTCATTCCAGAATGCTGTTCAAGTGCCATTACCAAACGAATTTATCCCCATAAGGAATGATGTAAAATAGACTAGTCCTTTTAGACCCCCAAAATTACACTTACAAAAGCATTTAAAAAAATAAACTTACATAAAAGGGTGAGTTTGGGGACCATCGTAAGTCGAGGTACCACTGTACCTTGAAATTGAGCGCAAAGTAGCGAAAATGTTAGATTTTGTCCGATGTTCAAGAGTAAACAAATCACACCATGCGTCCAATACACATCAACTGGCGAGTCTAATATTCTTGCACAAGTGCGCTGATATTATTTATACCATTTTTATAATGATGCAGTTGTATACATAACAGTAAATCTTCTATTTTTTGTGAGAATAAAAATTCAAAATGGAAAGCAAAAGTAATGTAAGAGGGGCCTGGAGACGTGACTAATGAACAGAGAAGATGTTATTTTAGTGCCAGGAATGTATGCCTTGTTTATTCTGGACCCTATTTTGAAATTGGCATCGTTTGAAATTTGTGTGAAATTGGCCAAATTGCCATTTTCTGACCACTATTTTGGGTAGTTGAAATTGGTAAATAGGCTATTTCTTGTACTCAATCGATAGAAGAAATGGAGTTCTAGCGAAATAGCTATAATTTTAGTAGATTGAAACAATGGAATTTGCCAAAAATAGGGCTCAAAGTGGGCGAAATTGCCAATGCGTAAATGTCATCGATACCGCTAACTTCGCGAAAGCATAATTCCGTTAGTTTTCGATCAAATTTCATCATTTTTGTGGCGTTATGATCGGAAAAAGATTCTCTATCATTTCGTAAGAAAAAAATTTTTTTTTTTTAAATTCTTGGACCCTGAGAACGAGTTTCGGAGAGGGTCCTTGGACCCCCAAAGGATTAAAACCATCACTGGGTACTGCAATAGCATAACAGTGAGACTGGAAATGATCAAGAAAGAGTGACTGTAAAGTTGTAGGAAGGAAGAGAGCTTTTTCACATAAAAGTGGGGAAGAACAAGCATGAATCATTGGAAATATCCATGGAATGAGGAAAAAAGTAAGATGTAGGGTGAACATACTGGGAAGGTAAATTAAAGAAGTCGTGAAGAGCGAATAGGAGAGGAGAGGGGCGTAATAAATAAGGGCACTATTAAAAAAGTTATCTCTACTAATAAGTTCCCATTCTATATGTGGAAGGGTCATGAAGGTCATGGAAGCAGACAAAATAATGGAGACAATGGTATTGTGTCGTTCTTGTAAAGATGGGTTAGTCACCTCTATATGTAGGCTTTCGGCTGGGAAAGATAAAAAATCCCAAAGACAAATCCCACCCTTGATGAATGGGATGAAGTATAGAAAGAGTAGTGGGAGAGGTTGAAGAATTTAGGTGGTAACTATAATAGGGTTCATATAAGATTAGGGTTGAATGAGGTTGAAGAAGGGTTCATTTATCAGCCTCCTAAGGAAGACAGACTCGAGAGTAAAGGTGCAGAACTTTCAAGGCAGTTATGAGAGGCTTCCAGGAAATTTGGCAAGCCAACATTACACTTATGGGTTGGGGAGGAAGGGGGGTAGCACTAAACCTGTAAGGCCTGGAAGAATGGAAGACATTCAGACTATTCAATTGTAGCACAGATCCAATTCCTTAAATCAAGAGCTCCTTGCCAGCATCAAGGAACCTCCTTTGATGGGTAGTGACCCAACAGAAGGCAAAGAAATTTAACCATAGCGCGTGTTCAGGGATACTGAAGCCATACCGGTATAGAATGGAAGGAGGGGTAATAGAGTGCTTTATGAAAGCTACCTGGTGTGTTTTAGCAATAGAAAATTTACAACCAGGAGTGGTGGCCTAGTTGGAAGCACAACCAATAGCAGTTGGGGAAGAGGTTGCTACAAGGCAACAGTCAGCACCCACACAAGCTATTATTATTTTTTAGTATGCTACAATTGGCACTAGTCACTGAACAATTTTTTTTTCATTATTTCTGAGTGTACAAACAAATGATTAACTCATACCAAAAAAGAGCATTACATTTCCATGACACAGGAGCCCCTGCAAGCATATCTGAAACCTGTTTTCTTAGGATACTTTCAGAGCTTTAAACTTTAGTCATCTTAGCCCCTCCAGCATCACCAATATTCCTCCAGGTACTATGGTAAATATCCAGAGATAAGATGGAATGATATGATCCAAAATCAATTGATAAATAAAGGTCATTAGCACATGCAACACTTCTAGAAAGCAAATTACCATGCTGTACTTGCCTATAGGCTTTGCAGGGTAGAGGGGGAAAACACAGACAGCGTCACTACCATGGCTTCGTATCTAGAATGATGCTTTCCCACTGTATAGCATTCAATACCAATCCTTTCCTGGTGCTCTATTTTTTCCAGTACAAATTCTCAGTCTGTGTTCTAACTGAAAATTTACTGTGATAAGAGGGAAGATCAATCAGAAGTGTAAGCAGGCTTGAGCTTGAGGTGAAGTCCTGTCACCTTATCTAGGTAAACATAAATAAAAGAACAATGAAACACTACACTTTCAGTAAGATTTAATAATTTCTTAGTATACATAGCTAAAGAAACTAAGTTTTTAATTTATGTGATAAAAATTCTGTTCAGTATAACCTCAAAAACTTAATATAATTTGGCAGTGTAAACATTTATGGACAATGTTACCAAAATAAAATTCAGAAAAAAAAAGAAATATCTCAGATAAAAATATAGGAGAAATTCCCACTTTACCCCATCAGTTTCTATTCACACAACATGCACACTTACCATCTTAACCCTCAAGGAAGGTGCCTCTATGCTGGTGAGGGACACACTCATCTAGGGAATTGAACCTAGGTTCCTTTGTATTGAATCTGAGTGCCTCCATTTCCATAAGTGCTGGATGACCCCTATGGGTTTGGCACTTCCCTTTACTGTTAAATAATAACCATCTAAAATAATCTAAAAAATTTACAATAAAAGTTAATATCTCAATACGACACTTGATAATACTACACTCCACAGCACTTTATCGACCATAATTTGATCTCAAGTTTGACCCATTCCAACAACATATATTGGGGGCAAGAGCTTCACCAGTAGGGGATATGCAGTTGCTTGGAAATGGGAGGTAACTTGAGTTCAATCCAAGGAAGGGGAGGACAAGACCAATTCCTAGAATCAAGAATCATACTCCAGCATTGAGGCATTTCTCTTGAGGGGAGAAATTATTATTGAATCCATGGAAAGTGCTAAACCCTTAAAAATCATGATGCCAAAGTTCTCTTGATACAAGGAATTAGGAGATACCATCCCCTTCTGATTAAACAGCGCTGTACGACCCTTACGGATTTAGCGCTTGATTATAATAATAACCTGGTCAAACAAAATTGGCTCCTATACCCCAGGAACTATGACCTTTACAGGTTTAGCACTTCCATATAAGAATAAGAATAATAAAAAAATAATAAATCAAGAGAGAAACAGAAAGAACAAGAACATGTTAGTAAAATGCTAAAAAGTACAATGGGAATCAATACACAACTTCAAGTCTATGCTCTGGCAAAACCCATAATACGACAGTGAGGGATTAGCCCTCTGCCTTTTTCTTTTTAATATTGTTCAAGAAAGGCAAAGTTATGCATCAATGCTTAACCAGTGGAAAGAAAAACTTATTGTCTAACACAAATTCAACACTAAAACTGCAGATGCAAGGTGTCACCTAAAGTATCAGTTTTACTGTATCTACAGTTTGACAGTTCTGTGACTGAGCAGTGGTACTACACCAGTACCCATGATGGAAATGACAAATATGCCTCCCTGCCTCAACCTCAGCCAGACTTATGGAAAAAATCAGAGATAAGGGTTAGAGAGAGACTGAGAAGCACGCTTACTTGCATGTTCTAAATGTGTGCTTGGGACCCATGCTTGTTGTGCTAGCACTGGCAAAATTAAAAATAACCTTCAGCTATATGGATAGAGAAATACTAAAGAAAAGCTGCTTACAATGTAGGTTAGGCCAAAAGTGGAACAGAGAGGTGATATCAGTACCTTAAAAACATATGGATAGATAGAACAAGTATAAAGATGAAAAAAAAAAAAACTATGATGAAAAGCTGAAAACACCAAAAATGTCCTCATTGGATGATAGAAAGCGGAGAAATGATATCCTAAATATAAAATATGAAAAAAGTAGATAAAGATGACTTTTTAGCATGAATAGAATAAGAGGCCATAGTTGTAAATAGACAAAAACAATGCAAAACAAAATGAAAATGTTATCTTCACATAATAATAAAACAATGTAAAAGGGGTTAAGAGATGTGATAAGTTTGACAATCACTGCAAGCCAAAATCAAATTATATACAGTAATTAAAAACTGAGGATGGGAAACATCTAGCACAGTTCAGCTCTTGTAGCTCCAAATGGTAACCAGAGAGAATGAGTCACAAATTAAAAACACAACAAGATGTTTCAGTCTGTCCTGCACTGTTATGTAGTCAGAGAGGAGAGAGAGAGAAAAAAAAAAAAAACAGAAATGTTATCAGGCAATAGAAAGGTTAGTAAACCTCCAAATTTGCCTACTGACCTAATACACTTTGCTGTATTCATCTGATTTTCTTCCCTTTTCTCTCATTCATGATTATAATGGATGTGGATAGTGTAGATAAAAATGAAGTTTAGCTTTTTCTTTTAATTTGATGGTTAGTTATGAAAGGCAATCACAAAACTTATGTTAACAAGCTGCCTGGCATTTTCTGCTTATGAAAATATAAGATGAGGGAAAGCGAGGATAAAATGTACAAGGAAGAGGATAGATACAGGTAAAAAGAAATAAATGAGGAAAGAGATGAGGGAGTTAAGATATTTGAGTGAGAGGATGAAGAGAGTTGTGAAGAAAAGTACCCTTCAGAGGTATTGATGACTGTGAAGTGACTTTTGACCCAAAGAATTGGAGCTACCTTCCCTTTCACTGGATGAAATCTGACTGTCTCCCATTCCCCAAGGTGCTGTATGACCTCTATGGGTTTAAATCTCCCATCCCCCCTCTTGAAATAAATGAAGGAAAGCTGGTAGTAGAAAAAGCAGCAGCAGCATGCTTACACATGTACAATATCCATGCTTACCTTGCTATGCGATATACTGCAGTGGTCTTGTTTATAATGTGCCAGGCACTTTGCTGATGCATGCAGAGAGAGGAGAGATGGAAGGAAGACGGCGCACTTACATGCTCACATCACGTATGTGCAGAACTACAGGCATACCTTGCTAACTGACAACACAGCGATCATTTAATCTGCTTGCTGTATTTGTTGGTGCAGGCAGACAGAAAGAGGAAAGATAAGTACTGTACTATGCACATGTAATGTATTTATTCAGAAAGATTCTATGGTTTGTCTTCATTTTGAGTATTGAGGTGCACATAAGAAAAATGGTATGAAATGTTAAGTTCATGATCATATTTTCTTGACTATATCATGTCTGCAGTCTGGAAAACCCCACAATCCGGCCCCATGGTTGCCGTATTTCATAAGTTTGACAAATAATATTTGTACTATTCTATCATTAAAAAATTAGCCTTAAATCCTTAATGTATTAATTACACTAATATAAAATAGAGTAGTCTAGTCATAATACCAGCAGCAGAGTAATTAACATATGGTCTTGATTTTATAATTGCAAATGTTTATATGCACCAAAAATACAACAAAATATATATATAAAAAAAGCATAGTATGATAATTTTGAAGTACTTACAAAGGTATAAACCAATTTGAATGATTTATGAAGTTAATATTGACATACATAATAAAACCACTTAAAATCTTTGACCCCTCAAACTTAATAGGTACAGTGCGAGTGAAAAAAAGGGGGGAGGGGCATTACTGGTCCTTATGCTTTTCAGATTCAACTCAAATTAGTAGATATTTTTTGTACATCTTTTTTAGAAAAAACTCAAATAAGAAAATTAAAAGAATGAAATTACCATACATATTTCTGATATTCTGTTTGCAACATTAAACTTTGCATTAATCAGATAATGAAGTCTTCCACATAATAATACCAAAGGCACCTATTGGATGAGGTACAAGTATTCTTAGTTCAAAAAATTGATAGAAACTACTCACATTTGATATACAGTATACATATAATATATATACACAATATATATACATCTCTTACACTAGGTTACAACTCTTATTCTAGGAATTCTAATATTTTTTTTGCATTTCCTTAAGGGAAAAAACATTTGGAGCATAAATGAATAAAGTATGGCAAAATGATTTTCTAGTGCATGAAAAGCAGACAAGCTCAGCCTAATTAATAATAAACTGTCATTACTCATGACAATAGGGAATATTTTGTTCAGTAATTATGCAAGATGCCATTTATATTAAGCTATAGCATTTCTGTGTCTTTAAATAAATAAGGGAGTTACTGGAAAATCAAAGTATTTCAATATGAGGGTGTACCATATCCATAAACTCAATAGTGGATACATCCTAGATAAACCGGGAAAATAACCAAACTTGTACAATTCTAATGTTTATCTACTTACCAAACCCTTCAAGGGAAGGTGTCTTGATGTTTAAGGGCTCTTGATTCCAGAAATTTCAGCTACTCTTGGATCAGCATTATTTACCTCCCATTTCTTAAGTCCCATATGACCCCCAGTGAGTTTTGAACTTCCACCTAAACCTAATAAAAATATCTACAGACCTACACTCAGCTCTGAAGAAACCATACCATGGGCAGGGATAGAACCCGCGATCAGAGCCATAAAACTCCAGCCCAACACGCTAGCCACTGGGCCAGCTGGCTACAAGATTCGTCCAACTAGGTACAGTATATTTAAACACCATAGGAAGGTTAGCATAGGCACCACTGTGACCACAAATGCACGTTTTTACAGACGAATCTCCCGCCAGCATGGCCATCAAGATGACGGCTTTGAGGGGACTTGAGCTACAGCTAGTCATGGCCACGCTGGCAGGAGATCTGTCTGTAAAACCTTGCATTTGTGGTCACAGTGGTGCCTATGCTAACCTTTCTATGGTGAATAAATATACCTAGTTGGACGAATCTTCTTGTAGCAAGCTGGCCCAGTGGCTAGCGCGTCAGTCTGGAGTTTTATGACTCTGCGGGTTTTATTCCCGCCCGTGGTATGGTTTGGTTGCAATCATGTCATTACGATTTCTTGAGTCTATGAAGAAGCATGCAGGATAAACCAACATTCAAATATAAACTCAAACTGAACATTAAAAACTGAAAATTTAGTTTGTGCTCCATGTCATCATAAAATGAATATTTCATTAATAAGCTACTTATTCCAATCCAATCACCCTTAAATAGGTGTGATCTGATGTTAGTGAAGGAATCAGAAATACAATTCCCATCACTGGAGCAAATCTGATAACTTTTCATTCACCAGGCACTATATACCCCTATGGGTTTAGCACTTTCCTATGAATATAATAACTCAATTAACTAAAAATCCAATTTACTATAGAAAAAATATTTCAATCAAAACTACTTGAATTAAATAAGCAAATAGGCTCCTTTTGAATCAGTAAATCTACCCAATAGTACTTGTAGTTCAAAGGATAAAATAATTAGTGAATGTTTAGGGAGTTTTCAACCAAGTAAGAGCAATTATAAGTGCCCTATATGCTTAAGTGGGAGAGACTGTTGTAGAGGGCACAGTAGAAAAGTCTGGTGTGCCAGGGATAAAGTATAATGAGGGGCCTCTAACCAAATTATCTACAGATAGATTTTTGGTAATACAGTAGGTAATATTTAGTAAAAAAAAAAAAAAAAAAAAAAAAAAAAAATAGAAAAAAGGGCGTTTAGTTAACAAGATAAGATATAGTGCACATGACAGTAGTTTGCTAGACAATGCATTAGTGGATAAAAGGCTGACTGGAAGACTTTTGTATGGGCATGTTTTTAGAGAAGCAACTGATATGTCAAGATCATTATTTAGTGGTAGCTACAGTGAGAATAAAAGGTGGATGGAATACAAGGAGAATACTATCAGTGAGGAAGAGGAGTGAAAGTCAATTCACCAAAGAAGATAGCTAGTGGGGCATACAAGGAAATGTTTATAGAAAGGTGGGACAGTTAATAAAGAGATCGAAGGTGTATAGAATATACGAATGTAGTGCTAGTGTGTGCAGCAGAAGTTTGCGGTTACAGGAGGGTGGGTGCAGGTGGGAAAAGAAATGGACACAAGTTAGCATAAAATGGACATAAGTTAGCATAAAAGTTTACAGTGTAAAAAAATAAGCATGTGAAAAGAAAAATAGAGGGTAAAACAAGTGGTGAAGAAGTGCAGTCACCATCTTTAATATATTCAAAGATGGGGCCCCCCCCTCCTAAAAAAAAAGAAGTACCTACTCTGCCATTATTACTGAACAAAAAAAAATCCAAATTTCCTTTGTGCCTGATAAAAACCTTTTATTCTCCATTTAGTAATCCTCCACTTAATTAAAATTTTCAAAGAGCGCTCTTGGGATTACAACTCGGAGACCTGAGGATTCTCGACCCTCTTGCTAGCCACTGTGCTTTTCATGCAACTATATATCAAATCCATTTTTGACCTTCAAATTACATTACTATTTCCAAGACAATTATCAAGGATACTAAGGAGGGAGCTGTCATATGCCGCTGAGTAACATGAAACCTGATTACCACTAGAATGAACAACTGTGTGCACAAGTTGTTACTGCATAATGACTAAAAAAGAGTAATTTTACAATTGTGGGTACAATACACCAATCTAAAACCAAGACTTGCTAAAACTTTGAATACTCCTAGTGATGTTACCTGAGATGCGACCCCATATAGCCATGTCCCAACAGTATGGCTATACTACACTTGAAAATGATACAGTATACACATAATAATATGTAATTTAGAGAAAAAAATATTGTGGGTTAAGGACAGTTTAATCGGCAATATTTTCTACTTCAAAATGCTAATTCAATTTAAATTCATTAGTGATATAGCACAAGTGAACCAACATACACAAGCAGAAAAAAGAAAAAGTACTGGTACCATATATTTTCGTCTCAATCTAATCCCCCATCAGCAGAAATTAGTGATGTGGGCCTTGGAAGACCCCAAAATAGTAAAGTAGTAGTACATTTTTCCATTTCATCATCTGTAGGGATTCTCTTGTGATGGTGACCAGTTTTTGTTAACATTTTTTGTTTGTTAATGCATATATATATTATTAGTAGTTTCAGTCACTAGGATAACCTCATCTTCTTAGAAGCTTTGCAGTCATTTTCACACTCTCCATTTTCAGTTGACATGGGTGCTAGATTACGGAAAATTCTGCTTTGGGAGTAATGGCCAAAGAGAGTTGGTAAGAGAGCAACACCATAGCCTGTAGCTCTTTCTCCCTAAAAAGATAAAGAATATTAAATTTAACAAGTACATATAACTATTCTTCATATTATTATATAATAAATAATCAGAAAAACGTTCGCCTAATAATGCACTATGGAAAACTCGGACTGGTTACAAGATTTCTTCTCGTCTCTAAGTCAGGCCTTAGGCCAAACAAAAGTTAATATCCAGTCAATCAGGCAGCTTTTGCTGAAAGTGATCCACAAACCTACATATTCATCAAAACCTGGCTAGTATGACACCTACAACAAGACCTTCATTACTACAGCTTTTCACCTATGAGGCTTAATCAAGCCACGTAAAATAATGTGTACTAATAAAGGTCTCATTTTATTGTAAGTGTCTTTTTACCGCAAGTCTGCTACACTATTCTTTTACTACCTGTACCTCCTACAAGTACTGGGCTTGAAGCAGGGCTTCAAGCACTTTATGGCTGTTTTATATATGAATAGAAGGCTAAATGTGTTCAGAGAGATCATCAGACCTCAAAAGGCATAGAAAATATACCTTAGCTTTTAAGGCAAACAAATCACAACTAAGAAAATATACAACACATAATACAAACAAGGATAAAATTAACAAATAATAACAGAAACAATCAAATATCCAATGCAAATAAATACAGCTTCTCCTCACTTAGAGATGTACTCGTTTACCGATGACTCGGACTTAAGACGGGCTCTCTGACCAACATGCTTACCTAAATAATGTATATAAGAGCTTATTTCCTCTATTCTATTTATTACAATATACACTACTGCATAAATATACCAGAAATGTTATAAATGGTGCAAAGTTGACATTAAAACAATATCAAAAATGGTTAACACAAACCAACTACCATTATAGTATCCTCCTCACTTAGCGACAAATTCATTTATCGACGTGGTCTTAGGAACAGAACTCTGTCGTTAAGTGAGGAGAGGATGTACTATCACACAAAGTTAAGAAAACCAACATCAAATAAAAAGAAACATTAAAATTGTTTTAAAACTCTCCTAATGGTTCCCCGAGATCCTACAGGCACTTCGGTAATTATAAAACCCATGACAAAGGCTCACTAAATGGTTATAACTATGACCATAATTTTTAAAGAGGTGGACAGGTAAGCCAGCGGAAGGCCTTGGTCAGATGACCAGAAGCTCCAACGGTGGGTCATCTGACTAAGACCCGCGCATCAGGAAACATTTGTTCTGTTTCCCGACGAACCTTACCTAACCATGACAAAGGCAGAAAAGCCTAAGCTGTGGGCAAACTTTTAAAGCACGTTCCAGTCAGTGTGACGTAACAAGCTGCACAGTGGGGGGAGAGGGGGGGAAGGGTTAAGCAGGAGCACCTGCAAACAGGTGGCTAAGTAACATTAGACAATGTTTTCGTCTGCTCTAGACCATTATCAAGTTACATGAGAATGGAACAGGGTGAACTGAGAAATCCTCTAAAGATTCCTCTCCGCATTGTAGGTTAGTTGTCAATTGTTTCCAGTCATGGTATTGTGATTTTAGCAAGATGGACAAGAGCTGCACATATCAGAACGATTATAAAAGAAGAGAATAAAATACAAATCTCTACCATTAACAAAAATCTTCTGCCACAAATATCGCTCTATTTGTTGATACAAGATGAAGTAAATACTCACGCTATGAACAGGATATGCCATATCAATATGAATCCAATTTCCTGGAAAATCAAACCCTAGGTGAGCTGCAATGAAAAGACCGGCACAGGAAGACGTTGCATTTGAACGATCCTGAAAGACAGAAAATAGTATTAAAACACTATTCCCAATATCAATTTTTTTTTTCTATGCTGTACTTGAATGAACAAGAAACTCAAAATATTCGCAGCTTTTATGAAGAGTACGTCCTCGACTTACAAACACGTTGAGAATCTTCTGTATTGTGTATAATATCATTATTATATTATTGCTGTATATAATCTTCCTCTTTCAACATGTCGGCCGTTTCCCACCGAAGCAGGGTGGCCCAAAAGGAAAAACGAAAGTTTCTCCTTTTACATTTAGTAACATATACAGAAGGGGGTTACTAGCCCCTTGCTCCCGGCATTTTAGTTGCCTCTTACAACACGCATAGCTTACGGAGGAAGAATTCTGTTCCACTTCCCCATGGAGATAAGAGGAAATAAGAACAAGAACTAGTAAGAAAATAGAAGAAAACCCAGAGGGGTGTGTATATATATGCTTGTACTTGAATGTGTAGTGTGACCTAAGTGTAAGTAGAAGTAACAAGACATACCTGAAATCTTGCATGTTTATGAGACAGAAAAAAGACACCAGCAATCCTACCATCATGTAAAACAATTACAGGCTTTCGTTTTACACTCACTTGGCAGGACGGTAGTACCTCCCTGGGCAGTTGCTGTCTACCAACCTACTACCTAGGTACTGTATATAATATCATTAATATATATATATATATATATTTTTTTTTTTATTAACACAGCGATCGTTTCCCACCAAGGCAGGGTGGCCCGAAAAAGAAAAACATTCATCCTCATTTGTCATATATACCATTGTACTATACTTATGTAATATAGCTTGGTACCAGCCATTTATAGTTAGGCTCCCTTTTGAACCTGTGATATCATGAGCCCCTCATGTGGGACGCTAGCCCCGGGCATTCGGCCTCACTTGTTGGACCACCGTAAGACTAGCAGGTTAAGGCTGGCACTGGCTCTCCTCACAGGTTAAGTCAATATACCGAAACCATCCTACCAGTGTGTTTCACTACGACCGTAATTATCTCCAAGAACCCCATCCTACACATTCACTCCATCACTGTCTTGCCAGAGGCATGCTTACACTACAGTTATAAAACTGCAACATTAACACCCCTCCTTCAAAGTGTCGGCACTGTACTTCCCATCTCCAGGAATCAAGTCCGGCCTGCCAGTTTCCCTGAATCCCTTCATAAATATTGCCTTGCTAACACTCCAACAGCACGTCAAGTCCTAAAAACCATTTGTCTCCATTCACTCCTATCTAACACGCTCACACACGCTTGCTGGAAGTCCAAGCCCCTCGCACACAAAACCTCCTTTACCCCCTCCCTCCAACCATTCCCGCCTTCCCTCCACTACAGATCTATACACTCTCGAAGTCATTCTACTTCGTTCCAGCCTCTCTACATGTCCAAACCATCTCAATGACCCCTCCTCAGCTCTCTGGATAATAGTTTTGGTAATCCCACACCTCCTCCTAATCTCCAAACTACGGATTCTCTACATTATATTCACACAACACATTGCCCTCAGACATGACATCTGCACTGCCTCCAGCCTTCTCCTTGTTGCAACATTCACAACCCATGCCTTACACCCATATTATTAGACACAATACAGAAGGTCCCTAACATGTTCATAAGTTATAGACTTCCTGTATTATGAATATTATACATAATTCAGGAGGTCCCCATTGTATTTGTAAGTTGAAGACATACTGTAGAGCATTTTTTAACACATTTTTTCAACAGAATGACTATTTCCTCCAAACACAGGGAGACCCAAATAAAACACATTATTTATGTAACTATTTGTATCTGATACCCTGCTTCCTTGATGAGCCATCAGATAACTCTACAAATCACCAGCACTAAGTGGTTATTCAAACAATATCTCAAATAAGTAGGCCTCCATTGAAAAAATCATTAAGCTATACAGTGAAGTGGTAGGGTTATTATTGAAAGAATTAAAGGTAAGACAGAGAGCAGGATTGCAGATTAACAAGGAGGCTTTAGAATGGGTAGGGGATGTGTAGATCAAATGTTTACATTGAAGCATATAAGTGAACAATTTTTAGATGAAGGTAGGGATGTTTTCATTGCATTTATGGATTTAGAAAAGGCATATGATAGGATGGATAGGGGAGCAATGCAGCAAATGTTGCAAGTGTAAAAAATAGGTAGTAAGTTACTAAATGCTGTAGAGTTTTTATGAGGATAGCAAGGCCTTAGACTGGGGTGTGTAATGTCACCATGGTTGTTTAACATATTTATAGATGGAGTTGTAAAAGAAGTAAATGCTAAGGTGTTGGGGAGAGAAGTGGGATTAAATTATGGGGAATCAAATACAAAATGGGAGTTGTCACAGTTACTTTTTGCTGATGATACTGTGCTTTTGGGCAATTCTAAAGAGAAGTTGCAAAGGTTAGTGGACGAGTTTGGGAGGGTGTGTAAAGAAAGTTGAAAGAGAACATAGATAAGAGTACAGTGGTCCCTCGGTTTTCGCCGAAAATTTGTTCCATAATGCTGCTCAAGTGCCATTACCGAACGAATTTACTTCCTTAAGAAATAATGTCACGTAGGTTAGTCTATTTCAGACCCCCAAAAATACACTTGCAACAGGACTTACGAAAATACACTTACATAAATGTTCGAGTTTGGAGATGCACAAAAACCGAGGGACCACTGTAATTTGATGAGGGTATCAAACGAGTTAGGTAAAGAAACATTGAATATCACACTAAAGAAGGAGTATGGAAGATGTGAATGTGTTCAGATATTTGGGAGTGGATTTGTCAGCAGATGGGTTTATGAATGACGAGGTTAACCATAGAATTGATGAAGGAAAAAAGGGGAGTGGTGCACTGAGGTGTCTGTGGAGACAAAAACGTTATCCATGGAGGCAAAGGGAATGTAAGAGAGCACAGTGGTACCAACACTCTTATACAGGTGTGAAGCATGGGTGTGAATGCTGCAGCGAGGAGGCGGCTGGAGGCAGTGGTGATGTCATGTCTAAGGGCAATGTGTGGTGTAAATATTATGCAAAGAATTCGTAGTGTGGAAATTAGGAGGTGTGGAGTTACAAAAAGTATTATTCAGAGGGCCGAAGAGGGGTTATTGAGGTGGTTTGGTCATTTAGAGAGAATGAAGCAAAATAGAATGACTTGGAGGGAATGTAAATCTGTAATGGAGGGGTAGGGGTTGTCCTAGGAAAGGATGGAGGAAAAGGGTGAAAGAGGTTTTGTATGTAAGGGGCCTGGGTATGCAGTAGGCATATGTGTGTGGGTTAGATAGGAGTGAATGGAGACAAATGGTTTTTAGGACCTGATGAACTGTTGGAATATGAGCAGGGTAATAATTTGTGAAGGGATTCAGGGAAACTGGTTAGCCGGACTTCAGTCCTGGAGGTGGGAAGTACAATGCCTGCACTTTAAAGGAGGGGTTTGGGATATTGGCTGTTTTGAGTGACATCTAAAATGTCATATCTGGGAACCTCTGCAAAGACAGTGATTATGTGTGAATGATGGTGAAAGTGTTGAATGGTGAAAGTGCTGCTTTCTTTTTTGGGTCACCCTGCTTCAGTGGGAGACGGCTTGCGTGTTGGAAAAAAGTAGGAAACAAGTAGGCATGATACTCTAGTTCCATTTCACATACAGTATCTTTGCAGCAAATTTGAGTGTAATTTGATGATTTTTGGGACTGCACAAAACACTTTGAGTTTTAAGTCCCATTAAAATCTTAGCAAAACAGTAAATTTCCTACAATTCTTTGAAATTTATTGGATGTATTATATTGTATTATATTGTATTATATTGTATATTGTATTATATTGTAGAAGGGTTGTTGAGGTGGTTTGGTCATTTAGCGAGAATGGATCAAAGTAGAATGACTTGGAGAGCGTATAAATCTGTAGGGGAAGGAAGGCGGGGTAGGGGTCGTCCTAGAAAAGGTTGGAGGGAAGGGGTAAAGGAGGTTTTGTGGGCAAGGGGCTTGGACTTCCAGCAAGCATGTGTGAGCGTGTTAGATAGGAGTGAATGGAGACGAATGGTTTTTGGGACATGACGATCTGTTGGAGTGTGAGCAGGGTAACATTGTGTGAAGGGATTCAAGGAAACCAGTTAATTGATTTAGTTGGACTTGAGTCCTGGAAATGGGAAGTACAATGCCTGCACTTTAAAGGAGGGGTCTGAGATAGTGACAGCTGGGAGGGACTTTTCTCAGCTGTCGTATCTGAGCTCCTCTGCAAAGACAGTGATTATGTATGAGTGTGGTGAAAGTGTTGAATGATGATGAAAGGTTTTTTTTTTTTTTTTCTTTTTGGGGATTTTCTTTCTTTTTGGGTCACCCTGCCTCGGTGGGAGACGGCCGACTTGTTGAAAAAAAAAAAAAAATGTATAATGATGATTACATGACCTAATTGTAATCCTTCTTTTCACAAGTAGTTTTGACAGCTTGGATAAATGGTTTTGGCTTATGTACTCTAACACCGGCATCACTCGTGCTTGATTGACTGCCAGAGGCAAAGTGCTTAGGAATTACTTTCATCATTCTTGTGAAGAAAACAAAAGCAGATGCTGCAAAAGTAACTCTACAAACTTCCTGTAAACTTACAAATCCCGCTTTATTTTCATGTCAGTTAAAGTTAAACTGACCTATAAAAACATTTATTTAATCACAAATAAGCAAATTAAAAAAACTGAGGTGGAAGAGAGCAACCAGAAAACATCTACATCTAAGTCTGCACAATTATCACTTGAGGAAGAATGGATTGCGGGGAGAGGGTTGGCTAGGGCTGCTACATCGTATTTAGCCCCAGTGAAAATACAAGACCTAGCAGCATTCACTATCACCTCACATACCTATCTAAATTGTGCGTACAACTTTTGTTTGTCATAATCTATGCAAACAGATACATCAGATCATTATTTAGTGATAGCTAAAGTGAGAATAAGAGGTAGCTAAATTGTGATGTCAGCATGCTTCTGGCAAGACAGTGATTGTATGAACGACGGTGAACCTTTTTCCTTTTTTTTGGGGGGGGAGAAGGCCCTACCTCAGTGGGAGACAGCTGGTGTTAAAAAAAAAAAAAAAACTTACAGCCACAGAATTCTTCATATCTGCTACAGCAGATGCAAACTCTGCAAAATGAAGTTCTGGTGAATAGGGAAGAGGGTGTACCAGATCCCCTGAAGCCTGTCCAGCTGTTACTGCTGCCTCTTCCCACTCTAGTACGTTTGTTAACACCGCTCCATGATACTTCCCTGAAAAGTATAAGTTGAAATAAAAGCAAAATTTTAAATTGCATGCAGGCCATTTACGCAGGTAGACTCCAATTTAATCAATCATAATACAACAGAATGTATAAAGTTATTCCATAATAGTTTTGGGGAAGATTCACTCACCGAGAATACGTACTAGGAAAAGCAGACACTCAAAATAATGTTTTGTATTAAGGCCCTTACCTGATTAAGATTCAAGGCCCTTAATAAACAATGGGCAAAAGTTTGGGTGTTATTTTTCCATAAAGCTTTGCAAGATAACTAAATAAACAAACTTGGTCAGCACTCAACTGACAAGGAACAATCACACTAAATGCATACTTAATGTATCTATGGTAATGGGACGATAATACATTAAGATGTTTCTTGCAGCAGAACAAGCCTAAATCAGACTAAAATAACACTTTTTTGTGTCCCCCAGAGGTTTGACAAATATTTTTTTGCAATATTTTTACATTTCTATTAGACTATGAATTAAAACCATAATCCTTAGATAAAGTTGCCAATAATATTTAGAACATTATTACAATCCTAATTAAAACTGCTGTTATCAATGTAACAAACTATATCACAGGTGCAAGCAAACTCATTTTGAGTGTAACTTCAAGTTACCAAGATTCCAGGGTTTGTGTAAGCATTCCTCTGTGACATTAACAAGAGTTTCAAGAAGTACAAATGCAAATCCAGGCCCTTCAAAACTAGAAATCTCTTACAATTGGCACAGTAGTCAGATTGTCGAATTTGTACCTGAATTTAGTTTTGCTCCAACAAAAATAGAAAAT
Source organism: Cherax destructor (assembly GCA_009830355.1). NCBI lineage: Eukaryota > Metazoa > Arthropoda > Malacostraca > Decapoda > Parastacidae > Cherax > Cherax destructor. The sequence goes on from WNWK01000845.1 coordinate 61,436, forward strand.
AGAAACCCACAGTGAATGATTTCACTAAGACAGAGCCATCACGATAAAGAGATAACAGGGAAACCTAACAATCAGTTTGATGGTCAATACTGCTGGACACTGGAGATAAGAGGAAATAAAGAAGAACAAGAGCTATTAAGAAAATAGAAGAAAACCCAGATAGGTGGGTATATGTGTGTGTACATGCATGAGTAGTGTGACCTAAGTGTAAGTAGAAGTAGCAAGATATACCTGTTATCCCTCATGTTTATGAGACAAAAAAAGACACTAGCAATCCAACAATCATGCAAAGTAAAACAATTACAGGTTTCCGTTTCACACTCACTTGGCAGGACAGTAGTACCTCCCTGGGTGGTTGCTGTCTACCAACCTACTACCTAGGACCACACTTAATATCTATGAATAATATAATACTTATGTTTGTTAGGTAACTTATATCATGGGGTTCTTCAACCTTAATTAACCCTTTGGGGGTCCAAGGGGTCTCTCTGAAACTCGTTCTCAGGGTCCACGAATTTAAAAAAAAAAAAAAAAAAAAAAATTTTCTTATGAAATGATAGATAATCTTTTTCCGATCATAACGCCACAAAAATTATGAAATTTGATTGAAAACTAACGGAATTATGCTTTTGCGAAGTTAGCGGTATCCATGACATTTACGCATCTGCGATTTCGCCCACTTTGAGCCCTATTTCCGGCAAATCCCAATGTTTCAGTCTACTAAAATTATAGCTATTTCGCTAGACCTCCATTTCTTCTATCGATTGAGTACAAGAAACTGCCTATTTACCAATTTCAACTACCCAAAATAGTGGTCAGAAAATGGCAATTTGGCCAATTTCACACAAATTTCAAACGATGCCAATTTCAAAATAGGGTCCATAATAAACAAGGCAGACATTCCTGGCACTAAAATAACATCTTCTCTGTTCATTAGTCACGTCTCCAGGCCCCTCTTACATTACTTTTGCTTTCCATTTTGAATTTTTATTCTCACAAAAAATAGAAGATTTACTGTTATGTATATAATTGCATCATTGTAAAAATGGTATAAATAATATCAGCGCACTTGTGCAAGAATATTAGACTCTCCAGTTGATGTGTATTGGACGCATGGTGTGATTTGTTTACTCTTGAACATCGGACAAAATCTAACATTTTCGCTACTTTGCGCTCAGTTTCAAGGTACTTGTCTTCGTGAAACCAGTCAAAATTATCTCTATTTCTGTAATATATCATCTATTCTATAAAATGAGACTAAGAAAACGAGAATACAAGCATAAATACCATACAAAAATAGACTGCAAAGTCGCTGTTTTAAACCAAAAACACGGTCAGAGTTTTTTTTTCCTCATTATGCACTGTGTGGTGCAGGAATTTTTTTAAACTGCGCACACTGACCGCACAAACCCATTCTATCACATCTAGGCCTAACAGCCTGTTTCTGCTTGATTTGAGGGCGCTAGAATTTAGGCGTACTAGTACGTCAATAACCCCAGGGCGTAAGACGTACTAGTACGATTAAAACCCCGAAAGGGTTAACTAGCCAAAATATTGATCAAAAGATTTCAAAAATCATTACGACATCGAGACTAAACAAAATCAGGTTCGTGATCAATGCATCAAAGATAGCTTCAAACGACCAATTTGGTTTCTGAACAGGATAAAAAGTTAAATTTTGTTGGCTAGTGAAATGGTAAATTCCTCAATGTCTCATGATAGAAAGCTTCATAATTTTCAAGTAAATGTGAAGAGGAATTTCTTAAATATCATCTGGAAACAAGTGAAAAAACTTAGGTCTCTCTCTCTCTCTCTCTCTTGGGAATAACTTTTCAACTTAATACAGTACAATCAAATGCACAAAATCTGGATTCTCACTGTCAGTTTAGTGTCATGCACAAACAAAATACTCAGTAATGAGCAAAACGTAAATTACTAAATGCAGCACTGCCCCACCTGTTGCAGTTCCTTGTGCACCTGTCAGTGTTGCCATATCCAGAATAGTGGTGCAGTGCAAATCTTTGGCTGCATATGCCACCCCATCACTCAAAACAAGACGACCCTCAGCATCAGTGTTGTTGATTTCTACAGTTCTAGGAATAACAGGTTTCTATTAAACAAATTTTAATTACAAAATGCACACAGTTGTTACAACTGGGTGAGCTTAATTTCCACTGGTTATGTAGAACATTTTGGACACACTAAAATTAGAAATTAAAACTACTTGACATTGCATAGTTGAAGCTACATTTTTGGAATGATAAGTTTAATATAATCAAGTTGTCTGGAGATAAGATCATTAAATGTAACTATTATTTTATGTAACAAAACTCTGCATATTAAAACAGCAATATTAATATGAAGAAAAAGTACAGTAATACAAAACTGTAGTTACAATTATTGTTATAATTATTTTGGGGAGGGGGTAGAAATATTGTTGACAATAAGTGCATCATGATGAATGGAATCGGATAAGCAGGTTGCACCAGATATGTTTCATATTTATATTTAATCTATGTAGATGCACCATATTCTTCCTCCGTAAGCCATGCGTGTCGTAAGAGTCGACTAAAATGCCGGGAGCAAGGGGCTAGTAACCCCTTCTCCTGTATACATTACTAAAGTTAAAAAGAGAAACTTCTGTTTTTCTCTTTGGGCCACGCAGCCTTGGTGGGAAGCGGCCGATTTGTTGAAAGAAGAAGATGCACCATACATCAAATGGAGACGATGTTATTCAGCAAAATTTTAGAAACAATTGGCAGATACGGAACGTTTAGAATCTTCTAGTACATACAGGGTTCCATATTATTTAGCCTTCTATTTGCATGAGTTTCTACTCAGGTTGAGTCAAACACATGGAATGTCAAAGAGATATTAGTTTCTTGTTTTGTATCTACACATTCTGTTGCAGCTACAAAAGAAAAGTTTTAGGAATGTTTTTTCTTTTTGTATAAAGTTTATTGTATATGTAGTAATCAGAGTAGCAAATGTAGGTGCTTTCTAAATCAGGTATATTTAAACTTTTGAAAAGTGGGAGTGCATGATGTCAGCAAGATTTTTATTTGGATAGTGAGGTTTGGATTAAGTTATGTAAGAGAGGGACTATTTCCTGGTAAAAGAAGGCCTGCCTTAGGCAAAGATTTGTGAAGACACCATGGCTGTTTAACAGAATATGTATAGTATTTATGAAGGAACTCAGGGTAACAGGTTAGACAGAATGAGTTCTGGAGGTGGGAAGTATAGAGCTTGCACTTGAAAGGAGGGATGAGGATGTTGCACACTAATCCAAGTCTAATAATAAATAATGCAATATGTTGCAAATAATTTCCTTAATGTATTTCCATCCATATAGTTAAAGGGTATCTTGATGTTAGTAAAAGATGCACATTATTCATACAACTGCATTTAAGTGGTCCTTGGATAATGGTACAGTAATGAATTATAATTACTCCAATCCTTCTACTTTTTATGTATTCGAAAGATTCAACTGCCTAAGCCTACTACAGTGGTCAATTGGTTTTTGTGTTTAATCCGTTCCAGAGGGATCGACTAAAACCAAAATAGACGAAAACCAAAACCATTTTCCCGACAAGAAATAATGTAAATTCAATTATAATTCGTTTCAGACACCCAGGAGTATTAACAAAAAATAATTTGTTAGAGATTAAATATAGATTTACATACAGAAAAGAATGACAAATAAATATAAAGTACTAATAACATGTATAAATGAGCATTTAACATCACACTTACCCTTACTGGCGACTCTTGTCGGTGTATGGAAGACAGAGAGGAGAGAGGGAGGCGAGTTTATTGTTTGGAGGCAGGACAAAATGCTTCAATTTGACACTAATATCAGCTCTACAGCTTATTTATCTATCACAATTCATCTAATATGACATAATAAACAATATTAATAACATAGAAACATGATACAGTGGAACCTCGGTTTACGATGTTATCACCTTACGTTATTTTCGGTAACCGATATTTATAACGTAAGAAATTTGTTTGTGGTTTACGATGTTTGCTCCGGTTACCGACATTCGTACCGGACCTGTCCGCTTGGCGCCCAGCTGAGCGCGCACTCCAGGGAGCGTCAGTGCTATTGTTTACAAGCGAGAGCGACCACCCACCCACACCCACGCATTCATACCAGTATATTGTCATTATTCCACTGTTTTTAGTGCTTGCAACTGCTAAATAAGCTACCATGGGTCCAAGGAAAGATCCTAGTGCTAAGCCTGTGGCAAAGAGGAACAGAAATATATGTACGATAGAAGTGAAGAAGGAGATAATAGAAAAATATGAAAGTGGAGTGCGTATCAGTGACCTGGCCAGGCTGTATGGTAAACCCTATTCTACCATCGCTACCATTGTGGATAAGAAATATTTAAGTAAAATCAAGGAAGCTGTTGTTGCAAAAGGTGCATCTGTGATCACAAAACAGAGACCACAAGTGGTGGAAAATGTGGAAAGGTTGTTGTTGGTGTGGATCAACGAGAAACAGTTAGCAGGAGATACTGTTTGGAGGGAATAATATGTGAAAAAGCAAGGCAGTTGCATGATGATCTCCTTAAGAAAATGCCTGCAACGAGTGAAGTGAGCGAATTTAAAGCCAGCAGAGGCTGGTTTCAAAATTTAAGAAGCGTACTGGCATACATAGTGTTGTGAGGCATGGTGAGGGAGCCAGTTCTGACAAAGTGCGGCTGAAAAATATGTTCCTGAATTCCAGGAGTACCTAGAGGCTGAACAATTCCTCCCCAACAAGTGTTTAATTGTGATGAAACAGGCCTGTTTTGGAAGAAAATGCCCAACAGGACCTACATTACTCAGGAGGAAAAGGCACAGCCAGGACATAAGCCTATGAAAGACAGGCTAACGTTGATGCTTTGTGCCAATGCAAGTGGTGATTGCAAAGTGAAGCCTTTACTAGTGTATCTTTTGAAAATCCCAGTGTTTGGCAGATGCGGTGTCAGCAAGTCTAACTTGTGTGTGATGTGGAAGTCTAACAAAAGGCTTGGGTCACAAAGGACATTTTCTTAGATTGGTTCAATGAAGTGTTTGGCCCCAGTGTGAAGAAATATCTATTGGACAATAATTTGCCACTTAAGTGCCTCCTGATAATGGACAATGCTCCTTGTCATCCTCCAAACTTGGTAGAGAAAATTGTGGAGGAGTTTAAATTCATCAAAGTGAAGTTCTTGCCCCTAATACCACTCCTCTCCTCCAGCCCATGGACCAGCAGGTCATTTCCAACTTTAAAAAACTCTATACCAAAGCAATGTTTCAAAAGTGCTTTGATGTGACCACAGACATGAACATAACCCTAAGAGAATTTTGGAAAAACCATTTCCATATGCTGCATTGTGTACACCTTATAGGTAAGGCTTGGGAGGAGTGACTACCAGGACTTTGAACTCTGCCTGGAGAAAATTGTGGCCAGACTGTGTCCTAGGGAGGGATTTTGAAGGTTTTGGGGCTGAGCCTCAGAACCCTGAGCCTGAGCCTGAGCCTGTTGTGGAAGAAATTGTGGAATTGGGCAAGTCTTTGGGGTTAGAGGTGAGTGGTGAGGATGTGGAACAGTTGGTGGAGGAGCACAAGGAAGAGCTAACCACTGAAGATCTGCAAGAGCTTCAACAGCAACTGGAACAAGAGAGCAGAGGTCAGGACAATGGTTCAGAGGAGGTGGAGGAGGTGGAACAAAAATGGAAGAATGTGCCTTCTTCAAGGATTAAGGACATTTGTGGAATGTGGAGCAAGGTGCAAGCATTTATGGATGAATATCACCCTAACCATGCTGTTGCAGGCCGTGCTGGCAACCTGTACAATGACACAGTGGTGTGTCATTTCAGGGATGTGTTAAAGAATCGCCAGACACAGATCTCCCTGGACAAATTTGTTGTTAGAAAGAGGTCTAGTGACTCTCAAGCTGGTCCTAGTGGCATTCAAAGAAAAAGGGAAGTAACCCCAGAAAAGAACTTACCACCTGCAGTGTTAATGGAAGGGGATTCCCCTTCCAAACACTAGCATACTACTCCACCTTCTCCCCTCCTCCCATCCTCCACACATCAACAACTCTTCAATAAATGTAAGTGACATGTTATTGTATAATATTTGCATGTTTATTTATGTATTCTTTATTAAATTGTGTATTATTTAATGTCCAAAAGTTCTAAAAAATATTTTATTTAACTACTTTTGGAAGTCTTGGACGGATTAAATTTATTTCCATTATTTCTTATGGGGAAAATTGATTCGTTTTACGATTGTTTCGGCTTAAAATATGCCCTCTCTGACGGATTAAAATCGTAAACCGAGGTACCACTGTATATACTCTAGAATGAATAAAATATGTCATTACGAATGTGAGGACTGGTGATAGTGTTATTGTTGTTGGGTTTATAAGGGCCACTGACCATAAGCCGTACATATAGTGGTGGTGGTGGTGGATTCCACCACCAGAATTCACACTGAATGTACGTAATTTATAAATAAGAAAGATTTACACTTTAATTTATAAGAAATATTTACACTTTATAAATAAGAAATATTTACACTTATCTTGGAGGAGATAGTGGCAGAGGGCAGCTCTGGTCTCAATGCCCCTATATTCCTCAAACAATAATGAAGGAGTTAAGTTTCGTGTCGTCATTTTTCTATCGCTTAATCGCTTAACTTACTTGCTACACTGTTAGTGCTACACTTTATCGCTGGCTGGCACTATAGCCTTTATCGACTCCACTTTGATACTTTGCTACAATTTCTTTCTTCAATTCTATGGTGTTCCTCACTTTCTTTACCAAAGGACTGGCACTAGGAGCTTTCTTTGGGCCCATGGTAGCTTATTTAGTAGTCACACACAATAATCAAGGGCCAAAAACAATGGATTATTAAGAAATGTTTTGTATGAACTTGCAGGATAATGTTCGCTCAACCAGAAACAATGCTACACTGCCTGAGAATTTGCATGGGAGGCGGGCTTGCGGGTTTTGTATGTGCACTGGGCAATGGACAGGTTCTGTACCATTGATGAAAGCTAAGCTTTTTTTCCCGATGGTAATGAAACCAAAAGTATAAAATTTGATGGAAAACTTACAGAATTATGCTCTCACGAAGTTAGTCTCGGCGATATTTACACATTGGCAGTTTCGCCCACTTTGAGCCCTATTTTCGGCCAATTCCATTGTTCCAGTCAACCAAACTCATAGCTACTTCACTAGAACTCCATTTCTATCGATTGAGTACAAGAAACCACCCATTTACCTATTTCAACTACCCAATAAAGTGATCAGAAATTGGTAATTTGTCCAATTTCATACAAAATTAAAGGAAGGCCAATTTTAAAATAGGGTCCAGAATTAACAATGCAAACATACCTAGCACTAAAATAACATTTTCTCTGTTCATTAGTCATGTTGCCAGGCCCCTCTTATATTACACTTGCTTTCCATTTTGAATTTTTATTCACACAAAAAATAGAACATTTACTGTTATGCAGACTAGTGCATTATTGTAAAAATGGTATAAATAATATCAGTGCATTTATGAAAGCCTATCAGACCCACCAGTTGACATGTATTGGACACGTGATGTGATTGGTTTACTCTCGAACATCGGCAAAAATCGAATATTTCTGCTAATCTGAGCTCAATTTCAAGGTACTTTTAGTCTGTAAACCATTCAAAATCATCTATCTCTATTTCTGTAATATGTATATCTTCCATTCTATCAAATGAGACCAAGAAAACGAGAATACAACCATAAATACTATACGAAAATATACCACAAAATTGCTGTTTTAAACCAAAAACATGGTCAGTTTTTCCTCATTATGCACTACATGCTGCAGGTTTTTTTTTTTATACTGTGCACACTGACCACTCAGATTCATTCTTTCATATGTAGGCCTACCAGCTATCTCCCACAAGATTGGAAGCAGCTAGAATTTTGTAGTAGTATTACAGGAATGACAATGGCTTGCAAGCCATATATTACAGGACAGACAGTGAAAGGGTTAGTTATAGTTTCCATGCAAACTAGAGTGCAAACTAAAGCCCTTCTAATGAGTACAGTACTGAGTTGGTGATAAATAAAACACTGAGTGATTAAGGATCATTCACTTTACAAAAATATTTACCAATAAGATCACTTTACCTTCCTGAATACAATGTGTGAATGTCATCAGGCTTTGTTGCAGTTGGTCCAACAGCATTTTCAGCCAAACAAAATACAGCATGAAGGTTTTGTGTAAATCCTGCTTGCACAGCCACATAAAAGGCTCCTAATATTGCAGCTGCACCTCCACAATCACGCTTCATTCCCGGCATGCTCGTCTGATAAAGTAACACTGATAAGACATACAGCATTATACTCGAGACATACACAAAAATTAGAGAATTGGTACAGTATTATACATATCTTTGCTTGACTTAAAACACTCGTATAAACAACAATACACCTGTGTGATAATATACATCTCACCTTTGTTTTGATACTCAGTCCACCAGTGTCATATACAATACCCTTGCCAACCCAGGCCATGTTTTCTGTTCCACCGGGTGGAGAGTGAGAGAGTACAACAAGTGCTGGAGGATGGACCGCGGCTTTTCCTACTCCATATATACCACCAAAGCCTTTAACAGCCAGCTCCTCACCTCTAATAATTTGTGGTTTGAGTCCCAAAATTTGAGCCACCTTCTGCACTTCCTGTTCAAAAAAATTAGTCATGTAATTTATTCTGCAATATTGAATAAATCCTTTACTTTGTTCTGTAATTTGTTAAAGATAAACAGATTTTCCTTCAGAGACCACTTGCTCTAACCCAATCAATGAAATACTGGTCATTCTACATCTGATTACATTTTTTATTTATACAGTACGTACTTCGATACAAGGGTAATTTGCATTTGATGCCAACACACTTTTGAAAGGACAGCTATAGAATGAATGATGGCAAATGTGTTTTTCTTTGGATCACCTTGTCTTAGTGGGACATGACTGTTGAGGAAAATTCAAACTCCTCTGAGATGCCACAAAAATATACTAGCATTAATTCTGACAATACTACTACAGACTTTCCAGGAGTATTGTACCTTCATTTAAGAAAAATTATTTTTAGAAATCAATCATCAACTTATACTGTATTTAATACAGTGGACCCCCGCCTAACGAGCACCCCGGAAATCGTACAATTATGTAAGTATAATATTGTAAGTGCTTGTGGAAGTGTATTTTTGGGGGTCTGAAATAGACTAACCTATGTGACATTATTTCTTAAGGAAGTAAATTTGTTCGGTAATGGCACTAGAGCAGGCTTCTGGAATGAATTTTGCTCGTTAGGCGGGGGTCCACTGTATAAGTAATTTTTTATTTATTACTGTTATTGTAGCTTTCCATGGACTGGTACCAGATTTCATACTATTACTAGTGTGCAGTATGATTTATTCTTATTATGCTGTACAGCATGTATACATATACAGTGGAACCCTGGTGTTCGAGCATACCGGACCTCGATCAAACTGGAGTCCGAACAATTTTGTTCAGAAAAAACTGACTTAGTCTCTGACATTTTCCTAATCTGAATGCATTGACTTGTTTAAAATTCAGTTGTAAGAAAACTTTACACAAAAGCCCTGTTTCTAAAGTGCTTTGAAGTGACCTCCCAGAGACTTTTGGAAGAGTCAGTTCAACAACCTCCTGTATGTGAGGCTGATAATTAAAGCCTGGGATATACTGTTTAGCATATCAAACTTTTTGCAGTTTGAACACACCTAGGAACTAATTAAGTTCAAACACCAAGGTTCCACTGTATACTTTTAGTTAATTATATTTTAAAACATGTTTTTCTTGACTGAAATTTTTTTTTGCTTTATCTGACAATCAAGAGTGTCATTCACCGATTTTTATTATTCGCTGTGCTTCTAGAAATGGAACCACACAAATACTGGAGATTTAATGTATATAAGCAACAGCACAGCAGGGATACCAGAAAATGTTTCTCCATAAATGAAGTGGTTTATGACTCGAATAAACTCAGAAACAGTGTATAGGAAAATCATTGCAATTTTTAAGAACATAAAAGATAAATATATAACAAGAAGGGATAACATGAGCACAAATTATTATTATTATTAGAGGAGAGAGAGAGAGAGAGAGAGAGAGAGATTTTGGGAGATGTTAAGCGAGTGTGTAGGAACTTTTGAGCCAAGTGAGAGAGTAACTGTGGTAAGGGACCTAAATGCTAAAGTAGGAGAAGCATTTAGAGAGGGTGTGGTAGATAAGTTTGGGGTGCCACAAATAGGGAAATTATACATACTGTACTGGTAGGTGCTGTAAAGGTAAACAAAATTATTAAAATTTTGAAAATATAGAGCACTAAGAATTATCAGTGATTTACAGCCTCAAAATAAGGAGAAACAGAATTTTACTATATCCAGTACCTCAATGAAAGCATCAGTGTGCATCTCATTAGCTGGTGAATCTACAATTCTAGCAGCAAGACGGACACCATAAACAGCATCATTCAATACCTGCCAAGAGAAAAACTATTACACACAAAATCAATGAAAGCTGTGAATTTTCCATTAATAAGAGGATACTCATTACTGATAATTTCATAAATTAATGTCAAATAGAAATAATTTTATGTAACATGGAAGAAGCATAACTAGGCTGTATATAAAATTCCAGCTAGAGATAACTAACAAAATAAAGTTATCTCAAGCTGTAATAGACTTTTTAACTAAATATGGCATATGCAAAAAAGTGTGAATCAGAAGCTTATCAAATATTTTTAGGAAAGAACATTAAAGACATTGACATCTAATAATTTTATTAATACAGATGTTTCAATTCTTGATAGTACAAGTAAGAGAGAGCAAGTTAAAAATTGCCATAACAGAAATGTAATATGCTAAAATAAAATAAAAATACTTTGTTCATTCAAATCACACATTAAAAAACTTAACTAACTTTGATATCCTCATCTGTCACTGGTGTATCCCCCTTTCCAACTAGCAACACTTCCACAGTTATGGTGTGGTCAGTGGATGTAGCTGTGGCAGTCTTCCGTGAGTAAGTGGGATAAGCTCTTGCAACACCACAGGCACTGGCAAAAAGATCTGCTTTCTCACAGACAAGCTGTAATGGCAAGAGATACCGGCTCCATTCAAGTATTTTAAAATATGAATCATTCAAGTGAGATCTAGCCCATAAATCTACATAGTATAACTACAGTATATCCATACCAGTTTCATGCAAATAACCCAACCAGCCTAGAAACATCTAGCCAAATGGAAAAGAGACATGAATCTATCAATGATTGTCAACAGACAGAAGAGCTTCCACTCATGCCTGACTGTCACCACAATTCCACTTGTGAACAAACAGCCTCTTCTACCAACAGCAATAATCATGAATAACTGGCCATCAACTGCTTAATAAGCCTCACTTGATACCTTGATCTTAAACTGCAATAAGCATAGTATTGCCATTGTATTTATTTTATAAAAATTTTTAGAGATGCCTCCACTGAAAGTTTTTACTTACTAATATTGTTGAATACCTCATCCTCCTAATTAACATCAGTATTTGACTAAGAAGTACAATGTGTAACTGACACTATAGAGAAAATGTGATTAGTTAATGTTTGATTGCATTTTGTCATGCTACATAAGTTTCTATTGACTATGTATTACTGTATTTATTGGCATTGTAGTATGTTATAACTGGTCGAATCTTGCTTATAGATGACAAGCTAATCTAACCAAACCCACTTTGTAATGAATCAATACACAGTACAGTATGTATTTACAAAGTTAATATTTGCTTCCTAGGTAGTAGGTTGGTAAACAGTAACTGCCCAGAGAGGTACTACCGTCCTGCCAAGTGAGTGTAAAACGAAAGTCTGTAATTGTTTTACATGATGGTAGGATTGCTGGTGTCTTTTTTCTGTCTCATAAACATGCAAGATTTCAGGCATGTCTTGTTACTTCTACTTACAATTAGGTCACATTACACATTCATGTACAAGCATATATATACACACCCCTCTGGGTTTTCTTCTATTTTCTTACTAGTTCTTGTTCTTATTTCCTCTTATCTCCATGGGGAAGTGGAACAGAATTCTTCCTCCGTAAGCCATGCGTGTCGTAAGAGGCGACTAACATGCTGGGAGCAAGGGGCAAGTAACCCCTTCTCCTGTATATATTACTAAATGTAAAATGGGAAACTTTCGTTTTTCATTTTGGGCCACCCCACTTCGGTGGGAAACGGCCAACGTGTTGAAAGAAAGAAGGATTCCTGGTGTCTTTTTTCTGTCTCATAAACATGCAAGATTTCAGATACGTCTTGCTACTTCTACTTACACTTAGGTCACACTACAAGCATATATACACACACACCCCTCTGAGTTTTCTTCTATTTTCTTACTAGTAATTGTTTATTTCCTCTTATCTCCATTGGGAAGTGGAACAGAATTCTTCCTCCATAAGCCGTGCGTGTCATAAGAGGCGACTAACATGCCGGGAGCAAGAGGCTAGTGACCCCTTCTCCTGTATACATTACTTCCTGGAGTGCATTCAAGGGATCAACACCCCCGCAGCCCGGTCCACAACCAGGCCTCCCAGTGGATCAGGGCCTGATCAACGAGGCTGTTACTGCTGGCCACACGTAGTCCAACGTACGAACCACAGCCCGGCTGATCCAGCACCAACTTTAGGTATCTGTCTAGCTCCCTCTTGAAGACAACCAGGGGTCTACTGGTAATGCCCCTTATGGCTGGTGGGAGGCTGTTGAACAGTCTTGGGCCCCGGACACTTATTGCATTTTCTCTTAAGTGTACCAAAATAAGAAACCATGGCTCCCAAGAAAGTTCCTAGTAAAGTTCCTGTGGTAAAGAAAGTGAGAAACACCATGGAATTTAAGAGAGAGGTGATTGAGAAATATGAGAGTGGTATGCGGGTGCTGGAACTTGCCAGGATGTTTGGGGAAAACAAATCAACTATTTCATCCATCCTGGCAAAGAAAGAACAAATCAAGGACGCTGATGTTGCCAAAGGAGTAGCTTTTGTAACGAAACAAAGGTCACCAATAATGGAAGAAATGGAAAGTTATTGTTATTATGGATTAAGGAAAAAGAAATAGTGGGAGACAGTGTAGTGGAGTTTGTTATTTGTGAGAAGGCAAGGCATTTGCATGAAGATCTTGTGAAAAAACTCCTGGAACAAGTGCTGCTGGTAGTGAATTTAGGGCCAGCAAAGGCTGGTTGAGAGATTTACGAAGCGTAGTGGCATACACAGTGTTGTAAGGCATGGTGAGGCTGCAAATTCAGACAAATGTGCTGCTGAAAAGTTTGTGTCTGAATTTCAGGACTACATAAAGAGTGAAAATCTGAAACCCCAACAAGTGTTTAATTGTGACAAAACAGGCCTCTCTTGTTGTGTAGTAATGCTAGTGGGGATTTCAAAGTGAAGCCTTTACTCATGTATCACTCTGAAAATCCCAGAGTGTTCAAGAAACACAATGTCCACAAGAAAAGATTGTGTGTGATGTGGAAAGCTAATCATAATGCATGGGTCACAAGGCAAATTTTCAAAGATTGGGTTGATGATGTGTTTGGCCCAAGTGTGAAAAAATACCTTCAGGAAAACAATTTGGGACTCAAGTGCCTCCTGGTACTGGACAATTCTCCTGCACATCCTCCAGACTTGAAGACCAAATGTTTAGGGACTTCAAATTTATATAAATGAGTTCTTGCCTCCTAACACCACTCCTCTTCTCCAGCCCATGGACCAGCAGGTTATTTCTAACTTCAAAAAACTCTACACAAAAACAGTGTTTCAAAAGTGCTTTGAAGTGACCTCGGACACTCAACTGACCCTTAGAGAGTTCTGGAAGAATCACTTCAATATTTACAACTGCATAAGCCTTGGGAGGGAGTGACTTCCAGGACTTTGAACTCTGCTTGGAGACCATTGTGGCCAGGCTGTGTCCAACAGAGGGATTTTGAAGGGTTTGAGGCTGACCCTGACCCTGACGACCCTTTGCCTGTTGTGGAAGATATTGTGGCATTGGGCAAGTCCCTGGGGTTGGAGGTGAGTGGCGAGGATGTGGAAGAGTTGGTGCAGGACCACAGGGAAGAGCTAACCACTGAAGAGCTGCAAGAGCTGGAACTGGAACATCATCAGACCAGAGTTGAGGAACTTGCTTCAGAAAAGGAGGAGGAAGAGGAAGAGGAGGTGCCTTCTTCAGTGATTAAGGAAATGTGTGGACTGTGGAATAGGTTACAAAGTTTTGTTGAAAAATACCATCCTGACCAAGCTGAAACAAGCCATATCTACAACATGTTTAGTGACAAAACCTTGTCCCACTTCAGGGAAATGTTAGAGAGGTGCCAGAAACAGAGCACTCTGGACAGTTATTTTTCTAGACAGGGGTCCAGTGACTCTCAAGTTGGTCCTAGTGGCATTAAAAGAAAAAGAAGGGAAGTAACCCCAGATAAGGACTTGTTTCTTGAAGTCTTTATGGAGGGGGATTCCCCTTCCAAACACTAACTCCTCCCTATTTCCTCCTCCCTATCTTCCAGAAGCCAGCATTAGTCTTCAATAAAGGTATGTAATACTGATTTAATTGTTAAAAAAATATTTTTTTGAGAACATTTTTGTCTGGAACGGATTAATTGTATTTACATTAATTCTTATGGGGAATATTATTTCGGTTATAGGCCATTTCGGTTTTAGGCCGAGCTTCTGGAACGGATTACAGCCGATAACCGAGGGTCTACTGAATACGTATCTCTCTCACCTGCGCTCCAGTGAGTACAAGTTAAGTGCTTCCAGGCGTTCCCAGTAGTTAAGGTGTTTGATGGAACTTATACGTGCAGTAAAGGTTCTCTGTACATTCTCTAGATCTGCAATTTCACCTGCCTTGAATGGGGATGTTAATGTACAGCAGTATTCCAGCCTAGAGAGAACAAGTGATTTAAAAAGGATCATCATTGGCTTAGCATCTCGTCTTTAAAAAAGTTAAAAAGAGAAACTTTTGTTTTTCTTTTTGGGCCACCCTGCCTTGGTGGGATATGGCCGGTTTGTTGAAAGAAGAGAATATTTGCTTAAAAAGTATCCAGCTTTACAACTCTCCTAATAACGTACCACAATACATTCTTCAGCACCTGTCGAATGTGTTTTTATTATCTTTGTAATGGAGTGTGTTCGTGAAGGAGTGTTGTGTCGGGAACATTTCACAGGAAGGGCTGCAACAGTTGCCAGATTGAGGTAAAGTGAACAGTAGTCAGTTGGGGAAGGCTGCAGGCTATTCACCGACAGTGTCCATGCCTGTAAAGAAAAAATATATTTATAGGCACCTAGTCAACTGGGTTCATGATTATTAGAAAACTGGATTATGCAAAAAACTTAAAATATAAAAATTACTAATAAATATTCTAGGCTGTTCTTATTACTATTTTTTACCATTATAGTACAGGAGGGCCCCACTTATATAGCAGGTTAGGTTCCAGGCTAATACCGTAAGCAAAAAGCGCTGTAAAGTGAAAGATAGCCTTTTTTCACTTTCAAATGCATATAAAAGACTGATAACATGTTTACACTATCATATATTAAGTGAGCAATTGAGCTAGGCCTAAAACATACATATACAGTACACACATTACCTACCTTAAAATATTTTCATCCTTAGCTTATAGTAAGTGTTGAATATATTTATTGTAGGAAGTCCGAATATATGAAGAATGGGTATATAACTGAAAACAGCTGCAGTAGCGAATCACCATAAAGCAAAGTGCTGCAAAGCAGGGCCCGCCTATTTTATAATTATATCCATGAGAAAATGCTAAACCTGTAAGGAGTTGTACAGTATCAGGGTAATGGAAGGTAATCACTCTTGATCTAAGGAAGGGGAGAATATTTCTAATTCCTAAGATCAGGACCACTTTGCCAGCATCAGGGCACTTTCCCTGAATGCTTTACAGCCTCTCCTCATCTAGTGACGTATTCCTTTACTGACCACTCGGACTTACAACCAGCTCTCCAACCAGTATGCAAACCTAAATAATGTATATAAGAGTTGATATCCTCTATTCTGTTTATTGAAAGCCCATTTCTGAAACTATCATTCTATGTCGCAAAATATTTGAAAAAAAAAAAATTATTTTTTCTTGTGAAATGATAGAGAATCTTTTCCTGGTGGTAATGACACCAAAAGTATGAAATTTGATGGAAAACTTACAGAATTACGCTCTCGCGAAGTTAGCAATCTTGGCTATACATACGCATCAGCGATTTCGCCGAATTTTAGCCCTATTTTTGGCCAATTCCATTGTTCCAGTCGACCAAACTCATAGCTATTTCTTCAGAACTCCATTTGTTCTATCGATTGAGTACAAGAAACTGCCCATTTACTGATTTCAACTACCCAATAAAGTGGTCAGAAATTGGCAATTTGGCCAATTTCACGCAAATAAAAAAGATGCCAATTTCAAAATAGGGTCCAGAATAAACAATGCAGACATTCCTGGCACTAAAATAACATTTTCTCTGTTCATTAGTCACGTCTCCAGGCCCCTCTTATGTTACTCTTGCTTTCTATTTTTATTTTTTATTCACACAAAAAAATAGAAGATTTACTGTTATGCAGACTACTGCATTATTGTAAAAATGGTATAAATAATATCAGTTCACTTGTGAAAGAATATTAGACTCACCAGTTGATGTGTATTGGACGTGTTACGTGATTTGTTTACTCTTGAACATTGGCAAAAATCGAACATTTCTGCTACTTTGACCTCAATTTCAAGGTCGTTTTTATTGTGAAACTAATCAAAATCATCTCTATTTCTGTAATATGTGTTACATTCTATCAAATGAGACCAAGAAAATGAGAATACAACCATAAATACTACGTATACGAAAATACACCTCAAAGTCGGCGTTTTAATCCAAAAACACTGAGGGTTTTTTTTTCTCATTATGCACTGTGCTGCAGGATTTTTCTTTATACAGCACACACTGACCACACAGACTCATTCTCTCACATGTGCGCCTACCAGCTTTCTCCCGCTTGATTTGAAGCCGCTGGAATTTAGGCATATTAATACGTCCGAAACACTGACTAGTAAGACATATAGTATATACGGCCGAAACAGTTTAAGGGTTAAAAATATACCAGAAATGTTATAAATGGAGCAAAGGAGACATTAAAAAAATATCTAAAGATGGTTGACACAAACCCACTACCAGTATAGTATGCTCCTCGCTTAACGACCAATTCGCTTACTGACATACTCTTAGGAACGGAACCCCGTTGTTAAGTGGAGAGGCTGTATATACCAATAAATTTATGTCAGTACATATAGTCTACCTATATCTAAAAAAAATAAAAAATCAAAGTCAAAATTTTTCTTTCTTTGCATAGTGTACAATGTGTAGTTTACATGTAATAAAGAAAGCCACTAGCATGCATCAGCATTTTGGGCAGACTACTTAAAACTAGACATAGGTTATTACAAAAGGGAGGAAGCAAAAATTTATAATTAATAAAATTTATAGTAGAGAGGTAGCAAATAAAAAAATATTCAATTAGTACAATTTTAAGTGTGCATGAATACTTTAAATTGATTTAGTGATCTTAAGTTAATTGGTATTTCTTGAGTAATTCAAACTGGATCCATGACTTCAGGCATAGTATAGTGTTGGTATAGTTAAATTTGGCAGATGAGGTGACTTTTAATTACAGTGGACCCCCGAGTTTCGTAAAAACTTCACTCCTGAAGTCTGCTCAAGTGCCATTACCGAACGAATTTACTCCCTTAAGGAAAAATTTCACGTAGGTTAGTCTATTTCAGACCCCCAAAAATACACTTCCACAAGAACTTACAAAATTATACTTACATCATTGCACGATTTCCTGGGTATTCGTTAACCGAGGGTCCACTGTATAGTCCTAAATTGACTGTCAGACAGGGGACTTTTTGATAGGTCCACTCCCATTTAAATTTGGTAGAACTGATTAAACCTCATAAAAACTGCAATCAATCCATTCATCGAAAATTCAAAATAAAGATACAAGGAATGCTTCTGTATTTGGACAAATACTGTACAGTAATACAGTGGACCCTCGGCTAACGTTCTTAATCCGATCCAGGAGCTAGAGCTTTAGCCGAAAAAAACGTTATCCGAAGCCTTATTTCCCATAAGAAATAATGTAAATACAATTAATCCGTTCCAGACATCCAAAAATATTCACAAAAAAAAATAATTTTTTAAAGAATAACTATAGTTTTACATACAGAAAACACATAAATACTACATACAATTTAAAATTTAAAAATAAATAATGAAATAAACATTTAAAATAACATTTACTTACCTTTATTGAAGAGACTTGCTGGCATCGGGAAGATAGGGAGGACAGGGGCAGGGCTTAGTGTTTGGAAGGGGAATCCTCACTCCCTGCACTACTGCTACACTCCCTGTATGCTTGCTACACTCCTTTCATGCCTGTTACACTCCCTGCATGCCTGCTACACTCCTTGCATTCCTGCTACACTCCCTGCATGCCTGCTACACTCCTTGCATGCCTGCTACACTCCCTGTATGCCTGCTACACTCCCTGTATGCCTGCTACATTCCCTGCATGCCTGCTACACTCCCTGTATGCCTGCTACATTCCCTGCATGCCTGCTACACTCCTGCATGCCTGCTACCTCCTTGCATGCCTGCTCACTCCTTGCATGCCTGCTACACTCCCTGCATGCCTGCTACACTCCCTGCATGCCTGCTACACTCCTTGCATGCCTGTTACACTCCTTGCTTGCCTTCTACACTCCCTGCATGCCTGCTACACTCCCTGCATGCCTGCTACACTCCTTGCATGCCTGCTACACTCCCTGCATGCCTGCTACACTCCTTGCATGCCTGCTACACTCCTTGCATGCCTGCTACACTCCCTGCATGCCTGCTACACTCCCTGCATGCCTGCTACACTCCCTGCATGCCTGCTAAACTGTGTTTTTGTTGTACATCCTGACAAGCTCACCCACACGTACGCCACTCTCATATTTTTCAACAATCTCCTTCTTCAGTTCGATGGTGTTCCTCACTCTCTTTACCACAGGGGTGCCACTAGGAAGCTTCTTTGGACCCATGGTGACTTATTTCACAGTGACAGTCACTAAATCACCAAAAAAGACACCAAATGTATTGTGAATGCTTGAAAGAGCGCACTGGGTATTGTTCACTCAAGTGTAAACAATACTGGACTGGCGTCCTGGGAGGAGGTTCGCAAGCGCAGAGCGGGCAGACAGGTCTGGTACGTAACGTTAGCTGAGTAAATAACGCTAGCCGAAAAAAATATTGAACGTAAAAAGCAACCTTTAGCCGAAAATAACGTTATCTGGAATGAACGTTAGCCGGGGGTCCACTGTACCCGGTTTTCGTCCTTAATCTGTTCCAGAAGGTCGGCTGAAATCCAAAATGGACGAAAACCGAAAAAATATTTCCCATAAAAAATAATGTACATCCAATTAATCCGTTCCAGACACCCAAAAATATTAACAAAAAATACATTTTATAGAGAATAACTATAGTTTTACATACAGAAAACAATGAGAAATAAATATAAATGACTAATTTTAATGATAAATGAACATTACATACCTTTATTGAAGACTCTTGTTGGCATATGGAAGAAAGCAAGGAGGGAAGAGGGAGTTAAGGTTATTGTTTGGAAGGGAAATCCCCTATTCAGGGTTACTTCCCTTCTTTGTCTTTTACTGGCACTAGGACCAGCTTGAGAGTCACTGTACCCCTGTCGCACAAAAAATCTGTCCAGAGAGCTCTATTTTTGGCTTCTCTAAGATTTGCCTAAAATGGGACAAAGCATTGTCACTGAACATGTTGCAGATATGGCTTCCAACAGTTTTGTTAGAGTGATAATTCTCCATGTCCTTAATCACTGAAGAAGGTACATTCTTCCCTCTCTCTTCCTCCTCCTTCAACACTATCTCCCACTAACTGTTTTTCGTTGATCCACACCAACAACTTCTATACATCCTTAACTGTTTGTGATCTCTGTTTCATTAGCATAGTTACCCCTTTCGCAAGATCGGCTTCCTTGATTTCTGCTTTCTTCGCCAGGATGGAACTGATTGTTGATGTCGACTTCCCATACATCCTGGCGAGCTCGGCCACACGTATGCACTTTCATATTTTGCTGCAAGTTCTTTCTTGAATTCTATTGTGTTACTCACCTTCTTTACCAAAGGGCTGGCACTCTGAACTTTCTTTGGCCCCACGGTGACTTATTTCACAGTCGCAATCAATAAACAAGCACAAAAAACAATGGATGAATGCACAGAGTATTGCTAACTCAACGAGAGACAGAGGCAGACCGAATCTGGTACGTGTGAGAAGCGGCGTCCTGGGCGGGTGGACGCATCTGGTACAGAAGATTTCCGAGCAGATATATGAAACCTGGGGGAAAATTTGGATAAAAAAAGTGCTCAAAATCCAAACTGTACGATTTCCACACTGGACGAAAACCGGGGGTCCACTGTAAGTGACAGAGCCTGATCTTCCCAATCAACATCATTTACTCTTACCTAGGGATGGGACGATACCAAAATTTTTGTAAGAACTGACACCGACATTCAATTTTAGGCTGATACCATCAAAATTAGGCAATACTGATACAATCAAAATCAGCAGATACCTACTAACATCACACACCCCTCATTATCACCATACTTTCCTTAGTATGGTGATGAGGATGATAATCTTTAAGGCAAAAATACCCAGGGTCTACTAAACTCCCAATGCCCTATGAGAAAGTTTAGGGCCATCAAAATTTTTTTTAGTTAACTAAGTAGGAAAAGGAAACCGATAAATCAGAATTTATAAGTTACATTGACTGAGTTGCAGTCAGCTCTAAAAAGCCCCATTGTATAGTGCAATTTTTTTCTGTAAATATATCACCAATGTGTAAATTGCAATCAGACCGCTAACTTTGCGCCTGAGTAATTCCATAAGTTTTCCATCAATTTTGTGTTTGTCATTACTTTCAGAAAAAGGTTCTCTACCTTTTTAGAAGAAAATACAATTTTTTCTCTTGAAAAATGGTAACACTATGAGCATTTTTAATTTCAGGTTCCTGACAGTGAAAGTTAATATTTCATAGAGTTTAACAGAGCATTACCTCTTCATCTACACGAGGCTGTAGTTTGGCTGCAACATCACTGAAGGAAAGAGCAGCAAGATGACCAAGTTGACCAATTATCAGTACAGGACATTTCCTTGGGTCAGAGGTGCTCAAGGACCCTCTAAACTGGATCCTCGTACCTGCCATCCTTTCCGTTGGTTTCACACCTGTAAAAATACAGTTCAGAGCATTATTAATAGTTTATTAGGTTTAAATCCTACTGACTACACGAGGGTCACTAAGTCTTTATTTCACCTATACACCAAGACCAATATAATCCCTAAAAGATAGATCAAACTCTTAATGTACTGTACACTGAAAGATACATACCTCTTGGTGTATACTATACATATATACATATACATCTGTATGAATGTAAAGTATAGAAAAAAAGTAATTATCACACTGGGTGAAAAGGTTTATTAATACTGCAACTACAGTCATCCCTTGGTTTTCGCTTGTCCCAGTTTTCGCCGATTTTGGTTTTCGCCGACTTTTTTCAGGGAAAATTTGTCTTAGTTTTCGCCGACCGTATGGGACCTGTCCACCAGTGCCGCGCACATACAAAGGCCGTAGGCCCGCCACCCACGCACATTGTCACGCAGTCTAGCATTGTTTACGCTTGAGTGAACATCACCCCAGGAGTTTATACAAAACGTTTATTAACAATTCATTGTTTTTGGGCCTTGATTATTGTGTGTGACTACTAAATAAGCTACCATGGGCCCAAAGAAAGCTCCTAGTGCCACTTCTTTGGTAAAGAAAGTGAGGAACACTGTAGAAATGAAGAAATAATAGAAAAATATGATAGTGAAAGTGAGGAACACGATGGAGTTTAAGAGTGTAGCAGGCATGCAGGGAGTGTAGCATGCATGCAGGGAGTGTAGCAGGCATGCAGGGAGTGTAGCAGGCATGCAGGGAGTGTAGCATGAATGCAGGGAGTGTAGCAGGCATGCAGGGAGTGTAGCAGGCATGCAGGGAGTGTAGCAGGCATGCAGGGAGTGTAGCATGCATGCAGGGAGTGTAGCATGTATGCAGGGAGTGTAACAGGTATGCAGGGAGTGTAGCATGTATGCAGGGAGTGTAGCAGGTATGCAGGGAGTGTAACATGTATGCAGAGAGTGTAGCAGGTATGCAGGGAGTGTAGCAGGCATGCAGGGAGTGTAGCATGCATGCAGGGAGTGTAGCAGGTATGCAGGGAGTGTAGCAGGCATGCAGGGAGTGTAGCATGTATGCAGGGAGTGTAGCATGTATGCAGGGAGTGTAGCATGTATGCAGGGAGTGTAACAGGTATGCAGGGAGTGTAGCATGTATGCAGGGAGTGTAACAGGTATGCAGGGAGTGTAGCAGGTATGCCGGGAGTGTAGCAGGCAGGGAGGGAGTAGCAGGCAGGGAGTGTAGCAGGCAGGGAGGGAGTGTAGCAGGCAGGCAGGGAGGGAGTGTAGCAGGCAGGGAGGGAGTGTAGCAGGCATGCAGGGAAGTGACCCCGGATAAGGACTTGGTACCTAGAGTCCTTATGGAGGGGGATTCCCCTTCCAAAAATTAGGGTATCTTCCCTCTCCCATCTTCCCTCTCTCCCATCCAGCAACATCAGTCTTCAATAAAGGTAAGTGCCACATTCAGTTCATTCATTTGTGCATGTAAATCTATCTTTAAGGCCCCCCAAATTTTTTTTTTCCAAACTTCTGGGTTTCTGAAACGGATTAATTGAATTTCCATTATTTCTTATGGGGAAAATAGTTTTGGTTTTCGCCGATTTTGGTTTTAGCCGATCCATCTGGAACGGATTAAAATCGAAAACCGAGGGATGACTGTATAAACTTATTTTGAAAAATCATGTTGATTTTCATTGTTCGTACTGGTATTGGCCTAAAACGGAGCATTAGCATCGGCAAAAAAATTCATACTGTCCCATCCTTCATTACTACAGTAATAATTATAACCTATGAATCTCTAGTCAAAACAGTACATCAGCACCTGGCTTAAAATTATGCTGCATGAGCACTCAAGAGAGAATACAGGCATACCTCTCTAATACAGTGCTCACTTTAGAGCACTTCACTAATACGGTGCTTTTCAATTTTATTCAGTTCTATTATTTTTAGAGGTGATGTGCACATCAGCTGACTGAGCTGAATCGAGCATTTTTTTTATTTTGCATAATTTTTTTAGGTCTAGCACTATTGCACACTTAATAAATGATAGTGTAAACATGTTTTAGGCTTTTATATACACTGGCAAGTAAAAAAAAAAAAAGGCTGAGATTCGCTTTACAGTGGTGATCTGGAACCTAAACCTGCCATATTAGTGAGGTATGCCTGTACCTTATTCAGATTATGAACCCAAAATGTTAATAACTCAGGGTAACCCAATCAATGCAATTAATATGTCTTAGTTTCAATGGGGTCCTTTCTAAATCCTCTTCCCCCAGGATGCAACCCACAAGCTGATTAACTCGAAAGCACAGCCTCTGCTCACTTAAAACGGAGTTCCGTTCCTAAGACCACGTCGGTAAACAAATTCGTCGCTAAGTGAGGAGCATACTATAATGGTAGTGGATTTGTGTCAACTATCTTTGATATTGTTTTAATGTCACCTTTGCACCATTTGTAACATTTCTGACATATTTTTGAATGTTTATACAGTAGTGTACTGTATATTGTATTAAACAGAATAGAGGAAATCAGCTCTAACATACATTATTTATGTATGCATACTGGTCAGAGAGCCCGTCATAAGTTTGAGTCGTCAGTAAACGAGTACGTCACTAAGTGAGGAGAGCCTGTATTTACTGCTAGGTAACAGGCATTGGCATTCTGAAACCAATCACTAGGCTTGATACTAAGCTGCATCAGCACTGAAATAAAGCTGAGTAAACTCTAGGTTTCATATCATAAAAATACCAAAATTCAAATTCCAGTATGCTTAGATGCGAGCCGAACAGTGAAACCTCGATTAAGCAGACTTTGTCTGTTAAATCTGAAATCTGTTAAAATTGAAATCCACTATACTGAGACAAAGATTTTAATACAAGTTAACCACTCTCATCTTGTCTAGATTTAAGTAGATTTAGTAGTTATTATGTAACTGCCCCTAATGCCATGGCATGCCAGTGGCTCTCCTTGCATTACAGTTTTATAATTGTTTTATATTTGTAACTACCAATAACATTGTACACTTGTAACATGCATTGAAATAAAAATTATTATTATTATTATTATTATTATTATTATTATTATTACTAGGATTAACCTGTCTGTAATGCCCCGGCATGATAGTGGCTTCCTTTGTACTTAGCAAACCAATATTGTAATTACAGTGCCTGGAGTTTACCTGAAGAGAGTTCCGGGGGTCAACGCCCCCACGGCCCGGTCTGTGACCAGGCCTCATGGTGGATCAGGGCCTGATCAACCAGGCTGTTACTGCTGGCCGCACGCAATCCAACGTACGAACCACAGCCCGGCTGGTCAGGTACCGACTTTAGGTGCCTGTCCAGTGCCTGCTTGAAGACAGCCAGGGGTCTATTGGTAATCCCCCTTATGTATGCCAGGAGGCAGTTGAACAGTCTTGGGCCCCTGACACTTATTGTGTTCTCTTAACGTGCTAGTGGCACCCCTGCTTTTCATTGGGGGGATGTTGCATCGTCTGCCGAGTCTTTTGCTTTTGTAGGGAGTGATTTTCACGTTCTAGGGAGTACAGGTTTATTAACCTCAAGCGTTCCCAGTAATTGAGGAGTTTTGTAGCAGGTATGTGTGCCGTGAAGGTTCTCTGCACATTTTCTAGATCAGCAATTTCACCTGCCTTGAAAGGTGCTGTTAGTGTGCAGCAATATTCCAGCCTAGATAGAACAAGCAACCTAAAGTGTGTCATCATGGGCTTGGCATCCCTGGTTTTGAAGGTTCTCATTATCCATCCTGTCATTTTTCTAGCAGATGCGATTGATACAATGTTATGGTCCTTGAAGGCGAGATCCTCTTACGTGATCACTTCCAGGTCTTTGATGTTAGTTTTTTGCTCTATTGTGTGGTTGGAATTTGTTTTATACTCCGATGAAGTTTTAATTTCTTCACGTTTTCCATATCGGAGTAATTGAAATTTCTCATCGCTGAACTTCATATTGTTTTCTGCAGCCATTTAAAGATTTGGTTGTTGTCTGCCTAGAGCCTTGCAGTGTCTTCAATGGAGGACACTCATGCAGATTCGGGTGTCATCTGCAAAGGAAGACACGGCACTGTGGCTTATATCCCTGTCTATGTCCGATATGAGGATGAGGAACAAGATAGGAGTGAGTACTGTGTCTTGTGGAACAGAGCTTTTCACCGTTGCTGCCTCAGACTTTACTCTGTTGACTACTACACTTTGTGTTTTATTTGTTAGGAAATTATAGATCCATCTACCAACTTTTCCTGTTATTCCTTTATCATGCATTTTGTGTGTTATTACACCATGGTCACACTTGTCAAAGGCTTTTGCAAAGTCTGTGTATATTACATCTGCATTCTGTTCATCTTCTAGAGCATCCAGGACCTTGTCGTAGTGGTCCAGTAGTTGGGACAGACAGGAGCGACCTGCTCTAAACCCATGCTGCCCTGGGTTGTGTAACTGATGGGTATCTAGATGGGTGGCAATCTTGCTTCTTAGAACCCTTTCAAAGATTTTTATGATATGGGACGTTAGCACTATTGGTCTGTAGTTCTTTGCTATTGCTTTACTGCCCCATTTGTGGAGTGGGGCTATGTCTGTTGTTTTTAGTAACTGTGGGAAGACCCCAGTTTCCATGCTCCCTCTCCATAGGATGTTAAAAACATGTGATAGGGGCCTGGTGGCAAAAGCTCTTGCTTCACACGGCGAGGGTCCGGGTTCGATTCCCAGCAAAGGGGTGGAAACATCACACGTGTTTCCTTACACTGGTTGTCCATGTTCACCCATCAGTAAAATGAGTACATGGGTGTTAGTAGACTGGTGTGGGTCGCATCCTGGGACAAAAACTGACCTAATTTGCCCGAAATGCTCTGCATAACAAGCGGCTTTCTATATAGTAGTAGTATGTCATTGATGTCAGCTAGGCCTGTATACCTTGTACATGTACTTGTAGTAAATATATTATATTATTATTAATATACACAATGTAATACACAAAAAACCCACACATAGAAGAGAGGAGCTTACGACGACGTTTCAATCCGACTTGGACCATTTACAAAGTCAAGAGTGACTTTGTTAATGGTCCAAGTCGGACCGAAACGTCGTCGTAAGCTCCTCTCTTCTATGTGCGGGTTTTTTTGTGTAGTTCCGGTCACGGTATTGTGCCTTTTTTTGTTATTTATACACAATGTAACCTTTAAAAGAAATAAAATCTTTATAGTGACTATTCTATTTTAATTAAAAATTACATGCAAAAAACAAAACAAAACATGGGTCTAAGGCTGGTAAGTTTATTTAGGAACAGGTAAACAAGTTTATTCAGATATAGGTACACAAATACAGTAGTTACATAAATAATCATACATAGCAGCTTATGTGTAGATTACCTAGGATAACCCAAAAGAGTCAGTCAGTCAGTGACTTATTTCCACTGGGGTCCTTGTAAGTACAAATAAGTACAATTATCATATATAGTAACATGCGTAAATTACCTAGGATAACCCAAAAAAAAGTCACAAGTGATTTATTTCTATTGGTAAAGGTACAACATTATTTACATTATCTTTGTAACTTGTCATGATTGTGACCAGCTCTACCTGGAGCTCATTACCTTTGTAACTTGTCATGAGTGTGACCAGCTCTACCTGGAGCTCATTACCTTTGAAACTTGGTCATAATTGTGACCAGATCTAGTTCATTACCGCTGTAACTTGTGCAGCTATCAAAACTTTGGAGTCCAGTCAGTGGACCAATTATGTACCTCTGTAATCTTTTGACTACCGCCCACACCATGGGTATGGGGTGCATAATAAAGATATTAAACTAAACAACTATATTAGGCCAAAATATTCTACTACACGAATATAATCAGGCCAAAAATATTTCTTCCATGCAAATAATCATGATAAACTCCACGTAAAGAATATGAAATACAAGCAGTAATAAATAGAGACTAACCATGAATAAACAAAATTATGCCAAACTGAGCCACACTTTAATGAAGGTTGAATAGGCCGATTTACCCTCGCCTAGGCCTCCAAAACCCACATAATATACCACCAACACCCAGATGGGCGAGGCCATAGGATCAGGGGGTATGTGATGGTCCAGGACCGAATGGAGATATATCCCTTGTAGGCTTTCCCATAGCTTGGTCCATGGGGGGGACAGGGGGTAGGTGGGTTTAAAGCCTATCGACTACACGAGGGTAGTGAAGGCCTGCATCTAAGCCTCCTCACCCCCAGAGATCACTTTAATCCCCATTTAAGGGCTTAAAGTGGACCTCTCGGTGTGTATATAGACCAAGAGGCATACACTCCTCGGTGTATAGGTCCTCACCTATGGCCAAAATTGCTGTATTTCCAGTCGCCGGTCAGCCAGTGATGAGTCTGACATCTGGTGATAGAGGGATAAACCTCTAACACAAAAGATTTCTCCTCGAAGGGTCATTTATTTTTGTTGGGGGGGAACTCCATTAAGGGTGTTTCTGGCATTAATTTGGGAGTCGTCTTAGTGGTTTGCTGATAAATTCAGGCACTGGGATATTTACTATGCTTTTTAATAAGAAATCTTTTTATCCTCGGGGTTACAATATGTAGAGAGAGAAATAATTACTATATTTACGTGGCCGCGCTAAACCTGTAAGGGTCAGTAAGTTTATTTGGGTAAGTAAGTTTATTCAGGTATACACAAATACAGTTACATAGATCATCATACATAGCAACATATGTGTAGAAAACCTAGGATAACCCAAAAAAGTCAGAGTGACTTATTTCCATTGGGGTATACACAGTTACATTGATTATCGTACATAGCGGCATATGTATAGAGAACCTGAGATAACCCAAAAAGTCAGAGTGACTTATTTCCATTGGGATCCTTTTGATAATTATTATTTATATTTAAAAGTTAAAAACAGATAAATATCTTAACTATGTAAAAGCAGTTACAATAAAAGAAGATATATTAGGGTCATAGTTTTGAAAATTATTATTATTATTAGAGCAAATCACCTGCAGGAGGTTTACAGGGCATTACCTGAATTATTACCTGCAAGTAATTTGGGTGAGATAAGTGGGACTTAAGTTACAGAAGGTCACTGAACTGTAACTCCTTCGACTGCCCACTTCTTCACCACTCTCACAAAAAGTTAGACCTGACATTAAATTGATAACTAATATTAAAACCAGCTACTCTGGTAATTAAAGTGGTGTGGATCGTATAGGATTAGGCTTGCTGGATACACAAAAGAAATTGGTATTAATACTTACCATTTAATTACTGGAAGACCCTTAATGCTGATGGAACACACCCTGAACTTACCCCTGGGAGCTAGAATTTACGATGCCCAACGCAAAAAACTACTGTACATATGGGGGGTAGGTTCGTCAGGACACCGGACAAGTGTTTCCTGACGCGGGTCTTAGTCAGATGATGACCCGCCGTTGGAGCTTTTGGTCACCTGACGGAGGCCTGGGTAAGCGTCACTTAGCTGAAGGGTGCTCCTAGGAGAATTGTTGTCTTCTATTTTCCATCCTGCACACACAATTCTTGAGGTCCCATAAATTTCCTGTCCCAGTTAATAGTAATAGTAAACAGAATAGTAAAGAGTAATAGTAAACAGAGTAAAGTCCCAGGCAGCTACGGTGAAAAGCTCTGTTCCACAAGGCACAGTGCTCACTCCCATTCTATTCCTCATCCTCATTTCTGACATAGAGATGTTAGCCGTGTCTTCCTTTGCGGATGACACCTGGATTGCCATGACAGTGACCTCCATCGAAGACACCGCAAGACTCCAAGCAGACATCAACCAAATCTTCAAATGGGCCACTCGAAACAATATGAAGTTCAACGAGGAGAAATTTCAACTACTCAGAGATGGAAAACTTTAGGAAATTAAAAATGCATCAGGGTATACGACAAATTCAGCAGGTGTCTTATGGAAACACGTCTCTAATGTTTTCCAGCCGTATCTGAGAAGATTCGAACCCCGGACCTCAGTGTGTGAGCTGAGTGCGCTAGCGATCGAGCTACGGGACAAAAACTTGATGAAGTGTTAAAGAGGAAGTCTAAAAAGTTCCTTATGGCTTGCATTTTGTGCTGGGTGTTCAGTAACTCGATCGCTAGCGCACTCATCTCACACTCTGAGGTCCGGGGGTCGATCCCCAATACGGGCGAAACATTAGGACGTGCTTCCTTAAGGCACTTGCTGTCCATGTTCACTTATCAGTAAAATAGGTACCCGGGAGTTAGTCGACTGGTGTGGGTCGCATCCTGGGGACAAAATTGACCTAATTTGCCCGAAATGCTCAGCATAACAAGGGGCTCTCTATATAGTAGTATGTCATTGATGTCAGCTAGGCCTGTGTGCCTAGTACATGTACTTGTAGAAATAAATATATTATTATTATAAATTTATAGCCATGAATTCCAAGCATTCTGTTAGCTTTGCTATTCGCAGTCAGACATTGTTAGTACGTTTGAGGTTGTTGCTCATCATTGATCCGAGGCCCTTTTCTTCTCTTGCTTCGGTTAATTTGTTGTCAAACATTTTACATTCATAACAGATTATTGTATCCAAAATGCATCTGACAACAGCGCCAAGCTGTCCAGATAACTTTGAATACTGAAACAATTTGTTCTAGATGCTGTATTTTCCCAAATTTTGTGTCATCCACAAATATTGCTTTATTAGATGTTATTTCAGTATCTCAAGAACGTACACTGTGAAAAGAAATGGATCAAGAACCGATCCCTGAGGAACACCGCTCTTTACGCTGAGACACTTCCCGCACAAACCCCTGGCTGTCTTCAAGCAGGCACTGGACAGGCACCTAAAGTCGGTACCTGACCAGCCAGGCTGTGGTTCGTACGTTGGACTGCGTGCGGCCAGCAGTAGCAGCCTGGTTGATCAAGCTCTGATCCAACACGAGGCCTGGTCACAGACCGGGCCACAGGGGCGTTGACCCCTGGAACTCTCTCCAGGTCAGTACCGCTCGTTGTTGAGGCGGATAGTGCTTTATACAGTCCTGTGCTTCTTCAATGTGTTTTAAATATTAATTGCATGAAGTGCAGTGTTAATATACAGGGTCACTACAACACTTTTTTTTATATAAATGTAAGCTTTATTTAAAATATTGTATCCAGACAAAGCCATTTCTGCTGCTTAATATAACTGTATTTAAACCAAGATACTAATTCGCCCTAGTTTTTATTAATATCCTATGAAGATTTGCGTGAGAGCTTTTTTTTTTTTAACTTTTATTTCATCCACTTGAATGTCATTATGTTTGTTATTGTTATATACAGGAAAGGCACTAAGCTCTCGAGGAGATAAGATAAGATTTTGTTCGGATTTTTATCCCCGGAGGGTTAGCCACCCAGGATAACCCAAGAAAGTCAGTGGGTCATCGTGGACTGTCTGTCTTATTTCCATTGGGGTCCTCAATCTTGTCCCCCAGGATGCGACCCACACCAGTCGACTAACACCCAGGTACCTATTTGCTGCTAGGTGAACAGGACGACAGGTATAAGGAAACGCGTCGTAATGTTTCCACCCCGCCGGGAATCGAACCCGGGCCCTCCGTGCGTGAAGTGAGAGCTTCAGCCACCAGGCCACCGTATATGCATATGTGTAGTGCTGTCAAAATATCTTGTGTCGTTGCTTAATATCCTGTGAGTGGCGTAAAAGTGACATTAAGAGTAATTTTAGCTCGTTACATCCTATTGCGATAGCATTCTGATGAGCCTTGACTATGGATACGGCTCTGAGACAGAATTCTTTAAAAAAAAAAAAAATCGCATTTTTTGTTATAACCGTGTCTAAATTTTTATTATATTCCATATGGGTCAACAAAGCCAATTTGTTTGAAATACGACGAATACATCGGGTCTAGATCTGCAAATATTCTACCCTTGTAAATTATTATTAATAAGCTGCCTAGTTTAATCCACACCAATGACTTACCTCCCCAAATCCTGCTCTACTTCCTCGGATCAATAACCCTTTACCAAAATCAAGGTACCACCTTCAAATGAGTGAACTCTCTGCTTTAAGAACATATTTCCCTCTCTCTTTCTCTATTATCATATCAAATCGCTTTATTATTCACTTTATTAATAACGAACAAATATTATTTCTTTGTGTAGTAGTATACAAAATGTAGTTTACATGTAATAAAATATTGTAAAGCACAGAGGAAAGTCTCTAGCATGAATGTGCATTTCGAGTGTTATGAGTAAAGGGAAAATAAATCCAATTCCATGGTTCAAGAGACCTTCACCAGCATCAAGGCACCTTACTGAAGTCAATCAATTCGCAGCTTCAAGAATTTACATCCTCCGTCTCTCTCCATACATAAGCGTTCGAAAACTCTTACAAAACTCCTTTAGGCTCTACTAAGCTTTTTAAGCCTCTTTGGTGTTTAGCGACTGTGTCTAAGCAAGACTGCTTTTTCAAGGGGGTCTCTGCCCATCATGTTCTGGAAAATAATGCTGCCAGAATTATTTATACTTGCTTGTTGGATAAATGGATTAAAGTTTTAATGTTCACAGACCTGCTTGGTTATTATGAACATCTAAACTTTAGGATATGTTTGATTTCTCCATAAAATGTGATTAGGATCAAATTTCCCTTCATCATTTATCCTTAAATCTTTTTCAGATTTATCTCTCTTAGTCTCACCTTATGCAATTCTCCTTAGCTATGGGACTAATCTCTTTTTTTTTATTTTCTTCACATTCGTCGGTTTCTTGACATGCTTTATGAGATGTGAGTTTCATGCTGGTGCTGCATGCTCTAAGATATCTGGGCCAAATATAACTTGTATATAACATCGCGAGTTGCTCTTTGTTTAGATTTCTGAAAGCAAATCTTACGTACGCGTTACACGAGAGTTCGCTGGCGATGAGTTCGGTACTAAGGTCAATCCTTTGCACTTCGTATTTCAAGTGCAGTTCATAATCGAAAGAACATGAGGTCCAGAGCGAGGCAGAACTAATGAGAGTCTCCTAACACCTGCTGACCATGTTACCTGGAAGTAAATGTATACCTGGGAGTCAGTCTACTGTCGTGGGTCGCATCTAAGGGAAGGACATAAAAGAGGGCCCTAATAACTGTAAGCAGCATTGATTTTCTATCTTGGGTTACTATCTTCCGGACAAGTGGTTAACTCTGGCGCAGCCAACAAGTGGTAAAGACAGCTCGATTGCTAGCGCACTCAGCTCTCACACTGAGATCTGGGGGTCGATCCCCGGTATGAGTGGAAACATTGACGTGTTTCCTTAAGGCACCTGCTGTCCATGTTCACCTGTCAGTAAGACAGGTCAATGGGTGTTAGTCGACCGGTGTGGGTCGCTTCCTGGGGACAAAATTGACCTAATTTGCCCGAAATGCTCTGCATAAAAGGGGCTTTCTTATACATAGTAGTATGTCATTGATGTCAGCTAGGCCTGTATATCTTGTCCATGTACTTGTAGAAATTAAGATTATTATTATTTATTGGGTGTCCTTTTGCTATATGCGTTTTTTTTACTGCTATCCACCATAAAAATAATCCCCTAAATTCTCCCTTTTCTTCTTGACTTAGGGTTGCAGTCTTTGTCCCCACCCCCAATTTGTACTCAGTTGTGGCGCCTGAGCTCCTAGTTCACTGTGCACCTCATGCTAATTCTGTGAAAGGTAGCGCAAAAGAAACACGACCACAAAGGTTGCAATGAGTCATTATCACAACCCACTAGGAACTATTGCATTACAAAAAAAATATTAATAATTTCACTTATTACAATTGCTCCATATAGCTAATGTTCCCAGTTCCCCGTTCCCAGCTTTCATTTCAGTTCCTTGCATTTGCTGGGGTTGAAATCCGGTGCCCACTTGTATGACCAACCCTGCAGTTTGTCCAGGTCTTGCTACAGCCTTACTGTCTTGCATCTGTACTATCTTCATTACTCTCTAATAACCTGTCGTTCACATACATCAGAAACGGTACCTGCATTAGTATGTACCTATTCTTGTGACACTCGAGTTGTTAAAAATGTGTATTCTGGTGTCTTTTCTGAATTATAACTCAATGTTTCCTTCCCTTTAGGTTTTGTTTGATCCACTACATGTTTTGTTTCTGTGCTGTGTGTGTGCACTCACCTAATTGTAGTTGCAGGTGTGTGTGTGTGTGTGTGTGTGTGTGCTCACCTATTTGTGGTTGCAGGGGTCGATTCACAATCCCTGGCCCCGCCTCTTTGCTGGTCACTACTAGGTCTACTCTCTACCTGTTCCATGAGCTTTATCGTATATTTTCTTAAAGATTTGTATGGGTCATGCCTCTACTACATCACTCTCCAGATTATTCCACTTCCTGACAACTCTATGACTGAAGAAATACTTCCTAACATCCCTGTGACTCATCTGAGTTTTCAACTTCCAGTCATTTCCCCTTGTTCCTGTGTCCCATCTCTGAAACATTTTGGCCCTGTCCACCTTGTCAATTACTCTCAGTATCTAATACGTCGTTATCATGTAATCCCCATCCCTCCTGTCCTCCGGTGTCGTCAGGTTGAGTTCCTTGTGTGTTTGTGTGTGTGTGTGTGTACACCTGGTGAGGTCCTGTGGATCTGTCTCGGGTCCCTGCAGACAGTTACTAAGCTTCAAGCATAACGGAGGCACCGTTGACACTGTTGCATCTGCTGTTGCTTCTGCAACTACTGCTGCTGCTGCTACCGTAGTTTCAGTTGCTTTTGAAACTGCAGTTACTTCTGCTGTCTTTGTAGTTGCTACTGCTGCTACTGCTGTAGCTGCTATTGCCTTTTCTCCTGCAGCTACACCTGTCGTCACCGTGGTTACATCGATCCCAGTAAAAGTAAAGCTTTTTAAACGCAAATTCTGCATGTGCTACGATATTTTACCCACATATTTCGAAAGAACTGTGTTGTACTTAGTGTACTTTAGAAAGAAATAGCTGGAAAAATGACTGACTTAATTGCTTAGCAATTTTCCTATCTCCGAGTGCAAAATCACACCTAATTTAGGTGGGCTTCAAGTTGGTCTCAAGATCAAGGTTACGATCAGGTTCAACCTACTATAAGAACGATTAAGATATATATAAATATTGCTTAAGCCTTCACACTAGGCTTTAATCACATCTTGGGGCAAAATCCTCCACTCCCCTCCTACAGTATCAGTGAAGCAGAGGCAACGAGAAGTGAGAGAAAGTTACCGTGTGCGTTTTTCGTGAGATTGACACCTGGTGATGTTGTTTGTTATGATAGATATCAGATTTCAATGTGTGTATAGGTAGGTTACGTGACGAGGCCTATCGCTGACATAGTGTGCTCGATTGAGATAATATATATGTGTGTGTATATGAAGGCGAGAGTGTGAGAAATGGAGAGACAGAGAGAACAACGAGCTGGTCAGCCATAGTAGCTCAGTGGGAGTTACTCAGCGGTAGAGGTAACCTGACAGTATCATAGCACCTTCTCAAGCACTAGAAGGCAGCAACAAATGAGGGATCAAGCACTAGGGAACAACAATACAGTGAAGGATCAAGCACTAGGGAACAGCAACACAGCACTACACTGCCAGCTCATTCTCCGATATTCTCATTTTAAAGAGTGAACGATCGACGTTTCGCTCAATTTAAACCATTCCACTTATCATGTTCTTCTCAAAACTACATTCCTTTAGGTTAGTTTAACTTAAAGTTGACTAGTTTTAGTTATGCTGGATCACATAAATCTCTAAAATCTATATTTAATCACTTGTAAGCAAATTAGGAAAACGCGCCGTGATATGTCAAATAACTAGGTGGCTGAGGGAGACGAGGATGTGTGTCGCTGGTGTGAGAACGAGTGGCATTCTCACACCAGTGGCCCTACATGCCAACCATGCCACGCTCCCTAACACCGTACGTAGCCAGCGTAACATTATCGCATGCCAAACCGCAAATGAGTAAGGAAATGTAACGGGAAATTTGAGGATGGCCTGGCAACTACCATGGTCGTGGACCATGACACAGCGACACACGCGGAAGTACTACTCACCGCACATGACCATCAGGTGTAAAGTATAAAAAGGCTCAATGCCGTGACTTTAATAATACACAAATAACCCGAACACAGGGGAAAATAAAATTAACCGACTTGATTAGTTAATGGTGCAAGTCAGACCTACCGAAACGTCGTCTTAAGTTTCTTTCTCCTATGTACGGGTTATTTGTGTGATGTTCCATCGGGTGCAAATCATTAGTATTCATCACACAAAGCCAGGCACACAGCAGAGATCTGAAGCGCTGAAGCGTCAGACATAATAATTACCTTCTTCAGAAAATACACCGTGTACGGTGCAAATTTAAAGTTACTGTCTGTATATGTACATCAGAAATCCAATAATTGTGCACAACGCATCAAACACCACTAACACCTCCTTGCTGTGAAGATGACAGTAACATTATGAGAAGCAACGTCACTAGCACAACTTACAACACAACCTAGCACAGGTTCCACAGGGGTCAGTCCTAGGACCGGTGCTGTTTCTGGTATTTGTGAACGACATGACGGAAGGAATAGACTCCGAAGTGTCCCTGTTTGCAGATGATGTGAAGTTGATGAGAAGAATTCAATCGGACGAGGACCAGGCAGAACTACAAAGGGATCTGGGCAGGCTGCAAGCCTGGTTCAGCAATTGGCTCCTGGAGTTCAACCCCACCAAGTGCAAAGTCATGAAGATTGGGGAAGGGCAAAGAAGACCGCAGACAGAGTACAGTCTAGGGGGCCAGAGACTACAAACCTCAATCAAGGAAAAAGATCTTGGGGTGAGTATAACACCAGGCACATCTCCTGAGGCGCACATCAACCAAATAACTGCTGCAGCATGCGGGCGCCTAGCAAACCTAAGAACAGCATTCCAACATCTTAATAAAGAATCGTTCAGAACCCTGTACACTGTGTACGTTAGGCCCATACTGGAGTATGCAGCACCAGTTTGGAACCCACATCTAGCCAAGCACGTAAAGAAGCTAGAGAAAGTGCAAAGGTTTGCAATAAGACTAGTCCCGGAGCTAAGGGGTATGTCCTACGAGGAGAGGTTAAGGGAAATCGACCTGACGACACTGGAGGACAGGAGAGATAGGGGGGACATGATAACGACATATAAAATACTGAGAGGAATTGACAAGGTTGACAGAGACAGAATGTTCCAGAGATGGGACACAGCAACAAGGGGACACAGTTGGAAGTTGAAGACTCAGATGAATCACAGGGATGTTAGGATGTATTTCTTTAGTCACAGAGTGGTCGGGAAGTGGAATAGCTTGAGAAGCGATGTAGTGGAGGCAGGTTCCATACATAGCTTTAAGAAGAGGTATGATAAAGCTCATGGCGCAAGGAGAGTGACCCAGTAGCGGCCAGTGAAGAGGCGGGGCCAGGAGCTATGTCTCGACTCCTGCAACCACAACTAGGTGAGTACAACTAGGTGAGTATAGCCACACCAACGCACCCTAATATATTGAAAGGAAAACGGGGATCTAAATAATAAAGCCAAGACTTTTGTATAGTCCCTCTAAATCTGAATTTACCCAATCGTTTCGAGTTGTCTTGGTTAGGTGTCTATGATAGGGGATCTGTGATACGTATTTTAAATATGTATTTAATGCCAATGAGTATGCACCTGGGGGTTGCCAATACAGGAGGGTCCCACTTTACAGCGCTTCACTTTGTGAAGTTTCGCTAATACATCAGTTTTCAATTATGCCCATTCTTCATTTATTCAGACTTCCTACAATAAATATATTCACAACTCACTTTGGGCTCAGGAGGATGAAAGTATTTTAAGGTAAGTAATGTGTGTACTGTATATGTATTTTTTTTTCTAACTCTATTGTTAACTTAATAAATGATAGTGTAAACACGTTATCAGGCTTTTATATGTATTTAATAGTGAAAAAAGACTATGATTCACTTTACAAAACTTTTTGCTTTACAGCAGTAGCCCAGAACATAACCTGCTGTATAAGCGGGGCCGTTCGGCGTTTAACAGACCAGGATCAGAAAGGTTTGTAGAAAACAAACTTGTATGAACTCAGTCAAATGCGATAATTAACGCAGACGACGTTTCGCTCATGATTAAGCTTTATCATGACTGGATAAAACTCAATACTCTGCCTTATGAGAGGGTTTATATACTCATGGGGTACTTCTAAACCCGAAGGGGTCATACAGCACCCACGGAAAGGGAGGGCATCAATTTTCGTCTGATGAAGAGGATAGATCTAAATCCTTGAATCAAGAGCCCTTCACCAGCATCTAGGCATCCCTGAGGATGGGAACATTTCTGTTGTCTCAGTTTTTCCCAAAAAATCCTTCTTCCTTTTCGTTTTTCAAGCTTCTTGGATAACCTGATGAATGTCAGATTTGGCTTATCTCCTTACCTATTACTAAATCCTACAGCACAACAAACAATAACCGTCGTAGAAGCTTACAAAGCTGAGGGAAAGCTCATCTCTCTCTCTCTCTCTCTCTCTCTCTATATATATATATATATATATATATATATATATATATATATATATATATATATATATATATATATATATATATATTACAGTGCGGCCTCACGTCCATTATGGCCGACAATAGTCAGTAACCCCTGACGTGAGAGGCCACACCTAACATAGCGGTTCATGACTGCTGAGATGTAAATTTTTGTCTGTAAAATAAACCCTTCATGGGTGGTTCCTTGATGCGTGTGAAAGGTTCGTGATCCAAGGCAGTAAACCTCTCATTATTCAGATCAATCCTGATACCTTCCATTCCTCCAGGCACTGCATAACCCTTATGGATTTAGCTCTTCCCTATGACTAATAGCAATAATAATAATAATAATAATAATAATAATAATAATAATAATAATAATAATAATAATAATAATAATAATAATAATAATAATATTAATCATAATAATAATAAAAGAGTTAAACTGGTTTTGAGAGTTTCTGCTTTTAAAGTAAGCTCCAAATTCTTGGTGTTTCCAGTTGTTTGTGAATGTGGGAGCTGGAGCACAGAGGTCGTGATCATCCTGGGTGAGACCTGTCTTGAACAGCCATGTTCCTCCTCAGCATTGCCCTCCGAAGGCACCTGATGCTGCTGTTGCTGTTTGTTACTGGTGAGTTCCACTGTGTCGCCATAATTAGATGGCGTGGCTATGGTGTGGGGAATGGGGGAAGGAAGTAGCGTGGTAGGAGTGTGAGAGGAGGTGGATGAGGTGTGGGAGGGTTACTGTAACAGTGCAAGCTGGTCCACCATCGCTTCATTTACAGTTTTATACTGTCTTGTAAAACATGTGGAACTACTGAGGGCGATAATACTACCTGGTGTTATTTTGATAACTAGTAGTCTGAACCCGAGCACACATTCACCTACACATTGAGACCCACATAACCAGCGTCTCATCAGTAAAACGAACCTGCGATAATGTTGTCAAGTTCCATGGCATTTTTCAATAGGACCAAAACGTTTCTTAAACATTTCACCGCCTTTCTATGCGGTTCTTAAACCTTCCTACAATATCTAGTCAGCACACCATACATCAAGTCGCAAGCACCTTGCAGGGTATGCAAATTATTGATCCTGCTGACAGTGCAAGTACTCTCGTCGATGTTCTGAGTCTAACACTGACTACGAGATTGTACGGACAATACTTTCTATCTTCTCACTAGATAAACAAACACAATAACAACAGTTTGAACTAGACTACGTTATAGATGATAATGGCACAGCGGCGGCAGGACGCGACGCTATATTTCCTCATTTTTTCTTCCTGTATTCCTCTGATTGCAGCTGTGCTTTACTTCCGAGTAACGAACGTTGCTCTCATGAACTGATAAATGTCGAAGTAGTCACTGGGAACATCTTTCTAAACAAATATTTTTTAGATCCGCCTAGTGTCCATAGACCTAGTGTTCTATGATATATTTTGCACTACAGAAGCCCTTCCAGGAACGCTGGATAAGTAATTATTATCGGGATTTATCTCGTAGAATCGCCCGCATATAACATACGCCTCCGACACCAGAGTCATTTCATTAAAATACGATTAATTTGTTCCAAAACGAATACTGGATATCACTGACTGTTGCACAAGGCGGCATTTGTCAGTTAATGTATACACTTATTTCACCTATTAATTTCTACAATAAAATTATTTGAAATATTTTACTAAAATCTGAAGAATCAAATAGTTATTTTATATAGTAATTTCCAGTCTGGGAAGGTGAATATGTTCCACAATTGTTTTGTGCTCATTTCTCTGCAGGCAGGCGAAGTATCATAGCTAGGAAATACGGAACGATTCTTTGTGTCTCACACAGACTCGGTAAAATATCTGAGATAATGGTACTTCCTGCTGATATTCATCTTACACTCCATGCAACTAAGCACATATATACAGCAGCTTACTGGAATTACATTAATTTCAGTCCGAGATTCTTCAACCTTCTGCCATCAAATAAATGTGGTCAGTAGTGAGGTGAGCTGCTTGGTAGAGCAGCTCACCTCACTATTACAACAATTGAATGTCTCAGAATTTACTTAGTGTGGGCAGTAAGCTTGCTGCAGTGCGCCTCTAATATTTGCTTAATTTCTTGTGTTAACACATGACAATGTTCCTCTCGTCAGCCTATAAATCGTGCTATGATCTATAAGACTTAATGAAGACCGGTACTCACCTAATTGTGGTTGCAGGGGTCGAGCCATAGCTCTTGGCAGGCTTGTGTGTTTATTATATGAGGTCTAGTAAAATTCAGAGAATATACATATATACACACACACACACACACACACACACACACACACACACACACACACACACACACACACACACACACACACACACAC
The DNA here is from genome assembly GCA_009830355.1 of Cherax destructor. Classification (NCBI taxonomy): domain Eukaryota; kingdom Metazoa; phylum Arthropoda; class Malacostraca; order Decapoda; family Parastacidae; genus Cherax; species Cherax destructor. The sequence goes on from WNWK01000845.1 coordinate 101,678, forward strand.
ACACACACACACACACATATATATATATATATATATATTTATTTATATATATATATATATATATGGAGAGGAAATAAGAGGGAAGGGGGGTGCAGGAGAGAAGGAAGTTTTAAGAAATTGTGTATGAGAGTGGCGTAAAATTTCTCATTGAGTCAAGTTTACTCAGCTTATTTCCCACTACTATCTTTGACCCGTGAGTGAGCTAGTGTGTCTCACAAGATATTGTTAATATAATAAATATTTTTTATAATATAACTGCACAGTTGCTCACAACTCCAACAATTATTGTTTTTGTAATTTGCAATATTTGTTATTTAATTGTCTTGTTACTGTTTTATTAATTTATTTTCATCATCATAGTTGTATTACATTTATTTCACAGTTTAATATAATAATGCTATTTTTAGGCAAACGCTGAGTAATTGTTTTATTATTATTATTGTTATTATTATTATTGTTATTATTATTATTGTTATTATTATTATTATTATTATTATTATTATTATTATTATTATTATTATTATTATTATTATTACAGGATGACCCAAAAGTCTGGACACAGGCGAAATTGCATTTTTGTAATAATTGTACAGTAATTTTCATGAATAATATCTTCAATGGTGGACAACATGTTGAAGATATTATTCATTAAAATTACTGTATAATTATGACAAAAATGCAATTTCGCCTATGTGTTCAGACTTTTGGGTCACCATGTATTATTATTATAATATTAAAACTGAAGTGTGAAGCCCCTATGTGTCCTTCACTGAATGTAATAATAGTCTTGCTTCAGTTATTTCAGGTAATAATGCAAAGGGAGGTTCTACAAACAGCAGACGACTGCAGCGTAAAGAAGCAAAGCTGTTTCCTCTGAGAGGCCACACAGAACCCAAGGAGGCAAAGGCGTTTGTGGATGATGGCCGCACAGCACCTTTGGCATCAGGGAGGCACCCTATAGAGGCTCATCTTCCACATGTGTTGTCAAAGAATTCAGATATGTTCCTGGGGTCAATGACGACTTCCTCACAGCTGTTTCTCCATGCTAATCACACTCCAAAACCGTCTGTGACTTGGCCTGACCCCCCACAAACCTCCATGATTTTGTCTGACGCCACCGTCATGGCTAAACCTAGATATAAGACAGTCAATCTTGTCAATATGATAAGTGACAGGTCAAAGGACATCATGCGAAATATACGTATTATTTCTTTCCAAGAATGGCTGATGGAGTTACAGCAGGCCTTCAACAGGGATCTGGTTCTCAATGTTGTGAGGGTGAGCATACTATCCCTGATTCACATGATGTCTCCCGAGCTTCTCGTCTGGATAGATGAAACGTTTGGAATATGAGGATTCTTTTGGGACTTGCTAAATGTATCTCACCTATTTTAAATTAGTCAGTAATCGTATAAATAGAGTGCCTCACAAAAAAAAAAAAAAAACATAAAAGAAATAGTCGGATTTAAGCGTCGTATTACCGACAACACTTCAGAAAAGACAGAAGTTGCAGATCAAACCTTTATAGGGACAACGTTTCACTCTGTTTAGAACTTTATAGAGAGTTTATAAAGCTCTACAAAAAGCGAAATATTGTTCCTCAAAAAGCTTGTTCTGCAACGTGCAAAAAAAAAAAAAAAGCAGTGCTAGTGTACTATGCTTTCTCGTGACTAAATATTTAATAAAATAAGGTATATATATATATATATATATATATATATATATATATATATATATATATATATATATATATATATATATATATGTATTTCTTCAAGATTTGTAGATGTACTGTTAAAAAAAGGTTTTATAATGTAATTAAAGTAAGTTTTGAAGTTTGATTTCCCATTTTAAATTTAATTGAAAGGTTTAGCGCTCTTCAGTTTTTTCGAATGCCCTTGACACTGTGCCTATTGTGCCCAATGAATAATCAAGGCCTACCTTTCCCTTTAATACTATGTAACTCTTTGATTTCCCTCTCTTTCTCTCACTATATACCCCAGAGCTGAAATTAGGGACTATTGGGCTTAAAGTACCCATTAGAATTCAAAAGAGAAAAATTAATATGAATTAACAATCTATTTAACATGGCAGAGAATATTGATATTTTGAGGTGTATTTCAATGTGTCTCGGAAAAAAATAATGTCTGTAATTTTATGGCCTATTTCGGCAAAGGATTTGGAGCTTCAGCGCCTTCAGTTCTCTCTGATAGTACCCTCCCTGGCCTGCCTATCCTCGTTGCCCACTTTAACAAGACTGTATTAACGAGTAACCCCAACTCCTCTTCCCATCTCTTCTTTCCTTTCATTCCATTCTGAACCTTTAAAATCCCTCCAGTTATCTCTTTCCATCCATTTTCCACTTCCTCGCATTTTGTCTTCCATCCAGCCTTCATCCCACAATCCCTTTCTCCCTCACTCTCTTACTATACCTTTCTTTCCTGCTCGTTCATTTTCGGTCCTCTTTGTGCTCCTCTTACCGTTCTAACCTTCTCCTCCAAGTTCCATTTGCTCTTCTCCATCAACAGCCTTATTTATGCCACGTCTTCATTTCCATTCTGTCTTTCCATCTCACACTATCAACACCATTCATTTCATCCTGACTCACTTTCCATCAACAAACCAACCCCTGTTACCAAATAGAAGAGAAGCAGAAGTTCCAGCACACAAAACAAATTAACAGAAGGATTAGTTGTATAAGTTGTATAATACAAAAGGAAACAAACCGAACATTATTTCTTTCACAGAGACAAAACTCTGTAAAAAAATATATTGATAAATTGACACACATGCAACTGATATGGCATTTTACTGTGGCAACCTTTCGGTCTCTAGGAGGTTTGTCAAGCCATTTTGTAGATAATTCTACCATTATTGCTAAAAATATATTATTCTCAGGTGGGTACCTCATACTGAGATGAGACATAGTGAACTTAAGAAGGTGTAGCATCAGTAGTTAAGAACCAGTGGAGTTTTGAGTTGAAAAACTGAATTTCAGTGAGTTTTATAATGTGACCAGATAGGAGGCTAAATAACAATTGGAAAGCTCACGGTAATAGCAGCAGTGATTTACAGTCCTCCCTCCTCATCCCCTCTCTCCTACTTTGAAGAGCTGGAGAACAAAGCCAACAACACAACCAGAAGAGATACGCAAGAGAAAATTATACTATATAAAGTTTAGTAGAAAATCACAAGGCCACTATTCGTGGAGTATTTTACTCAGTAAAACATAAAAAAGGCTACTGTAACGATGAAAATAAGTAATCAAAAGTTCATATCACAAGTCAAAGAAATCCCTGGAATGAATCGGTATGATAGAACATAGTTTTTACCTTAAACTGCATACATAAGACATAAAAAAATGAAGGTAAACTAGGAGCCAGTGGCCATTCATTGCTAAATTTTGCAAATTTGGCAGTACTTTAGAAGGAGGGGGAAAAATAAACCAGACCAGTGGAAGAGATTATGCAAGGTTGAATCGGATGATGAAGTGGAAGAGGCAGATTCAATACTTAGTTTCAAGATTATGTATAAGTTTCAAGTCACCAGAAATCATTGATGGAGGCTTGTTTCGAGCTAAGAATCGAAACTAGCAAGGACAATTCGGTAAGTACACATATAACAGAGGAGTCTGCCAGGTTACTGATTGTGTAAACCATCTCCTCTAGACTTTCCTGTAAGGTTTGTTGGGATATATCTGTAAAATATATTTTTTTGGGGGACAATCCAGGATACAGTATCTAATTTTGTAGCCCTGTATTTGTTCATATATTTTACATTTCATTTGAGGACATAAATGCGCTTTACTCATTTCACTAAAAGAGATGATGGATTTGCTAGCCTCCACCTGAACTTTTCTATTTTTTTTAGTTTTTTTTTTCTGATAAAAAAAAAAAACAGTAGATATTATCTGGCATCCGGCTTCATTACGTATGAGGTCTGTAGTATGTGTGGCGAGGCAGTGGAACCCTGGCAGGCGCTCTGGGTGATGTTTGTGAGCATCACGTTGCAGTGTCGCCTCCATTATTATAATTCTTGTATTTATGCGACACGCTAAACCCCTGTGGGTTATTAGGCGCGGACCTGTAAAGACCCAAACTCCGTCTAGTTTTGGCAGAGAAGATTCTCGTATTCCCCCGAAAGGAGCTGCTGGTGGTGTTGAAGAATCACAGTAGTGACGCTGCTGGTGTTCTTGTAGACGACTCCTGAAGGAAGAACAACTTGGAAGGACATGGCTTCAAGCAGTGTCGTGAAAGCTGTCACAGTCTGGCTAGTCTGCCTCACCCATCTTACCTCAGGCCTAAACAATGATGCTAAAGGTAATATATACTTAAATCATTATACTGTATGTTGTGCTTATATAGTACATCATAGTTTCTAGTGTCTAAATAACGATGCTATATAGTGAGTGTTACAGTGATACAGTAATGAGTGGAACAGGGTAATATTTAAAGAATAAAAAGGCACAGTACAGTGGCTGGAACAATACACAGATATCTTGCATGTAGGAGACTGAAACGTATGATGACGTTTCGGTCCAACATGAACCATTAAGAAGTTACAGAGACGTGAAGGCAAGGGAACCAGACGAGGGCGGTGGACGAGAGTGGTGGTAATAGTAGTAGTATTGCTGGTAGTAGTAGTAGTGGTAGTAGTAGCAGTAGTAGTAGTGGTATTAAAAGTAGCAGTACAAATACTAATAGTAGTAGTGTATCAGTGGTAGAGGGACACATCTCTCCTAAACTCTTTCCTGTTAAATCTTCTGTTCTTTGCCTTCCCTATATTTCCAGAATTCCAAATCTTAACAACACCGTCCTTTAGACATCAAACTTACTTTTCGCCACACTAATGCCCTTTGTAGTAATCTAGTTTATACTTCTGCAACTGATGTTTTCGTAGTCTACTGTATTTTCTGCAACTGATGCTTTCGTAGTCTACTCTATTTTCTGCAACTGATGCTTTCGTAGTCTACTCTGTTTTCTGCAACTGATGCTTTCGTAGTCTACTCTGTTTTCTGCAACTGATGCTTTCGTAGTCTACTCTGTTTTCTGCAACTGATGCTTTCGTAGTCTACTCTGTTTTCTGCAACTGATGCTTTCGTAGTCTACTCTGTTTTCTGCTCCTCTCGGAGAAACTTGCCGGTCTCTTTCTGAAAGACCTAGTGAGCACAAAGAGAAGTGTTAGCCTTGCTGACACTAACAATGTTCTTTTCTGTCATGCAATTAACTGTGATGCTATTAACTGTGAGGCTATTAAATGGTCATCTGCCAAAACTGTCTACCTTTCTTCTAGCCTTCACAGACGCCATCTTGTAGCATCTCTTTTAACATCCCTACTTAGAATTTTGGTTCGGGTTTCTCTCAATAGATGTCTTCCTTTCTCATTACTTTGCCAAATGCTCTAAAATTCAGAATACTCGGGACTTTTAACCTCGCCTTTGTCTCTTCTTACCTCTTCACATATTTTTAATTTTCAATGTTTTTCCTGTCTTCTGCCTAGGTGGGTTCTGTCCTACGGGGTTTTTGTCTTGCAGGGGACTTTATCCTACCCCCGTGGGCCAGTAGCTCTCCCACAGTGCTCCTCTGTTCCCTTGCTCTTATAAAAGACCTCCATAATTACTCTTTATTTTATATTTCTTGGCCAATACTTCACTCTCTGCCACTTTTTTTTTTCACTAGCGCTACTATCTTATTTCTCCCTCTACCACCGCTGTACTACTACTGATACTACTATTACTACCGCTTCTACTTCCTCCTGACCTACCACTCCCAAATCCCCGCCTCCCTCTCATATATATTTTGGTTCCCTTACCTACACGTTTCTGTGATTAATTAATGATGCAAGTTGGACCGAGACGTCGTCGTAACTTTCAGTCTCCTTCGTGCGGGTTATTTGTGTAGGGTAATATTTATATAGTAATTAGTGTGATAAAGTAATACTTAGACCATTTGTTTTCCTGGTAACCGGAAGCTCGACTTTGATGTAAAATGTCCTAATGACGAGATGAATTATGGAGTAGAACATTATCACATCGATTTCAAACATTAGTAACATTATAGCAAAGGTATACAATACTGACATGGAGTTGTAGAAGTTATCCTTTGTATCCTCTGGAATCTTGATATACCTGGAGGGTGTTACTGGAGGGTGTTCCGGGGGTGAACGCCCCCGCGGCCCAGTCCATGACCGGTACATAGGATATCTTTTATAGGTCCATTGCTAACATTTGGCTCATCTAATGGGCATGACCTACTTCTATTAGTGGGTCCCGCCTACCTGTGACGGTGTCTTCAGCTTCTGCACTTCACTTCTTTCACTGGCTCCGGTATAAAACAAAATTTCATCCTTCTGTGTTTGACTGAATACGTCTGTGCTGCATAGGAGAAACGTCTCTTCAATACAGACGCACCCAGATGTTGTACATGTGTCTTATGTATTCAATTTCAGTATGTTTGATGGGTAATATAATTTTTATCAAGATCACTTGCACGTTGGTTGAAGAAAGTTTTCACAACCCACGTTAAGACCCTACCCATGTTAAGACCCTACCCATGTTAAGACCCTACCCATGTTAAGACGCGACCCAAGTTAACCCGACCCACGTTAAGACCCCCTCGGAGGTCAAATGACTTTTAAAAACACTGATATATTAACAGGTGTTGTAATGTATAATTGACGTAGTAGCTGATTTTATTTACTTTTATGTCTTTAACTATCCTTGTATAGAAAGTTTACATACAAATATAATATAGTAAATTATATAAATATGTTTCTGTTATATTGTAAGAAATGCGTTAATTAATATTGTTAAAAAAGATAAAGTTTTAGCTTATTTATTACTAGAAACCAAGTAAATGGTATTATTCGTACAAATACAGTTTTGCTCCTAATGACAACTACCATACCACACAAAAATAGAAAGCAGAACGTCAAAGGCGGTCAGCCTAGCTATAGATGATTCAGAGATCATCGCTCCCACACCCCGGTCGTAAGACAAAGCTTCCTGGTTGGCCTCCTGGTCAGTCAGGCTGTTAGTGTTTCTTACAAGCTGTCTTATTTATGAACCACAGCACCACTGACCAGAGTATTGTTCTGTGATCACATCCATGAAGACAGAATGTTTGAGCCTTTTCTTTCTTGACTTTGTGAGACGACGCCTGAGTTTAGATTTGATCTAGATCGCATATTTAAGTCATCTGAAACTTGTTTTTGCCTTCATTATTTTTCATGAATATGGAGTTTAATAAGCCAGGTCCGAGGAGAGTGTATAACCGTGCTATCCACGGTTTCTCGAAAAATATAATAGGTTTATCTATACCTTCATATCTATTTGCTTATACAGTGTTATGTGTTCACACTATTTTATATAGTAAGCTCTTCACATCAGCCTTTTAGATACCATTGATGTGTGATTATTTACTGAACATCCAATCATACTGTGCCTTCAGTTTTTCACTCATTTCTTTTGGGTCAAAAGCGTTTAATTTTTACCCAAGCCAGATCCAACTAAGAGGGACAGATTATCACGCCTCCAGGATAACACGTCACGAGATCTGTACTGATTTTTACATTTTACACTTTACTGTTGTGCTACATGTTAATTGTTGTTGTAACAGGATTGTGAAGCAGCGACCTCCTGACGTCAGACACTCATACTGCTTATCATACCGTATCCACACTTATTTGTACACTATTTTGTTTTCTTTAAGCGAGACTGGAACATAATTTTATTAAACAGTTCAGCTTAGATGTTAAGAACTGCTATTTGACCTCAGTTAATATCAAAACCAAGTATTATCTAAGGTATTCTGCCGCGTCTAGAGGTATACTACCCAGAACAGTTTGCTAACACAGAGGTGTCTATCTATAGCAGAGTGAAGTGGGGCATGGAGACTCACACTCTCACACGTCTCGTGCCAATTAGAAATCAAACTCAAATCAGGCGTAAGCTGAATGTTCTAACAATTTAATTAAAATATCTTGTGTTTAATACATTGCAGTCTCTAATACTAAAATATATGGCTCGGTGAAGTTTAGGAACTGACGCTCCCTTCCACTCTTGGATCTAACCTGATTATCATATATTCCTCAGGCGCTGCATGACACCTGCGGGTTTAGCCCTTCACCATAATAATAATAATGAATGACCTATAAAACGTGATAAATATACCAAACAGATTACAAATAATTATTTGCTATTATTAGTTCACAGTTTCGTTAATATCAACAAATACTTCAACTTTCTTCTTTTTTTTTTTGCAGGATGTATTACAGAGAATCTTTCAAAAGATGTGAAGGCAATACACATCCCTAACACCAACCACCACCAGAGTTGGGTCAAGACTCACACAACAGATGCATCACTATCAGTGGCGTTTCTTACTCCAGACAGAACATATAATATTATGTGTGTAGTTCACTTTAACATCCCAGACGCTTGGCACAACTTTACTGTAACATGCTCAGTCAGTATATAGTTTTTATGTTGTAGTTTTAACAGTTAAATGTATAAAATGTTTTATGTCATGATGAATAATGTTTAATTATGTTGTGTATTTATTTACAAAGAAAAAACATCATTTATTCTTCGATAATATTCCTTCGTTTTATTTCTTTTTGTCATTTTCCTCTCCATATTTTCAACTTATTTTTTATTTATTTTTTTCCGTGCTGCTTCTTTTTTTCTACACATCAATTTGACCATATTAACGAAATAAATAATACATAATTTATTTTTAAATATAATAACATGCGATTGCAGGTTGATAAAACATTCCCCAGTATCACCGTGTTGGTCCCAGAGCTGGGTATCAACTGTAGCAAAACGTTCACTGCAATCTTCCAAACACTTTACCTCAGCCCCCAACAACAACACTGTACAGTGGACCAACTGCTCGACTGAGAAGACCACAGGTAAGGTTTGTCGTCACACAAAACACACACACACACACACACACACACACACACACACACACACACACACACACACACACACACACACACATACACACAATTTCAGTTATATGAATTTATAAAACAATGCTTTAAAATATATAACATTTCTTCTTATAAAACAAAAAGGATCAATTTTATTTAATAGAGGAACTCCACCGAAAGGTGTAAATCACACACACACTGCTATATATATTATATATATATATATATATATATATATATATATATATATATATATATATATATATATATGCACAAAGATCACAGTAAACAGGTGATATCAAAATATGCAAGAAAACCACTATGAATATATATATATATATATATATATATATATATATATATATATATATATATATATATATATATATATATTCGTTCACCATGAGGAGGGCTAAAACGACACGGGTTCGAGTCCTCGGCTAATCGCAGTGTTGTTATTGACTAAATACCACTCATTCGTGACTATGCACTGGAATTTCACTGTGATCCCAATTTTTTAGTTTACCCCTTTCTTTTATTTAGCAATTTTGTGACGGATTTAGTACACTCCGGCTTGTTTGACTGTGGCAGCGGCAGGTCAAGGTGGAGTCCAGCTTCTTCATAAGACAGAGTGAAGGCTGGAATGTGAATTTCCTTTTAAGACGACGAATGATAATGATGTCGAAAATATTCATCGATTGCTACCTCTCATTGATGAAATCACGTATGATTTTCCGGCATTTAATGAGAGTCTCTTACTTCCCAGACGCTGCAAATAGCTTCAACCAGACGATATCGTCAGAAACTTCGCCAGCATCACCAGGAACATCAACAATACCACTATCAACAAGCACATCCTCAGCAGCAACAACATCATTAACATCAGCAGTTCCATCAGCAACATCACCAACAACACTTTCGACACCAACGACAATAACAACAACAATTTCAACAATAACTACAACATCGACAATTCAGTCAACAACACAATCAACTACATTAACAACACCAACAAAACTATTAACAACACAGTCAGAAGCATTAACAACGCCATCAACAACATCGACAACAACACACTCAGCAATATCAACAATACCACCAACAACATCAACAACACAATCAGCAACATCAATAACACCAAGAACACTACTATCATCACCACCAACAACTCTACCAACAACAACAACATTATGGTCAACCTACAAACCTCTACTCGAGCCAGGTCTTTTAGTGTTGTCCTTCACATTAGCAGTAATCGCCTGCGTCTTCGCTGTCGTCACCCGACGTAGATACCAGCAGCTGCTGTCACAGAGAGGTAAGAGTCACCTCAGGTCACTCTTTAATAAAGTAGGAACAGTTCTTAAGTAAAACTGGTATGGGGTCGGATGTAGCATAAAGTCACTGTTGAAATACCTTTAAGTGCCACTGATTTGGTTAATAATCGTTAAGATGTTATAATTTTTCTCTTCTTTCAAGGAGGTGTCATGATGCTAGTGAAACAAATGGAAACTTCTTAATGCAAGGCATTGGAGCTGTCCTTCCCTCCCGATTCCAAAACATTATACAGCTCTTCAGGTTCAATTCCAGTAATAATTTTCCCTTTCTACAGGTGCTAGTGTTGTTCCAGAGACAGAGAATGACGAGTATGAGGAGTGGAATGAGAACTGGAAGATGCAGCCAATCACTACAGGCAATGAAGAACATTCATTAAATATGTCATCAATGACAGTTACCGCCCACCGACCAGGATCAACTCACGACAGTGAAAACAGTCTCTATGGCGTCATCTGAAAATGAATGTCTTTGTCTGTAGTAAAGATTCACTCAACCTTTAAAACGTCAGATAAATGTAAACCGTAGAGAGTCTGTTCAAGGAACCTGGTGTGTGTATGTCGACAAAAGGGAACAGCAACAGGAGCTCCTTACCTTGTGTGTCTCTAAACTCGACTGTTTGATGAACCAGACGTGAGCTATCAAGGTTGACACCCCCTTCTCCAAATCTGGTAAGAATTAAATCACATTAACAAATCTAAATAGGGCCGTGAAACAATTACCGATGAGCGATTACCTAATTCCAAAGGAGAAACTACTACTTGTACCAGCTCCAGCCTCCTTTCACAAACATATATAAAAAAAATGAAACACCAAAAATCTTTCATTACTGAAAATATACCTTAACCAAGGATAACCTAAACAAAACTTAATAATATACTGCGAGGCCTGGTCATGGACCTTGGTGCGGGGAGTTGACCCCCGGAACACCCACCAGGTGTACACACTCGTATATTAACACTTGTGAACTGTATACAAGCCGATATCCTCATCCCAAATTAAATAAGTCACTGAACAAGGGAGACATGAAGTAAACAAAGCTGCAGGAACAGAGACGATAGCAAATAAACATATATTTTTTACAGAATATTATTTTGCAGAGAATAGCGGGCGGTGTTTAAATGATTTTTTTTTATCTGGAGTAGAGAACAACCAGGAGTTAAATATGAAAATCTCAGGTGATCAGACATGTATTGCACATTTCTTCGTAGGGATCAAAGATATAGAGAGAAAAGTAGCAAAGCTAAGACAGAAGGAGAGGGAAATACAAAGGCGACTACAGAACTAAGGACAGAGAGGCAGGATACAGTTCACCACTAGCCAGCAGCAACCAGAAGTGACAACCAGCAACCAAGAGTAACAACCAGCAACCAGGAGTAACAACCAGCAACCAGGAGTAACGACCAACAACCAGAAGTGACATCCAACTCCCAGGAGTAACAACCAGCAACCAGGAGTAACAACCAACAACCAGAAGTGACATCCAACAACCAGGAGCAACAACCAGCAACCAGGAGTAACAACCAACAACACACCATTCTCTTCAGCTTCTACCAAGACCCCTGCACTAAAGGCGTTCTTGATCCAAGAAACTGGACTTAGCCTCCCTTCTCTGGGATTGAATCTGAATGCCTCTGAGGCGCTGTATAACCCCTACGGGTTCCGCGCTTCCTCGTGATTAAAACGAAATCAACCCATCCCCAGCGACCCTGACTGGATTAAAGTAACCGTAACACATCGGCCAATTCCCACCAAGGCAGGGTGGCCCGAAAAAGAAAAACTTCCATCATCATTCACTCCATCACTGTCTTGCCAGAGGGGTGCTTTACACTACAGTTATAAAACTGCAACATTAACACCCCTCCTTCAGAGTGCAGACAGAAAGTCAGGAGATTGATTGATCTGTATATTTCGACCCCCGTCCCTTCTGGGATCCTCTTCAGCATGTGTATGTGTATCATCAGACATGTACTCACCTAATTGTACTCACCTAATTGTGGTTGCAGGGGTCGAGACTCAGCTCCTGGCCCCGCCTCTTCACTGTCCGCTACTGGGTCTCTTCTCTCCCTGCTCCATGTGTATCATCAGACATGTGTATCATCAAACATCAGTGCCTGGTAGGTTAAGACTCATCTGAAGCTTTCAGAATGTGTACCCGGCATCCCTGTAATGTGGGTGCTGAATAACAATTTTGTGTGATGGCTGAAGTTTTAATAAAACACATGCATGTGTTTATATTAGAACATTTGTAGATGTCTTCTAATAAAAGATTTTTAATCAAGCTTGATTATTTACTTTAACTGAATCATTACATAAAAAATATAGTACATAAAAACATAGCACGGTTTAGAAAACGGTTTAGAAAAACCGATAAGTTGATAAATAAGACACTTGTGCATCATTTGGGTTGTCTTTATATTCTGGAAACGTTTCGTCAGCCAGTGGCTTCTTCAGTCCAATGCTGAGAAAGGTGGAAGATGAGAAGGAGTTTGAGGTAATCAGTCAGTGATCATCTCAACCTCCTCCTCATCTTCCACTTATCTCAGCAATGGACTGAAGAAGCCACTGGCGGGCGAAACGTTTCCAGAATTAAGACGCCCAGATGAGAAATGGTATGGTGGTACCGACAAGATGTGGAAAAATCTACTTATATCCTGAGCTGTACGTAGGTGTCCTTTTCCAGATACCCAAATGTATTTGTATTTCTCCTCTCCCTTCGTGGAGCTTCTGCGATGAACTTCGTGGAGCTTCTGCGATGAACTTCGTGGAGCTTCTGCGATGAACTTCGTGGAGCTTCTGCGATGAACTTCGTGGAGCTTCTGCGATGAACTTCGTGGAGCTTCTGCGATGAACTTCGTGGAGCTTCTGCGATGAACTTCGTGGAGCTTCTGCGATGAACTTCGTGGAGCTTCTGCGATGAGCTTCGTGGAGCTTCTGCGATGAACTTCGTGGAGCTTCTGCGATGAACTTCGTGGAGCTTCTGCGATGAACTTCATGGAGCTTCTGCGATGAACTTCGTGGAGTTTCTGCGATGAACTTCGTGGAACTTCTGCGATGAACTTCGTGGAGCTTCTGCGATGAACTTCGTGGAGCTTCTGCGAGGAACTTCGTGGAGCTTCTGCGATGAACTTCGTGGAGCTTCTGCGATGAACTTCGTGGAGCTTCTGCTCCCTCAATCCTCTTACTATCCAATTTAACAAAACCAGAAATGACAAACAATAACCCCCACCTCCTTCTCCCATTCATTTTTCCCTTCATTTCACCACCATTACTTTAAATCCATCCCATTAACTCTTTTTTACCCTTGCGTTCCCTATTCTTCCTCCCATACTCCCTTGTCTTCATCCTTCACCTCACAGTCCTTTTCTCCTTCACTTCTTCTTTTCTCTTCCTTAGCTGCTCCTTCGTTTTAAATCCCTGGCGTGATTTTCCTACCACTCTTCCTCTATCACTTCTCTTTGGCTCGTTTCCTCTTCTCTTTTCCATTACCATCCTCATCAGTTTCCATCTGACTTTTCCTCCCATACTATCAGCACCATTCACTTATCCCAGAAGTCTGAAACCAATCCTAATGCCAAAGACAGAACTAGACATCTAAGAACCAAGAAAAGACAGTATGAAACATAAACTCATTTAAAAACAGTATGAAACATAAACTCATATAAAAAAAAGGACAGGGTTGAAGTGAGAAACCTTTTTGAGAAAATAACTACTGTATCACTCTTAGAGAGGCACCTTAGTGAGAACAGAGTGACCTTTAAAATTGTGACACTAAATGGTAAAGAGCCTGCGGAGTTTTGGGGAAATAAAGATACCCATTTTGTTGCGGTGTCCGACAGAATGTATAAATATTGGTAGAATTACCGACAATATGTTAAGAAAAGGACACAAATGCAACTAATGTGACATTTTATTGTGGCAACGTTTCGCTCTCCGGGAGCTTTGTCAAGCCAACGGCGAGCGAAACGTTGCCACAATTAAATGTCACATTAGTTGCATTTGTGTCCTTTTCTTAACAAAGATACCCAGATGTGCAACATCTTTATTTGTAGACGTTTCGCCAACCGGTGGCTTTATCAATGCAATACAAGGACATGATGTGAAGAATTATATACAAAAGATGAGGTAATCAGTCTCTCAGTTGAGAGACTGATTAACTTAATCTTAACTCAAACTTATCAAAAATGGAACTCTAGACAAATGATAAGCCATTCTATAGTAGAGATTATGCAAGAGTATGCAACAATGAGATACTTTCTACATGGAACCCAATAAAATAAAGAACTCTGGATGGTCAGACAGCCGTGAGATGGAGAGCCTATCCAGAATTAACCTTCAATGAAAAGGCAAAACGTAGAGGAGGTTTTTGGTTTAAGAGAGCTGGAGAGAAGGCAAAAGGAGAAACAAAAGAACATGGGAAACAAAGATCACAAAAGACAAAAAAAATGGGTAGGAATCAGAAGATAACAGAGATAAATGCAGAGAATTGAACAGAAGGTTTTGTGATGTATTACTGAGGAAACAGTGATGTTGCCAAAACAGCAGATGCAAAAAGGGCCATTCAACAGAAGCTAGACAGACAAGGAGGTCATAAGCTTCTGAAAGAGCTGGACACAACAAAAGCTATGGAACATGCACAAAAATAATTATAATAATAATTGTATACATTTCTCATGTTCATGGACAGCAAAGGCACACATCAGCAGAACAGCGTCATCAGCATATGCATTAAAATGAACCCTGGGAATTATTAGGACACCATACACGACATATGTCAGGCAAATCATAGAACACCCAGCACTTACTTCGAGCCCAAATTTAATCATGCATGAAAAGAAGTATAATAGGAAGTACTTAGATTCACAACAAGACTGGTCCTGGAGCTGAAAGAGTTGACATACTGGGAAAGACTGAAAGAAATGAACAAGACGACTTTAAAGTCGAAGCAAGCGAAGACATAACATTACTGTGCAACATACTCAGAGGACTTGTTAGGACGAACAGGGGCAAGCTGCTGATAAAAGGTCGGGATCGATAACAAAAAAAATCATGCGGTTCTAAATGTTGAATGTCTTTTTAAAATATGGTTTGAGAAAGAGAAAAAGGTTGTGAGTAGCAGGAAACCAAACTACCAGGGACTAGGGAACACGTGTGGAAACTGAGAACACAAAAGATCCATAGAGATGTTAGAAAGTACTTAGCTAACTTTGGTGTGGTAGAAACGTGGAATAAATCAGAAGATGAAGCGGAGGAGGCAAATTATATACACAGCTTCATGAATAGGTATGATAAGTTTTAAGAGGCCAGAAATCAGAAACGGAGGCTCTGTTAGGAGCTAATAATCGAGGGCAAGAAACATTACTCGGTGAGTACACACAAAACAGATGAGTCTATACAGGATGAAAAATCTGAGTCGTCCAACTCCGTGAGATTTTGGTTGCGCCATTTCCCGTAAGTTTTGTTTGGATCTATCTCTATAGCTTTTCTTGGACAATATATAATATTTTAGTGTGTCCTTGTACTTGACCATGCACTTTACATTTCATTAATCTTAAACTCCATACAAGTTGAACTACAAAAGATGCTTGTAAAAACCTTAGTCAAAAGTGACAGTATTTTGTAGTTTATTGATACCGACACTTTCTCCATAAATATATTATATATGGAACATTCTATTTTGATGAACACTGTATGTAATATTTTCTATTTGCACATCCTACGTTATTATCATTCTCTTTCTGTTCGTTTCCGAAAAAAAAAAAATGCAGATATTATCTGGTATCCGGCTTCTCCAGGCTTCACATCTGACGGGAGTGTGGTGAGGCAGTGGCACCCAGGCAGGCACTCCGAGTGATGTTGATGTCTGATGCAGTGTAACGTCCATTATTATTTTTTGTTTATATGAAGCGTTAAATGTGTGCGAGTTATTTGGCGCAGATGGACGAAAGCTCGAAACTCCGTCTGTTAATCGAGAGACGTAAACTGTAGGTTCGCAGAGGGAATTCTCCTACTCAACGGACAGACGCTGCTGGTGGTGTTGAAGAATCACAGTAGTCGACGTAGCAGCTGGTGGAATTCTTGGAAGTCACTAGTGAAGGAAGAACAACGTCTAAAGTCATGGTTTTAAACAGTGTCGTGAAAGTTGTCACTATCTGGCTTCTCGGCTTCACTCATCTTGCCTCAGGCCAAAACAATGATAATAAAGGTATGCATACTTAATTCTATATAATGTATTTTGCATTTGTAATATATGGTACACGATATTGGCTAGTGTGGTGAAGGTAATACTGACAAAACAATTAGTGTGACTAAGTAATATATAGTAATTAATATGGTAAAATAATAATTAGATTATATGAAAAGATGAATTATGAAACCAAACATTATCACTTCAGAGCCAAACTTTAGCAGGTTTGACAGCCAATCTAATTTTAATAAGATCACTTGCGAGTTAGTTGAGGAAAAATTTCTCAACCAAAATTAAGACCCACTCTGAGATCAAATTAATTTGAATAATACTGATACGTTCACTGGTGTTGCAAGGTATTACTGATACGTTCACTAGTGTTGCAAGGTATTGCTGAAGCGTTCACTAGTGTTGCAAGGTATTGCTGAAGCGTTCACTAGTGTTGTAAGGTATTACTGATACGTTCACTAGTGTTGCAAGGTATTACTGAAATAGTAGCTACAGTTTTATTGACTTTCACGTCTTTGACAATCCTTGTTTGAAAAGTTTATAAACATATTGATAATATGTTTATACCGACACGATGATGGATAAGACACATGTGCAACACTTAAGCATCTTTATCGCCGAAATGTTTCGCTCGAGTAGCAAGCTTCTTCAGTCAGATAAATTCGAATATAATAATGAAGACAGTATAAGGAGTAATTGTGAGGTGATCAGTCCCTTAGTCTTGATAAGTGGTCAGTCCTTCAGCCTGAGGATGGGGGACCGACTACCTCCTTCAGATTCGCCTATATTCCGTCGAAGTAGCTTGTTGCGTGGGGGAAACGTTTCCACAAATAGATACCAAAGTGTTGCATGTGTTTCATTCATCAAATGCGTTAATTAATGCTGTAAAAAAAAAAGAGAGACGGTTTGTGTTTTTTTAATACCAGCAACCAAGAATCTGTCATTACTAATACAAATACATTGCTGCTAAAATTGAAAACTATCGCATCTCTTTGTGTTATTTTCCTGAGCAACACTGAAATATATAGTAAACACAAAATATCAGAGGTGGTCGGCGCCCCTGCAGTTGGTTCCTAGCTCATCGATCTCCCTGTCCCATTTCTTCGACCAGCCCTACTGGTTGACATCCTGGTTAATCAGGCTGTTAGTGCTTACAGCTTGTCTCATTAACTACAGCGCGGCTTCCAAGTTTATGTTTTTTCTTCAGTTACTTAAAGACCATATTTGTGAAGATTTTGAAATGATGCCTGAGTTTAGATGTTGTCTAAATCGCATGTTAAGGATTGTGATAATTTCTCACTTTTAACATTTCTCACTTTTAACATTTCTCACTTTTAACAGTTCTCATGATTATAGAGTTCCGTAAGTCTTTATTTGGGTAGAGTGCATGACTAAGCTATCAGCGGTTTCTTAAGAAAGAAATGGGGTTATTTATTTATGTCTATACATCAATTCGCGTGCATAGTTTTATGTGTTCACATTATTTACATAGTAGATCCTTCAAGCCAGCCCCTTCCACTCATCTGTAATGCTCTGAAATCTTCTCTTACACCCTAGTTTAGAAATCAACCCATCCTTCTCGTAACTATGTCACATTTTCACATACTATTTCCAGCCCGTTTCTAAGTCAGGGTGGGTTAAGTTAGGTTGGATTAGGCTAGGTTAGTTTAGTTGGGTTAGGTTAGATTACAGTAGGTTGGAGTAGGTTAAGTTGGGTTTGTTTGTTTTTTGGTTAGGTTAGGTTAGGTTAGGTTGGATTAGGTTAGGTGAGGTTGCGTTAGGTTACGTTAGGTTACAACGGAAAAACTATAAATATAAGATAAAAGACGACAAAACAGTCTGCCGCTCGAACAGAACACGGGTAGCCACTGCGTAAGAACATGGGTAGCCACTGCGTAAGAACACGGGTAGCCACTGCGTAAGAACATGGGTAGCCACTGCGTAAGAACACGGGTAGCCACTGCGTAAGAACACGGGTAGCCACTGCGTAAGAATATGGGTAGCCACTGCGTAAGAACATGGGTAGCCACTGCGTAAGAACACGGGTAGCCACTGAGTACGACTCATGTAACTACTGTATATATTTCAACTGTTCAAAGCTCTGTTAAAAGCCAACTCTTTGACTGTTTTTACAACGGTTCCATGATGTTTGTGGTTAAGAGGACGGGCTAAGAAACTCCTGGTGTGTCATAGGTAGTTGAACATTTTTTCCTACAAAACCCTCAGCATTTCACTAATTTCTTTGGATTCAAGAATGATCTATCGTATACTATAACAGGAGAATATTTCACGAGATTTGCAGCGATGTTTTACTCTTTCACTGTGCGTGAGTGGCCCCTGGCCTAGTCGGCAACGCTCTTGCTTCACACACTGTTCTTGGTTCGATACCCGGCAAAAGTGGAAACATTGGGCGTGTTTCCTTACACCTGTTGTCCCTGTTCACCTAGCAAGCAAGTAGGTACCTGGATGTTAGTCGGCTGGTGTGGGTCGCATCCTGGGTGATAAGATTGAGGAACCCAATTGAAATAAGACAGACAGTCCCTCGATGACATATTGCCTTTCTTGGGTTATCCTGGGTGGCTAACCCTCAGGGGTTAAAAATCCGTCAAGAGATTTCTGCTTCACTACAATGCTGTGGCACTGTAGTGAAGCAGTGACGTCAGACACTCACAATGTTTATCTTGCCGTATCCTCATCTATTTGTATATTGCTCTGTTTTCTTTAATGGAGACTATAGTATTATTTCAATGTTCATTTCAGAACTAGAGCTTGCTACCATCTGCAGCTCACAAGACTGTCATTCCCATTAGCTCCCCTGGGGTGGGAAAGATGGCAGACCAGAGAGGCCTAGCTTCTCCCTACGAGCCCCGTGAGGATGGGGAATGTGGCTAGGCCTGGGAACAGTTGGTCCCAACGATGAGGAGGTACTTGTACCTCCTCCCATGGCAGACATTAGGGAAAGTTGGTGTCTGATTCTGTGGTACAGTTTGTTAAGTATCATTCTTTCAAAAGTTTTACAAACACAACTAGTTAAGGAGATCGGTCTAAATGTATCAGGCTGTTGGGGCTAAGGGATAGTCACAATGAGACTATTGGTCCAGGAAGTAGGAATAACTCCCTCAATGTAACTGATATAGTCTGAGATACTCCCGAAAAAGGGAGCCAAGGCCAGGCCACCACTTGGTAAAGGCCCGAACCGGGAGAGTACATGCGAATCAAGAAGAAGAATAGCACAAACAATAATATTATTTATGACAATAAAAATATTGAAACAATAATAGTGATATTAATAATAATAATAATAATAATAATAATAATAATAATAATAATAATAATAACAGTAAGAAAATCAATAACTATAAAAATAATAATTATTATATAATAATAAGAATAGTAAAATTAAAATATATTAACATAAATAATAGTAAAATTAATACTACTACTACTACTACTAATAATAATAATAATAATGATAATAATAAAAATAATAATAAAATGAATAATAACCCTTAATAAAACTAATAATAACAATAACAAAAATAATAAAATAATAATAATAATCTCTGCATAGGTGTTAAAAGTGCCACGAAGTTTACAAATAATTATTTTCATTAAACAATTCACTTTTTCGTTAATTTTACCATCAACACTTTTTTTTGCAGGATGTATCACAGAGAACCTTTTAGAAGATGTGAAGGCAATACACATCCCTAACAACACCAACCACTACCAGAGTTGGGTCAAGCCTCACACAACAAATATATCACTACTAGTGGCGTTTCTTACTCCACAAGGAACATATAATACTATATGTGAAGTTCACTTTAACATCCCAGACGCTTGGCACAACTTTACTGTAATACACTCAGTCAGTACATAGTTTTTATGTTGTAGTGTTAACAGTTAAATGTATAAAATGTTTGATGTCATGATGAATAATGTTAAATTATGTTGTGTATTTATATATAAAGAAAAATATCATTTATGCTTGTATAATATTCCTTCGTTTTATTTTTTTTGTCATTTTCCTCTCCATATTTTCAACTATTTTTTTATTTATTTTTTCCGTGCTGCACATCAATTTTACCATATTAACGAAATAAATAATGCATAATTTATTTTTAAATATAATAACATACGACTGCAGGTTGATGATAAAAATTTCTCCATTATCACCGTGTTGGTCCCAGAGCTGGGTATCAACTGTACCAAAAAGTTTACTTCAATCTACCACACACTTTACCTCAGGAGCCACAACAACAATGTACAGTGGACCAACTGCTCGACTGAGAACACCACAGGTAAGGTTTGTCGTCACACAAATACACACACAATCACACACACACACACACACACACACACACACACACACAAACAATCACACACACACACACACACACACACACACACACACACAAACAATCACACACACACACGGGATGTTAGGAAGTATTTCTTCAGTCACAGAGTGGTCAGGAAGTGGAATAGCTTGGGAAGTGATGTAGTGGAGGCAGGATCCATTCATAGCTTCAAGAAGAGGTATGATAAAGCTCATGGCGCAGGGAGAGTGACCCAGTAGCGGCCAGTGAAGAGGTGGGGCCAGGAACTATGAATCGACCCCTGCAACCACAACTAGGTGAGTACACACACACACACACAATAGCGACCAGTGAAGAGGCGAGGTAAGGAGCTATGAATCGACCCCCGCAGCCACAATTAGGTGAGTACACACACATACACACATGAGGAGTGGTTAATGGAATTCGAAGACACTGGAGGCAAGGAGGAATGAGGGGGTCATGATAACAAATTATAAAATACTATTGAGAGGAATTGACAAGAATGTTTCAGACATTTGACACAGTAACACGGGAACACAACTCGTTAAAAACTCAGAGTTGTCAGGAAATTGAACAATCTTGAGAGTGAAGTAGTAAAGGATGGATCCATACCTAGCTTTAAGAACAGGAACGACAAAGCTCATGGAGAAAGGAGTGGACTTAGTAGCGACCAGCGAAGAGGCGGGGCCAGGAGCTGTGAATCGACCCCTGCAACTATATATAGGTAATTGAGTACACACACACACACGTTCACGAAACACAAACGCACACACATACAAAAAAACAAACACGCTTTAGGGGATGACAACCCACCTGGGTCAGGTAGTTAGGAGGTGATAAGGAATAATCGGAAAATTCATGAATAGTCAGTGTATTAGGCATTAAATAATAATCGGAATACTAAGGATGATTCATGAATAATCAATTAACGATATAATTAATAATGAGGATATCTGAAAGAAATATTTAGGAATATATGAAGAGATTCTTCCGCGCACTACCTGGAACCTTCTAGAACCCTTGACGTATGGTAGTTTAAGTTGACAATGAGCGCTTTCGTCTCTTTTTATTAATTTTAGGTTTACATATAATTTCATTGTTCTCTATATGTATTATCATCTATGGCAACGTAATCTCTCATGGCACATTACTTGTTGACGTTGATTAGATGTGGCTTAGGGTTGCCTATTACATTTCCTATTATTCTGTTTCCCGCTTTCTGTAAGCCTCGGAGGTCCTTTCCTTACCTCAAATGGGGCACTTGAGAGGACGGGATGCATGTGTGACGAACGGTGTCTGTCTCCTGACTATCTCTGAGAGGAACTGGCTGGCGTCACCACACTACCTTACTCTGAGAAAAATTCTCCTTTCATTTCACCTGTTGCTACTCTTGTAACATTGCATTGCTTCTGATGACGCATGAGAAGTGTGAAAGAACTTGAGATAAGGATTTCTACCTCCTGTGGCTTGTCTTTCATTGATAAGATCGCCTGTCTGCGATTGTTTGCATACATATATATATGCTCACTCACCTATTTGTACTCACCTATTTGTGGTTACAGGGGTCGAGACTCATACCTCGTCTTAAAACTATGAATGGTTCCTGCCTCCACTACATCACTTGCCAGGCTATTCCACTTCCTGACAGCTCTATGACTGAAGAAATACTTCCTAAATCCCTTTGACTCATCTGAGTCTTCAACTTCCAATTGTGACCCCTTGTTTCTGTGTCCCATCTCTGGAACATCTTGTCTCTGTCCACCGTATTTATTCCTCGCAGTATTTTGTATGTCGTTATCATGTCTTCCCTAACCCTCCTGTCCTCCAGTGTCGTTAGGCCGATTTCCCTTAATCTTTCTTCGTAGGACAATCCTCTTAGCTCTGGAACTAGCCTTGTTGCAAACCTTTGCACTTTCTCTAATTTCTTGACGTGCTTGACCAGGTGTGGGTTCCAAACTGGTGCTGCATACTCCAGTATGGGCCTGACGTACACGGTGTAGAGAGTCTTGAACGATTCCTTACTGAGGTATCGGAACGATATTCTCAGGTTTGCCAGGCGCCCCATATGCTGCAGCAGTTATCTGGTTGATGTGTGGTTCCGGAAACGTGCTCGGTATTATACTCACCCCAAGTTCTTTCTCCTTGAGTGTGGTTTACAGTCTTTGGCCACCTAGCCTATATTCTGTCTGCGGTCCTCTTTGCCTTACCCCAATCTTCATGACTTTACATTTGGCAGGGTTAAATTCAAGGAGCCAGTTACTGAACCAGGCTTCCAGCCTGTCCATGTCTCTTTGTAGTCCTGTCTGATCCTCATCTGATTTAATTCTCCTCATTAACTTCAAATCGTCTGCAAACAGGGACACTTCTGAGTCTATCCTTTCCATCATGTCATTCACATATACCAAAAATAGCACTGGTCCTAGGACTGACCCCTGTGGGACCCAATGCAACTAATGTGACATTTTATTGTGGCAACGTTTCGCTCTCCAGGAGCTTTGTCAAACCGTTGAGAGCGAAACGCTGCCACAATAAAATGTTACATTAGTTATCTTCGTCATCAAGTGACAGGGATCAAAACATTTACCATCTTCTGGCTGATGGTTTGTGTATTAAAAACAGCAATGGCTTCAGTACCATGCCTTCGAGGACTCATCTCTTGTCACAGGCGCCCACTGTGATACCTCATCCCGTACCATGACTCGTTGTTGCCTCCCTGTTAGGTATTCTCTGATCCATTGCAGTGCCCTTCCTGTTATACATGCCTGATCCTCTAGCTTCTGCACTAATCTCTTGTGAGGAACTGTGTCAAAGGCATTTTTGCAGTCCAAGAAAATGCAATCAACCCACCCCTCTCTCACGTGTCTTACTTCTGTTACAGTCATAAAACTCCAGTAGGTTTGTGACACATGATTTGCCTTCCATAAATCCGTGCTGGTTGTCGTTTATAATCTTGTTCCGTTCAAGATGCTCCATCACTCTCCTCCTGATAATCTTCTCCATGACTTTGCATATTATACACTTCAGTGACACTTGTCTATAGTTTAGTGCCTCGTTTCTGTCTCCTTTCTTAAAAATGGGGACTACATTTGCCATATTCCATACCTCAGGTAGTTGCCCAGTTTCAAGGGATGTGTTGAAAATTGTGGTTAGTAGCACACACAGTGTCTCTGCTCCCTCTCTAAGGACCCACGGAGAGATGTCAGGTCCTACCACCTTTGAGGTATCAAGGTCACTTAGGAGCTTCTTCACCTCCTCCTCGGTTGTGTGTATTTCATCCAACACTTGTTGGTATGTCCCTTGTTGGTGTACCCCTCTGTTCTGTCTTCCCAGAGTTCTTTCTGTCTCCACTGTAAATACTTCCTTAAATCTCGTGTTGAGCTCCTCACATACTTCTTGGTCGTTTCTTGTGAGCTCCCCACCTTCTTTCCTCAGCCTGATTACCTGGTCCTTGACTGTTGTCTTCCTCCTGATGTGGCTATACAACAGCTTCGGGTCAGACTAGACTTTCGATGCTTTGTTGTTTTCGTACTGTTGCTGGGCCTCCCTCCTTATCTGTGCATACTTGTTTCAGGCTCTTCGACTAATTTCTTTATTTTCCTGGGTCCTTTGTCTTCTGTACGCTTTCCATTCTCTAGTGCACTTAGTTTTTGCCTCCCTACACCTTCTGGTAAACCAAGGGCTCGTTCTGGTCTTCTCATTATTTCTGTTGCCCTTGGGAACTAACCTTTCCTCTGTATCCTTGCATTTTGTTGTTACGTATTCCATCATTTCGTTTACTGACTTTCCTACCAATTCTCTTTCCCACTGAACCTCCTGCAGGAAGTTCTCATACCTGTGTAGAGTCCCCTTTTATAGTTTGGCTTTTCCCATTCTACTCCTGTTACCCTTTCCACTTGTAACTCAACTATGTATTCGAAGCTCAGAACCACGTGATCACTAGCTCCAAGAGGCCTTTCATATGTGATGTCCTCAATGTCCGAACTACTCAGGGTGAACACGAAGTCCAGTCTTGCTGGTTCATCCTCCCCTCTCTCTCTCTCTCTCTCTGGTAGTTTCCCTAACATGTTGATGCATGAGGTTTTCCAGTACCACATCCATCATCTTGGCTCTCTATGTTTTGGGACCCCCGTGTGGCTCCAGGTTTTCCCAATCAATCTCCCTGTGGTTGAAATCGCCCATAATCAGTAGCTTTCCTGTACTCAAGTGAGCTCTTCTGGCCACCTCAGCTAGTGTGTCCACCATTGCTCTGTTGCTCTCTTCATATTCCTCTCTGCTCCTTCTATCTTTCCACAGGATCGGATATCCGGAAGGGAAAATTGCATCAGTTATCGTCCCATTGAGTTTTGTTTCTGTGACTGCTATGATGTAAGAGGACGTCTCCTTGATACTTTCATGCCACTCCTCCCATAGCCCATCTATCCTCCAATAGTTGCTTATATCTTATCCTAACTGCCTCCTCCTTTAGCTTACCTCTCTCTTACCTGCTACTGCCATTTTCCTTGTATCCCATCTACCTTTTACTCCCACTGTAGCTACAACTAAAAAGTGATCATATATATCTGTGACCCCTCTATAAACATGTACATCCCAAGTCTACCCAACAGTCTTTAATCTACCAATACGTAGTCAACAAACTACTCTCATTACGCCCTGCATCATTTCTTGTATACTAATTATTCTCTTTTTCTTAAAATATGTATTACCTATAACCAAACTCCTTTCTATACAAAGTTCACTCAAAGGGCCCTCATTATCATTTACACCTGGCACCCCAAATTTGCCTACCACACCCTCTTTAAACGTTTCTCCTACTTTAGCATTTAGGTCCCCTACCACAATTACTCTCTCACTTGGTTAAAAAGTTCCTACACACTCACTTAACATCTCCCAAAATCTTTCTCTCTCCTCTACCCTCCTCTCTTCTCCAGGTGCATACACACTTATTATGACCCACTTTTTGCATCCAACCCATATTTTAATCCACATGATCCTTGATTTTATACATTTATATTCCCTCTTCTCCTTCCATAACTGATCCTTCAACATTATTGCTACCCCTTCCTTAGCTCTAATTCTCTCAAATACTCCTGACTTAATCCCATTTATTTCTTCCCTCTGAAACTCATCTTTGTTTCACTGAGAGCCAGGACATCCAACTTCTTTTCATTCATAACATTAGCAATCATCCCTTTCTTATCATCCGCACTACATCCACGCACATTCAAGCATCACAGTTTTATAAAGTTTTTTTTCTTCACTTTTTTAGTACTTTCTACAGGAGAAGGGGTTACTAGCCCATTGGTCCCGGCATTTTAGTTGCCTCATACGACACGCATGGCTTACAGAGGAAAGATTCTTTTCTACTTCCCCATGTAGAATAGAGAAAATAAAGAAGAACAAGAACTATTAAGCAAAATGAAGAAAAACCTAGATGTGTGTATGTATATATATATATATATATATATATATATATATATATATATATATATATATATATATATATATATATATATATATATATATATAATGCATGCCTGTGTAGTGTGACCTAAGTGTAAGTAGAAGTAGCAAGATACACTTCGTATCCAGCGTGTTTATGAGACAGAAAAAATACCAGTAATCCTACCATCGTGTAAAACAAGTTACAGGTTCCTGTTTTACACTCACTTGACAGGACGGTAGGTAGTCTACCAACCTACTATATTTATATATATATATATATATATATATATATATATATATATATATATATATCAATTGATTTACCAAACTCCGGCTCTTATGAATTTAGGTGTAACTGGTCAGGTTGGAATGTGAATCTTATATACGATGACGCATATAAATAATAATAATAATAATAATAATAATAATAATAATAATAATAATAATAATAATAATAATAATAATAAAAAGTAATATTAATAATAATAATAATAATAATAATAATATTAATAATAAAAATAATTTTAATAATAATAATTATTATTATTTTAATATTTTTCAATCACCTCATTTAATTACTGAACCAGCATCAGCATCAGAATCAACATCAACAACATCATCAACATCATCAGTAGCAACATCAACAACATCAGTATCAACATCAACAACAACAACACCACCAACATTATCAAATACCAACAACGTTCTGGCTGCTGGTGTTGTGTTTTTGCTGGTAGCAGTGGTGGCCGGCGTTTATGGTTTGATCACTCGCTATAGACACCAGCATCTGCTGCTACAGAAAGGTAAGAGTCATCCTGGGTCATTCGTTCATAAAGCAGCAGTCGTTGAAAGTTAAAACTGGTGAGGGTCAGGTGTAGCCTTGGGCCAAAATGGAAATAATTTTAGGAATCATGGATATTTTCAACATTTGTCAACATTCCATTATATTTTCTTCTCTCATGATTGTGCCTTGAGGCTAGTGAAAATCTCTTAATGCAGTTAGTTGGAGCTACACTTCCATTAAGCCTGTTTACCCCCCCCCCCTTCCTTTCCTAAGCCTAGCATGACCTTTACCCTTACTCATACCATTGAAAATAATATTAATTTAATCTTTCCTACAGACCCTATTACTACTCCAGAGACAACGAATAACGAGTATGAGGAGTGGAATGAGAAGTGGAAGATACAGCCAGTCACTCCAGGCAACAATAAGGAACATTCATCAGATATATCACCACTGACAGTCACCACCCACCGGCCAGGATCAGCTCACGACAGTGAAAACAGTCTCTATGGCGTCATCTGAATATGTATATATCTTAGTCTTGATGTCAGGCGGGGGATTGGGGGGGGAGGAGAACGGCAGAGGTAGTGGAATTGAGGGGTATGTTACGGGATTTACAAGAGGAACGGTTTCATGCCTTACGGGTTAGGAGTGGTATGGAGGAGGTTTTATGGGGAAATAAGGCTTCAAAGGTGGTTTTAAGGAATTTTGAGAAACGTAGGAGGGGATGTTAATTTCGTCTTTGAAAGTGGAGGGGGTGGATGGGTACCAGGAGGGAGGGTTTTAAGAACGACGGAGGGCATGGGGGGTACGCGGAAGGATGGTTTCGTGTTCAATACAGGAAGGGGAAGGTTAATCAGGTGGAAAGACAAGGGTTATTGCAGGGCATAGGGAGATTCTTGAGTGTGGAGGAGGGAAGATTAGATTTTTTAGATTTTGCCACCGAAGTGGCTAGTTTATTGTGCACCCCATATCCATCCTGTGGACGGTAGCGCAAGAGCATATGGATACACAAAAGGCCTAGGCACTAGGCCCCAAAGGGCTAACAATTGTACATTTGGGTTCATATCTACATTTCAATTATCTGTTACAAGCAGGTATCTTATTTCATGAATTAGATATCTTGACATGTCACATAGGTTATTATATTGTCTATCTCTATATTCCTCAATAAGTGCACAATTAAGCACATAGTGTTCACGACAGTGACCATATGCCTGATCACATAATTTGCATTTAGTTTGATCATCATCTGTCTCCCAAACTGTCAGAAGTACCTGTAGCCAAGCCTAAGCCTGGCCACTACAACATCAGTCAGTCTGCTCACATTGCAAGTTGCTCCACAAACATGTCCATCTGTGCTCGCATTATCATGAGCACAGATAGGCACGTTCATGGAAATTAATTTGGATTTATATCTACAGTTCACTTATCTGTTACAAGCAAATTTAGGAAATTTGCTTAGAATAAGTGGTATCTTACCTTCACTAATAAGATATCTTGACATGTCACATAGGTTATTATACTGTCTATCTCTATATTCCTCAATAAGTGGACAATTCAGCACATAGTGTTCAAGACAGTGACCATATGCCTGATCACATAATTTGCATTTAGTTTGATCATCATCTGTGTATCTCCCAAACTGCCAGAAGTACTTGTAGCCAAGCCGAAGCCTGGCCACTACAACATCAGTCAGTCTGTTCACATTGCAAGTTGCTCCATAAACATACTTATCTACATTCATGTTATCATAGTGGGTTATAGATCTACTCAGGCTTCTAACTGCATTCCTATAGCTATCATTTTCATTATTTATTTCTCTCCTAATATTATTCCTAATGCTAGACACAGATATACCAAAGTTATATTCTACATTCTCCTTATGGGTGCTCTTCTTGGCTAACATATCAACTTTATCATGAAGGAGTAATCCAATGTGTGACGGAATCCATAGCAAATGTACTTTAATTCCTTTGTCCCGGATTTTTGAGTATCTATACCTGGCTTCTCCAATGAGCATGCTGTTAGAGTCATTATAGGAGTCAAGAGCCTTCAATGATGACATAGAATCAGTAATAATGATAGAGTCAAGCTCAGTGTCATAAGTTAGCTTTAGTGCCATAAGGATTGCAAACAATTCAGTTTGCAGTGTAGACGCCCAGTTGTTAATTCTTATGCCTAGTTCAAAAAAATTATTATTGTTCTTAACTAGGGAGGTGGCAACCAGAGCAGATGCAGCCCTGCCAGAAGACTCCTGTTTAGATCCATCAGTGTATATAACTTGAGATAACTTATTACTACCAGCTAGGCAATAAATTTCTTCTTGAGCAGTTGCTTTAACAAGTGATTTAAGGAAGGGATTACTAGCAATGAGCTGGGAAGAGAGTGCGGGGCAGAGATTTTGGAGGAGGAGGTTTGGGAAGCCGTGCAGGGTTTGAGGTTGGGGAAGTCACCTGGGATCGATGGGTTGCCGGGGGATTTGTACGTAACTCATTGGGAGGTTTTAAAAGGGGTTCTCGTGAGGTTGTTTAATGGGTTGAGGGAGGATGGTTTCATGGGGGAATCAATGAGGACTGGGGTAGTAGTATTAGTGGCGAAGGGAGATTCTCCTGAGGGCTTAAGTGATTATAGGGGTCTGGCTTTGTTGACGGCGGATTACAAAATTTTTGCAAAGATTTTGGCAAATAGGATCAAGAGGGGTTTAGGTGGAGTTTTGCATGAGGGTCAATTTGGGGTGCCTGGAAGGGGTATTCGTACAGGGCATCGGCGAATTAAGCAGTTTATTGAAGAAAGTGAGGAGGGGGTGTTAGGATTGGATTGGCAGAGAGCATATGACAGGGTTGATCGAGAAATGTTATTAGCAATATTGGAGAGGCAGGGTTTTGGGGAAGGGGTGGTAAGGTGGGTCGAAACATTGTATGCAGGTGCGTTATTTCGAGTGCAGATTAATGGGAAGGTGGGAAGGGCAGTGGAAATGCAGAGGGTCTGCGACAGGGTTGTCCTCTGTCGCAGATACTTTCGCACTTTTGCAGGACCCTTTTACAGATTGGTAGAGGCGGGGTTGAGGGGAGGGTCTGAGGAGAGGGAGGTGGTGGGTGGCATGGTTGGTTATGTTGATGACACCACGGTGTTGGTTAGGAAGGAGTGGCAATTGAGTAAGTTGAATGATTTGATAGAACGTTTTGGGAGGGGAACAGGGATGAGGGTTAATAGGGGAAGTCTAATTTATTGGAGGTAGGAAGTTGGTCTGGGGAACGTTGGGGTTGGGAGGGTTGGAATTGTGTAGAAATGATTTAAGATATGCGGTATAGTTTTTAGTGCAGATGCGGTAGTGGCGCGGGAGGTGAATTCAAGGACGGTGGTGGATGCGGCAATTGGAAGGATGAGGGGCTGGGGAGTGGGAGAGGTGACATTACTGCAAAGAGTTATTGTTATAAATGTGTTGGTGTATAGCAAATTATGGTTTAGGGCGGTGGTATATCCTCTCTTGGAGGTGGATGTGCAACGTTTGTTGAGTAATGTTTAAGGTTCGTATGGGGGCATGGGAGACACTGGCTAAGTAGGGAGGTAGTGGAAACTAAGACGAGGTGGGGTGGGATAGGGTTGATACCGTTGAGGTGTAGATTACGAAGTGTGTTTGTGAGGCATGAATTTCTGATGCGAGGAGGGAGGGGGAAGAAGAGTGGGGTTAGTAATGAAGGAGGTGCGCAGGTGGTGGGGAAGGAAGGATATTTTGGTATGTGAGGCAATTTTACGAGGGTTAATGGTGATGAAAGAGCCGGGGACGAGTAGGGTTAGTAGGTTGGATAGGTTGGGCTTGGAGGGAGGGAGGTGCAGGGGAGAGGGTTTATCCCCTGTATGATTGGCAAGGAATATGGAGGTGGTTTCGAAAGCTAAAGTTACATCCTAGGGTGCGAGAGGTAGGATATAGGTTTTTGCAGGGGTTTTGGCTTCTAGAGCTCAATTATACGTCATGGGGATGGTAGCCGATGGGGTTTGCGGTAGGTGTGGCGAGCTGGAAACGGCATATCATGTCGTTTATTTTTGTGATGGATTGCAGGAGGTGAGAGAATGGTTTGGGGGGGTGTTACGACAGGTGGGGGAAAGGGAGGTTTCGGTTCTGAGGGCGCTGAGTTTGGACCTGGGGCAGTTTTCGGACAGCATACGCAGGGGGTTGTCTTATTTGGTATTGGATTATGTTTATATTTCATGGAGTTGTAGGGAAGAGGAGGGAGGGCACGTATTGGGGCATTGGGAGCGGCTTTTTATAGGACTAAGTGTAGGAACAGGGAATTATATGGTAGGGCGTGGATGGGGCTTTCGCAGCCTTATCGAGAGATGACAGTGCATGGGTTAAGGGGCATGGGGAGGGGAGAGGTTAGTGGGGGAAGGAGGGGGGATGGGTTAGGGGTGGTGAACGGGGATGGGTAAAGTAGTGGGGAATGTGTAGATGATAGGTAAGGGGGGGGTTAGGTGGGTTCTTAGGTGGAAGGCCGTTAGGTGGGGAGGGTGTAGATCAGTGGGGAAGAGGCTGGGGTAGTTTGTGCTTCAGTACATCTCTGAGTATGAGAACCTTCTATGCCGAAGGTTGGTTCTGATTTTGGATAAGATGCATACAAGGATTGTATAATCATTGATGTTCATATATTTTGGGCCTTCTGTGTAAGGTCATTATTGGAGTAAGTTATTTTTGTTATGTTTGTGTTTTCTGTGTTTTGTGTTGAAATGCAGAGATCATTATATAAGAAATATGTAACATTTGTGTGTGTGCGTGGTTCATGTTATGTTTTCTTGTTTGAGGATTGTGTCCAAGGGGGTATGCATGTGGGGTATATGGGTAGTTCTTTATAAGAAGTGTATATCTCTTCTTGTCTATATTTTGTTATATCATGTTATTGTGTATAGATCAGAAGTATACTAAAGGTGGCCTTAAGTATATGGGGCTTGGTGGTTGTAAGAATTTTTGGGGAATAGGACGGATATGTAGTTGTCAGGTATATATTGTGTTTAATGTAACCCATGGTTGGGAAGGTATATATGTTTTTTATATACGATTGTGTCATGGGTAATATGTATGTAATATGTATTCATTCCTTGTGTGGTCATTGTTTTGTGGTTTTATGTTTTGTCTTATGGCATAACAATGCGTGAACGATCTTGGAGGAGGGGGGTGCTGTACAAGGATGAGATTGTAGTTGTTTCTGGTGTGCCTTGAAGCGTTCACGTAGAACTTATTGATTGGTTGGTATATATTTCGTCTGTTATAGCGAAAAGGAAGGAACCATGGAGTGTGATGTAATATTATATTTGGTACTAAGCATTTGGTGTGGGGAAGTTGGCTTGTAGTTGTTTTGGTTTTGGGAAATTCTTATGTAAAAGGTAATATCTATGTCATGATGTTTGTATACGCAGATTTCAATAAAATATAAAAAAAAAAATATCTTAGTCTTCAGTAAAGACTCACTCCCACTGTCTTGAAAACGTCATTCATATCATATGTGTGTTAACACGGTTGCAGGAACCTGGTTTGTGTATATATACCGAGTAAACAAACTAGAGCGCACTAGAACATTTTATTAGGACGCATTTCTATCTTGGGAACTTTCCCTCCCTCTCTCTCTCTCTCTCTCTCTCTCTCTCTCTCTCTGTGCACCTCTGACAAATCTAAGACTAGCTATCACAAATCCAAGGAAGTGCTCTTCTTTCTTAGTCTTTGACTGACCCCACTGCTACCTCTACCACTACCTCTCTTCTTCCTTTCCTACTACCTCTCTTGTCCCGTTCCTGTCTGCTGGTCTATATATATTCCCTCCTCTACTTTTTGTTAGTGTGACTTCGTAAATGGTCCAAGTCGGACCGAAACGTCGTGGTAAGCTCCTCTCTGATATGAGCGGTTGTGTGTATTGTTCCAGTCAGGGTATTGTGCATTTTTGTTATTTAGAAGCTAGTATTATCAGTAACTTGACTTTTCTATCATTTTTAATAGGACACCTAAACCTTTTCATCTGTATTTATTGTTATTACACATTAATTTCTTACTTCTACAAAAATCAACATTTCTTGACAAAAACAATCGCTCGTCCGCCGGGCTATCATCCAGCTCTTGGTACAGGTATAGTGGACCCCGCTGGAAAATTCCTGGATCTACCCAAGCCTGTAGGAGGGTTCGTTGTTGCTGGGGTTTATAAAGATGACGATCTATCTTGTGTCCAACAGGAAAATCGTAACTGACAGTACACATGGAGATGCACTCTCGCTGTATATGGAAGTAAGCATAGGTATTTTAGTCTGCTGTATAAAGGCCTCAGAATGACAATGACAGTGTCTCAGTTAGTTATAGGCAGTTTTAAAGTTAACATCAATATTTCTCGTCCCGACAAATAGATATTCTTCACCGTTCTACACAGTAAATGTATGCATCATTAGAATGCTGTTTTGCAACATATGATGTCTGTTACTGAAGTAGCTGTGTTGGTTGCAAGGTACCTCCCCACTACCCCACTGGTTTGTATTCAGTTATTCATTTCCTAGGCATAGCATTCAGCATTCAGTACAGTACATACCCCAGTGTATGTTATAATAACTAGATGTATTTCGGTCGCTGCCTTGTCTCAGAAAGAAATCCCTGTTTTGCATAACCCCAGCCCACTGTACCGCAGAGTGCTGCATGAATTTCTAATGTTGTTATAGAGAAGCCTATACAGGTTATCACAGTGAAACGATTATCTCAATTTCTTCAATAAACTTGGCAAATCTGGACCGACATAGAAAAAAAATAATTTAAACCTTCCTCTGAGAATCATCAACTTTGAAAGTATAAAGCCAGTCTGAAAAGGTATTTCTCATGTCATCTCACAAAGATAAATATTATGAAATACGCCAAGACTTGCTTCATAAAATCAATCCTATTAAGATTCAATAGCATTTAAGGTTCAATGCCGATCAGAAAAGACATTCTCTACTTTTTTCACAGAAAACAACTTGTTTAATAAAATAAGTAATAAAAATTTAAAGCCTATCAATAAACGTATTTTCCAGTTCTTATACAGAATCCAACGATAACAAGATCATTAACTACAATAGTAAATTTCAGAATTTTGCACTTACACAGTCTCAACCCCAAAATGTTTCATCAATTTTAGTCATCAAAGACTATGAATGAAAAGTGATAGTACTATATATCGAAATTAAAATGTACAAAATGACTGGTTATGCAAAGATATTAAGTGTTTTACAACTATACTCAGCGAGTGTCCTGTGGCTTGTTGTCTAAAGCTCTCGCTTCACACGGCGAGAGTCTGCGTTCGATTCCCATCGCGGGTAGAAACATTGGGACTTTCTTTACACCGGTTGTCTATGTTCACCCATGAGTAAAATACATACCTAGGAGTTAGTTGACTGGTGTGGGTCGCATCCTGGGACAAAGACTTAATTTGCCCGAAATGCTCAGCATAACAAGGGGCTTTCTATATAGTAGTTGTATGTCATTGATGTCAGCTAGGCCTGTATACCATGTACATGTACTTGAAATAAATAAATATATTTATTTAATTCTCTTTTAATTAGCATCTCAAGAGGTACTGCTTAGGGAGTCATAAATTGTTGATAGTTATCAGGATTGAAAAAAAAATTCTCATTAAAATGAAAATATCTCGTCTCAGCTGACAGAATAGGAAATAAAATTTGGCCGCATCATTCAGATCTTTCCCTGAAATTGACGAAATGTAATAAATCCTGCCCTGTAAACGTTCTGTTTTGACTTAGAGTAACCAAATGCAACTGTTGCTTCATGTAACTTTGAGAATAGTGTTGCAAACTTAGATCCAAGTGCCTTTAATGCTGATCCTTCTACTAATATATCAACAGCTCCTTCTTTCAACTTCCAGAATTCATTGAGTACACTAGCAACATTGCCTAAACATTCGAGGTTTATAAATAGATGGAATTTAAATGTGTACTCATCTGTTCCTGTATTTACAAGAGGCATTTGATAATAATTCTGTACTGCCTAAAATGTGGTGGAGTGGTGGCGTTTCTTGTATGGAAAAAAGAAGTGTCTTTTATCTTGGTCATATATGATAACCCACTCGGTGGTAGAGCATCCGCTGGGGTGTCCTAGTTATCTTTTCCTCCTTTAGTAAATAAGAAAGAATAAAATATGGTGGCAATGTTTTGTTCGTCAAGGACCCCAATGGAAATATGTCACTGATTATTATTTTTTGGTTATCCTAGGTAATTTACACATATGTGACTATGTATGAAAATTTGTGTAACTGTACTTAAATAAACTTACCAACAGAAAAGTGTATCCTGACGCTAGTACAAAGTATATGTACAAAAGACAGCTGAAAAAAAAATCTAGATAAAAGATTACTGATAGGCTATCATTATTCAAGGCAAAAATAAAGACACATTGATTCTGTAAAACATAAACACAGGTGATCATTATTGTACGCATAATAATAAAGTGAAGAATAATGTTGACCAGTAAAATTGATGTAGCAGTGTGTGAATTGACGTCAGACTTTCTACAGCAGTGTGTGAACTGACGTCAGACTTTCTACAGCAGTGTGTGAACTGACGTCAGACTTTCCACAGCAGTGTGTGAACTGACGTCAGACTTTCCACAGTAGTGTGTGAACTGACGTCAGACTTTCCACAGCAGTGTGTGAACTGACATCAGACTTTCCAGAGCAGTGTGTGAACTGACGTCAGACTTTCCACAGCAGTGTGTGAACTGACGTCAGACTTTCCACAGCAGTGTGTGAACTGACGTCAGACTTTCCACAGCAGTGTGTGAACTGGCGTCAGACTTTCCACAGCTTCTTATAATTAAAGTAGTCCGAGACAGGTGTGACAATGACACCTTTGACGTACCAAGTTATGATTCACCTGACTATTGAAAATCAACTTTAATGACTGTGAGTTCCATGTCAAACATCAAAGAAATGTCACAAACTTGTTGATATAAATCAAATATTATATACATGAGGTAATTCAAGTTTAATTAATTGTGCTTATCTAAATGTTAACAAATAACAGACTAATTCGGCTTTACTGAAACATCCTTTGTTATGGAATGAATTTTTGTTGACTGAACCAGTAAAAAAAGATATATGAAGGCTTTAGTCGAAGGTTGAAAGTTCTACTGACTGGAAAGAACTAAGACCTGCGTTAGCGGAAAAGTTCTAATTTCTCCTGACAAAGTTCTTTCACCCTTTTACTAATTATAGTTAAGGTTCAATTAAACTTGTGTAAACTTGCCATATAACATAGTGGTGCCACTATAATTCTTAAGTGACATCTTATCCACTATGTACATATTGCAAGAATTGTTGGCTTATTACTGTACACGAAGTACTGCGTGTAATAATTAATTAAGTTTAGGTGATAAGCACAATTAACTTATGAAAAAAATTACCTCAAGGCTTATTGTATGTATTGCATAAATTATTAATTGCCAAAATAAATATAAAAATTTGACTTAACTGATGACTTAACCTCCACATACGAGTACACATGCAGTAATGATTCTCTTTGTGCTCAGTAATCAATTGATATGGGATGACTAACGCCCATACAGATTGACTAAAGCTGGTTTTCGTCTTACGAGTATTGTACATATATGAAATAGAATACACTCCAGTGAAGACGTCCTTTGGGAACATACTTGCTTGGACATCCTCCTATTTCTGCAATTTTGCTAGCTCCTGATGACGTGTTGATTGCAACACGAAAGGTCTAGAGCTATCATTCTACTCCCCCCGTGTTGTTTTTTTTTTTGCATATATATATATATATATATATATATATATTACGTATATATATATATATATATATATATATATATATATATATATATATATATATATATATATATATATATATATATATATATATATATATGTCGTGCCGATTAGGTAAAACTTGCGATTTTGGCTTAAATAGCAACGCTCACCTTGCCATATAAGACAAGTGAAAATTTGTGTATGCAATAATTTCGCCAAAATCATTCTGAATATAACGAAAAAATATATTTCATTGTGTTTGTTTATTATTAAATTAATGTTAACGTATCTAAAATATATTTAGTTGGGTTAGGCTAAATTAAATTGCGCTTGTTGTAATAAGG
Organism: Cherax destructor; assembly: GCA_009830355.1. Lineage (NCBI taxonomy): Eukaryota > Metazoa > Arthropoda > Malacostraca > Decapoda > Parastacidae > Cherax > Cherax destructor. The sequence goes on from WNWK01000845.1 coordinate 138,844, forward strand.
TTAGGTAGGTTTTCAAAGTTTCTCTTGGTACAAAATTATAAATTCTTGCATTAACATAAATGAAAAAATATATCTTTAAACGTATAAGAGAAAATTTTAGAAAGGACTTAATTTTAGATGAGTTCTTGCTAATTGACCAGTTTTACCTAATCGGCACGACATATATATATATATATATATATATATATATATATATATATATATATATATATATATATATATATATATATATATATATATATATATATATATATATATATATATATATATAGTCGTCCAATTAGGTAAAACTTGCGATTTTGGCTTAAATAGCAACCCTCTTCTTGCCATATAAGATAAGAGAAAATTTGTGTATGCAACAATTTCGCAAAAATCATTCTGAACCTAACGAAAAAAATATATTTCATTGTGTTTGTTTATTATTAAATTAATGTTAACGTATCTAAAATATATTTAGTTGGGTTAGGCTAAATTAAATTGCGCTTGTTGTAATAAGGTTAGGTAGGTTTTCAAAGTTTCTCTTGGTACAAAATTATAAATTCTTACATTAACATAAATGAAAAAAATATATCTTTAAACGTATAAGAGAAAATTTTAGAAAGGACTTAATTTTAGATGAGTTCTTGCTAATTGACCAGTTTTACCTAATCGGCACGACATATATATATATATATATATATATATATATATATATATATATATATATATAGGTACGTAGTAGGTTGGTAGACAGCAACCGCCCAGGGAGGTACTACCGTCCTGCCAAGTGAGTGTAAACCAAAAGCCTGTAATTGTTTTACATGATGGTAGGATTGCTGGTGTCTTCTTTCTGTCTCATAATCATGAAAGATTTCAGGTATGTCTTGTTACTTCTACTTACACTTAGGTCACACTACACATTCATGTACAAGCATATATATACACACCCCTCTGGGTTTTCTTCTATTTTCTTACTAGTTCTTGTTCTTATTTCCTCTTATCTCCATGGGGAAGTGAAACAGAATTCTTCCTCCGTAAGCCATGCGTGTCGTAAGAGTCGACTAAAATGCCGGGAGCAAGGGGCTAGTAACCCCTTCTCCTGTATATATTACTAAAGTTAAAAAGAGAAACTTTTGTTTTTCTCTTTGGGCCACCCCACCTTGGTGGGAAACGGCCGACTTGTTGAAAGAAACGAAAGAATATATATATATATATATATATATATATATATATATATATATATATATATATATATATATATATATATATATATATGTCGTGCCGATTAGGTAAAACTTGCGATTTTGGCTTAAATAGCAACGCTCTTCTTGCCATATAAGACAAGCGAAAATTTGTGTATGCAATAATTTCGCAAAAAATATTCTGAACCTAACGAAAAAAATATATTTCATTGTGTTTGTTTATTATTAAATTAATGTTAACGTATCTAAAATATATTTAGTTGGGTTAGGCTAAATTAAATTGCGCTTGTTGTAATAAGGTTAGGTAAGTTTTCAAAGTTTCTCTTGGTACAAAATTATAAATTTTTACATTACCATAAATGAAAAAATATATCTTTAAACGTATAAGAGAAAATTTTAGAAAGGACTTAATTTTAGATGAGTTCTTGCTAATTGACCAGTTTTACCTAATCGGCACGACATATATATATATATATATATATATATATATATATATATATATATATATATATATATATATATATAATCGGCACTATATTTATATATATATATATATAGATAGATAGATAGATAGATAGATATTAAAACTATGGCCGGGGAACTAAGACACAATTCCCACGAGCCCTCCTAGGGCGGGGAAGGTACCAGAGCCAGAGCTTGCTATCACCTGCAGTTCACAAGATTGCCATTCCCACGAGCCATCCTGGGGCGGGGAAGATTACAGACCAGAGGCCTAGCTTCTCCCTATAAGCCAAATGAGGGCGGAGAATGGGGCTTGGCCTGGGGACAGTTGGTCCCAGAAGATGAGGAGTTACTTCTACCATCTTCCATGGCAGACATAGGTCTCAGACACTCCCAAGAGAGGGAGCCAAGGCCGGGTCACCACAACGTGTGAGATGACAGAGAGCCTATCCAGAAAGTACCTGGATGCCACATAAATATTAAGATGAATGAAGAATGAAAATGAAAAATGTAGAGGGAGCTCTTGATTGAATAAAAAACCAAAACGAGAAAGAGAAGAACATGACAGTAATACAGAACACAGATAATAAAAGAGAAGAGTGAAGTAATCAGAAGAGCTAAGCATGATTATACAAGGATAAGAAGGGACGCAGAGCAGCATTTCAAAAATGATATCAAAGGTTAGCCGAATGGAACGAAAACTGTTCCATGACCTCATATAAAGGCATAAATAAATAAAAGAATAAATAATACGGTTGACAAAAGAAGGATATGCGATTATTGAAGGTTAGGGAGAGAAATACTAAGAGCTAAGCTCAAATTTTAAGGAGATATTTATTAAGGCAGCAGTGATGTTACAAAAATAATATGCCTAAAAGCTGTCCAACAGAAGTAATTGGACATCCACACATCAAGGGAGGAATCGCTAAGCTTATGAAAGAGCTAAACACAAGAAATACAGCTAAGCATAAACTCATATTCTCTGAAAATAGAACAGTATATATAATCTGGTATCCGGCTTCACAACGCTTGACGTCTCTATGTTCTGCGAGGCAGTAAGTAGCCCAGAAGCAGGAGCTCCAGGTGTTGCAGTGTCATCTCCATTATTATTCTTTCATTTACGTGAAGCGCTAAACCCGTGAAAGTTATTTAGAGTAAAAAGCCGAAGGATTAAAACTCCAGCTTCTAATCGAGAAACAAATTCCAGACTCACAGCGAAGATTTTCCTTCTTCCTGACAGACGTTGCTGAAGGTGTTGACAGATCACAGTAGTCGACGGAGACGCTGGAGGTGCTCTTGAAAACTGCTGAAGTAAGAACAACTTGCTAGGTCATGGCTTCAAGCAGTGTAGTGAAAACTGTCATGATCTGGCTAGTCGGTTTCAGCCATCTTGCCTCAGGCCAGAACAATGATAATAAAGGTAATGTATACTTAAATCATTATTCTGCTTAATTCATTATTCTACGGCTGCACCGTAACCTTTTCACTACCAGAGTAGATTACTCTAATTCCTGAAACCAGGGCCGAATTTAGTCCTTGGGGGGCCCGGGGCACTTTTGTTTTGGGGGGCCCTCAACATGGAAATTAAATTGAATTACAAATAAGAAATGAACTAAAATGAATGATAAACAGCATTTTTCGAAAAAAATATATGTTAGGTTTCGAAGAAGACGTCTGATTTTATTTTCTCAAATTTATTGACTTAAAGAATAACTTTGACTATAATTTTCAGTTTGTAATATATTCCATCTACAGTATATAATAATTACCGATGTGTATTTATTTATATCTTTGGTGTCACGCTTTCGGTATCTATCTATATATATTTTTATATAATAATTTGCTAATGGGCCAACCGACCGACCGAAAAACTAGACATTTAAGTTAAAATAGTGTAATTTATAAAAGGAAGAAATCAGAACCGTCTAACTTCAAGAAATAAATTGATTCAATACCTCTTTTTGTAAAAAAATTAACCCTATTAGGAGAGTGCAGCTTATAACAGCCTATTAGGAGAGGGCAGCTTATAACAGCCTATTAGAAGAGGGCAGCTTATAACAGCATATTAGGAGAGGGCAGCTTATAACAGCCTATTAGGAGAGGGCAGCTTATAACAGCCTATTAGGAGAGGGCATCTTATAACAGCCTATTAGGAGAGGGCAGCTTATAACAGCCTATTAGGAGAGGGCATCTTATAACAGCCTATTAGGAGAGGGCAGCTTATAACAGCGTATTAGGAGAGGGCAGCTTATAACAGCCTATTACGAGAGGGCAGCTTATAACAGCCAAGAAAGGCTTCTTCACCTGCTTTTTACTTTTTAGTTAATTTACCATGGATCTTAAAGAACACTTCAAATATTAATTCTGTTATGGACGTACACCTCCAGGACACATTAGTAAAATCATGCAACCCCATTATAATTATAATATCTAGCCTATGTTTATTCATATCTTTGACGTAGAAGTTCTAGGAAAAAAAGGGAAAGAGAAATTTATACCGATGAAAAAAATAAATGCCGATGAAAAAAAATTGTATAATAATAATTTCATAGGGAATGTCTAAAATATAACAAGTAAGAATAAAAAGTATATGTTGCCTGGCTAAGATAACACAAGTCTAAAAATTGAATTTCTCTGTACAATTTAACCACAAATAGTTTAGTTTAATCTATCAAATTATAACAAAATATTGAATTTTATTGTGATCATACAATTTCTAAAAAATTCTCCTAAATAGTTTAGTATGATTTATTGAATAAATCATATTAAATCATACTAGTTGTGATATAAATTACTGGTTTTCAGATAAGGTATGAAGTTGTGGTGCAATTATATTTTAAATTGTGGACATCACGGCAAAGTTTTTCTTTTTTACATTCTGCATAATTTTTCCAGTCTGCAGCAAATCACCAAATTTACAAATCAAACATTACATAAGTAAGTGGAATTAGCAAACCATACATCACATTTATGCATCACATGATCACACTGCAATATCTACATAAGTCTTTCTTTCTGCACTTAGCATCTGCCAAAACTTTAACTAACTCATCAGACTGTATCTTGTTGAGGACACAGCTCTCAACATCCAATAGGCACAGAGCACTTAGTCTTTCATGGGTCATTGTCGTTCTCAGATAATTCTTTATCAGTGCCAATTTGCTGAACGACCTTTCTCCCGAACAACTAGTGACCATCATGCTTAAATATATTCTAAGGGCAACATTAACACCTGGAAAGGTATCAGGAGCCCTTCATTATGTAGTAAAACTGTCTGTTGGGATGGAGTGAGACATGACCTGAGTTTGGCAAAGGCTGCAAACTGGACAATTTCCTCAACAAACACTCTACTGAAGTCTTGAGGGTAAACACTGATAAGTTTCTTAGCCTCATTTTTTATCTCTGCATCAGGTAGACTGCATAAGTTGACTATTACATTGAATCTGTCATACACTGTTTGGTATGCTACCCTGCCTTGTTGTAAGGCAACACACAACTGATCTAAAATGACATTGAAAGTTTCACATCTGAATTTTTCTCTGGGAGACAAAACAACTTCCTCTGAGACTGATGTTAGGTTTGCATCACTTAATAATTTTGTGAGGAATTGAACACTTGGGCATTTTTGAGTGTTGCTGTAGATGGTTAGTGAGAAGTCCAGTATAAATACCTCCTCATTAGATGAGGTGAAGTCCAAAATGTCAATCTCATCTAAGAATCTTTATAATAATAATAATAATAATAATAATAATAATAATAATAATAATAATAACAATGACAATCATATATTATCATTATTAGTAGTATATTATTATTTTTATAACTAAAACTGGTAATACTAATAAAATTATTAACAATAATAAAATTGGTAATAAAATATTCCTAATAATAATAATAATAATAATAATAATAATAATAATAATTATTATTATTATTATTATTATTATTATTATTATTATTAAAATTACAATGATAATTATTGTAATAATATTCATCAATCACATTATTTTATTTTTGAAGTGCATTTGAATTTTTAGCACTGACTATATATCTTCTACTTCCCAGTGAATCCAACAATCCTAACACAACCATCAGTGGATACAACAGTCTCGACGCCACTATCAACATCAACATGTCCACAACAATCAACTTACCATCCTTTATTCCTGGCTAGTGTTCTACTGTTCTTCATATTAATTGTGGTCGTCTGCATTTACGTCTTCATCACCTGGCGTATCATCAACCAACTGTTTCTAGAGAGAGGTGAGAGTAGTCTTACGGTACTGTTGGTGAGAGTGTTGGGGAGTTCTAAGTCACAACTTGGTGTAGGTCAGGCGATGTGTTGGGTCACTAGTGATATGATTGGTACCAAGGATTTTGTCAATAACTGGTAACATGCTTCTGTCTTTTCTCCAGGCAGTAATGCTGGTCAAGAAGAAGAGCTTAGAACTTACGAGGAGTGGAATGAAAGCTGGCAGGCACACTCACGACTGTGAAAACAATGTGTACGGTGCAGGAGTGGAGAGTAGTTCAGTGGAGAAGCTCATCGGTTCACAACCATAAAAATTAAGGTTCTATCCCCTTGGATACATAACAGCTGACCCTGCCTGCCTAATAGAAAAGTAGTACTATGTATTTAGAGAAGTGTTGTTGGAGGTATAAAGAGGAAAATTAGCTATGCACATGTGTTAGAACTTGGAGCCCTGTTGGAATTCCTATCCTAGACAAAAAAAAAAGTCAATGTGATATTGATTGACTGATATGAGTTACCCACGTTTAATTTACATGACTATAGAATTTTTTATAACTAGCAAAATATTGTTTGTATCAGTTTCACTCAAATGTGTCAGTGAAATTATATCACATAGAATAATAATGTTAATATTGCTATTATCAGTATTAGGAGCAGTAGTAGTTATAGTAGTAGTAGTAGGATTAGAATCAGTAGTATTAGTAATAGTAGAAGTAATAGAAGCAGTAGTATTACTTTATCATTATTATTATTATTATTATTTTAAATAGTAGTTAGTATCATTATTATTATTATTATTATTATTAGTACTAGTAGTAGAAGTAGTAATAGTACTACTACTAGTAGTAGTAGAAGTAATAATAGCAGAAGCAGCAGTAGTATGGGGTATTATGTTTACCGTATTTAGTAAATGAACCAAGAGTAACTTAAAAACATCTTCCACAAGCATTTTTTGTATTCATTCATTCATAGTGTTGATTGAGTCGTTTTTGCTTGGACCAGTGTGTTTACAGTGATCATATATACAGTCATTGCCTCTTTACTTAAGTACACTTGGTATATATTCTGATGAGCTTATCTCGCTTGATGTCTCTGCACGAATAACAACAGTGTATTTTCACGTCAGAGTTTACTATATCCCACAAGGAAGTGTCCTAGGACTACTCCTCTTCCTTATTTACATCAATAACTTACCGAATGCATCACAACTACTCAAACCCATAATATTTGCAGATGACACTACATATGTCTTCTCTCACCCAAACCCAGTCATACTGGCCAACACTGGTAATGTTGAATTACAGAAAATATCTACCTGGATGAAGACTAATAAGCTTACTGTCAATACTGACAAAACCTATTTCATTCAGTTTGGAAACAGAGCTACAAATGTTCCACTTAACATAACGCTCAATGGATCACCCATCACAAGATTCACAGAGGGAAAATTCCTAGGAATCCACCTTGACAGTAGCCTCAAATTCCAAACACACATACAACAAATTTCCAAGAAAATCTCAAAGACAGTAGGGATACTATCAAAGATACGTTACTATGTGCCACAATCAGCTCTCCTTGCACTGTATCATTCACTAATCTACCCTTATCTCACCTATGGAATTTGTGCATGGGGATCAAGAACATTAAATCACCTTAGACCACTAATAACCCAGCAAAAGGCTGCACTCAGAATGATAACAAATTCTCACTCTAGACAGCATACTCCACCAATATTCAAAAGTCTAAACTACTCACCGTAAAGAACATTCACACTTATTCTTGTGCCTACTACATACATAAACACTACACTCAAACATAAACCCTCCACTCAAACTTCTCCTCACCAACCTTAACAGGACCCATGACCATAACACAAGACACAGATAACTTTTTGATGTACCCCGTGTCCATATCACCCTGTGTAAAAAATTTATGCACATAAAGGGCCCCAAAATCTGGAATTCTTTACCAGTAAATAATAAAATAACCCGGTCTGAACATCAATTTAAGACTCTTTTCAAAAACAACCTACTCACCCTAAACTAAATACTCAATACTCAATTCAACCAAAAATCTTAAAACTTCAAAACTAAATACCCAAAGTTCATACATTAATAAATACTACATTATAGTATAAATACCTGCCCAAAACAATACTACCTCACACCAAATTGAAGCATTCTCATACTGTAAACTGCTTTCAACAATGCTCAATGTTATTTTCCCATAATATAATTTCAATATTTACTATTGATATAACCAACCTACAAAATGCTTTCACCTTGTCCCAATGTAATATCCTCAGATTGTAATTTGAGTAAACTTACTGTCTGCTAAAAATAAAAACAAATGTTCAAATATTACAACTATGATCAATTTCTCTAGTATTAAGTAGTCTATAAGCCATTAGATTTAGTCTGCCCATAATGCCATGGCATGATAGTGGCTCTCTTTGCACTACAACTAATTATTGTAATTATTTCATTTTGCAATGAAATAAAATATTATTATTTTTATTATTATTATTATCAAACCCAAATTTGACATTTAAAGTATTCTTTATTGGTAGTGAACTGGTAACATGAGTAGTAGGGAATATACCACTATAGAGAATCCCATTATAGAGAATATGGCAAATCACGCTATGAAGAATAGTGAAAGTCACGCAAGAGAAAGCTCCATATCTTTGGATCATTTTTTTTCTTTTTCCCTAAGACACTTACTGTATTTTACGGCGTAAAAGACGCTATTTTTTCCCCAAAATGAACCTCAAAAAGTTACACGGAATCTTTGAGACTGAAGGTTACGTTGTTCATAGGCCTCAACCTAAGCCTAGAAAAGTAATCTAAGCTCCTGTATATGACTCAGTTGTGTAAACTACTTAAAAAAATGAGGAATAAATAACAAAAATAATCATAAATAATCGTAAAAATTTCTTGTCACTTAGCAGCGAAAGACTAAGGTAAACCAGGTGATGGAGTCGGATGGCCTATGGGTAGTATCAATAGGCTAATTCGCCTGTTTACCATCAAACCATCCGGTAATAACACTATGTCATATTACAATGTCACGTATTTCGTGACATAGTAATATGGCTTTGCGCTCAGGGTCCTGCCGTAGTACTACATGAGCTCATTTCACTTCGATAAGTACATTTTTGACTAGATATGAGAGAAAGGTTTGTCCGGTGAGTGTTCACCATATAAAAAATCTTGCCCCACATATTGCATGATAGAAACAACAAAACTGTGACCATGTGTGTGGTTTAAAATAACTTTACGACTTTGCGGTATATTTTTTAATATTTTTTAAGGTTTTATTCTTAGTGTCTTGGTATCATTTGACAGGCTGGAAGGTATATTTGAGGACTGGAAGTAGCTTTAAACTGAGCTCAGCGTAGCAGAAATATAAAATTTTGCCAATATTCCAGAGTACACTAATCATGTCACTTTATCTAATATATCTAATACTTGTCCAACTGGCCGGACTAAAATGTTTTTGATACTGCATTGACATTTATACAATTATTGTTACAATAATGCAGTTGCCTACATAAAGGTAAGTCTACTGCGTATTAAATAGTAAAATCAATAAATTTAAAAACATAAATATGAAATGTTTTTAAAAAGCATGAAATAAACATCACTAATTAACTTACAGTCCTAGCCGTAGCCACATCCACTTGCACGCATCGAGACAGTGAATAGAAAGAGAACACAGCCAATCACAAGAAACAGTTAACAGTTACACACGCTGAGGAGGAGATGATTGACTGGGATTTAGCCTGTATACTGGAGAGTGAGAGAATACTTAATGTGTTATTTTTGTAACTATTAGTGCTACCGTATTTTCTAATGATATTTGGTCAAATTTAAAGCGCTTGAAAAGCTGTTTCACGAAAAATTACTGCGTTTTAGCATCATTTCACGTAAATGTAGTGTGTTTTAGAAGAGTCTTTTTTTTCCCAGAAATTAGCCCGTCAAAATTGGGAGGCGTCCTCGACACCGGAGCGTCTTGTTCACTGTAAAATATTTTAGAGGATGAATTAGTGATATCCTTAGAGATTATCTTAGCTCCAATTCCTCGAATTTAATTTTTCCTCGACTTATATTACATATTTCGTAATATATATTTGCTTATATGTATATAGTAAAAGTTTCATAGAATGAAATGTGGGTAATGTTGTTCTTAGACTTTCATGAACACTCGAGGCATTAATCTTATTTGTACATAATGCTTATCTCTCTAATCTCGACCTTATTCCATTTGGGTATAAGGTGTATTATTCATCTCTAATATTTTATTAATTAATTCATTTGTGTATGATCTCATTCTAATCCTGAGCTTAATTGCACATAAGGTGTACTATTAATCTCGACCTTTTATTGTACATTATTTATTACATGTTAAATTTAGATATACTGTCTTTGGTGTTTTCAGTGTTTCATTAAATACATATCTCCTACCTCTAGAATATTATGGTAAGTTCTTACCTGTGAAGTAACCGGACCTCCCATGGTTTAAATTAAGACATAACCACATAAATGACATTTAAGTAAATTCTTAAGGTGTAATCTGACAACTGTTGTGGCATTAGGTATTCTTAAGGTGAAACCAGACCACTGCTGTGGTTTTTTATACGGAGTTAAACATATTCAAAACACAAGTAAACTTTTTATTACTGTGGTAAGCATAAATAAAACACATACAAAGTTTTGCAATCTTTTATTTACATGGTAAACATTTATGTACAAAATAGTATTATTTCAAGATTACATTATTATTATTATTATAATAATCAAGGGGGAGCGCTAAACCCGTTGGATTATGCACCGCCTGTGGTGGGGGGGATGTGAAAGGTATTCAGGTTTAATTCAGGGAACTGGAGCACAAATCCAATTCCCTAGATGAAGAGCCCGTCACCAGCGTTAAGGAACCTCCATTGAGGAGTTAAACATTAGCAAAATATATGTTATTCATTTTTTCGGAGTGTGGCATACATGGGATGTACAATGTTACACAAAACAAGACATACTAGACACACACAACCCGCACATATAGAAAAGAGAGGAGCTTTCGACGACGTTTCGGTCCGACTTGGACCATTTACAAAGTCACACTAACACAAAGAACAGGTGGAAGGGGTATTTATAGGCAGGCAGACAGCGGAGGGCACAAGAAAGTGGTGGAGGGGTAATGGAGGTAGTAGTGGTAGTGGTAGTGGTAATAGTAGTAGTGGTGGAATGAGTCATATTCTTGGAAAGGAGCACTGCAATGAAGCTGGCTTCCCGCATAGGGTAAGAACAAGAACACAGAGGGGAAAAAATGAAAATAAAAAAAAGAAGGACATACAAGGCAAAAGAAAAGAAAGAAAACCCAGAGGAGAAAGAAGAAAGAGGAGAAGGAGGAAGAGATAGAAGGGGAAGGAATCAGGTTAAGTCACGGGTGTTCTGACGTTTGGAGCATTTAACAATGTAATGGGAGAGGAAAGGGACAAAGCCAGGGCTAAGATTCATACAGGGAAAATTGTGTATAAGGAAGGATTCAACCAGACGGCGACTGTGAAAGTTAGACGTAGGGTAGACAGTTTTAACAGAAGACCAATCAATGGGATGACTGTGATCTCTGATATGACAGAAAAGAGCATTATTAGTGTCGGCAAGCCTAAAAGTATTTTTGTGCTGTCAGAAAGAGATCGGCCAGTTTCTCCAAAGTACTGAAGAGGACAGGAGGAACAAGATATAGAGTAGACACCAGGAGAATCTATAGAGGGAGGGGAGGTATGAACAAGATTAGTGCAAAGAGTGTTAGTCTGGCGAAAGGTAAGTTTGATGTCTAAGGAACGGAGAGAGTTGTTGAGATTAGAGAGACCAGAGAGACCTGTCCTTTGTGTTAGTGTGACTTTGTAAATGGTCCAAGTCGGACCGAAACGTCGTCGTAAGCTCCTCTCTTTTTTATATGTGCGGGTTGTGTGTGTATTGTTCCAGTCACGGTATTGTGCCTTTTTTTTATTTAAGACATACTAGCTTAGTCTTCTACGTCTTGGGGGTATATCAGGGTGACCATAACTATTGATGTCTATGAGGTACCTTTTATCATCAAAGGCAGACAATCTACTCTTTTTATTTTAATAATATCAGCTTTCTAAATAAAGAAATTACTATATCTTGACAAAAAATGTGTAATATTTTTTTCAGAAATGGGTCATTGGAGGCTTAAGAGAAAAAAAAAAAATTATATATATAACTTTGTGTCCCCATAATTTGCAATATTAAGTAGCAATTTCCTATAAATGGCATTATTAATCAGCTTGAAAGCTTTGGACTTAATGGGACATTGAGTACCACTTCTTTGTTCGATATTAGTTCTTATAAACGATTCTAAAAATATACTCTGCTCATAAATATATACTTCATATGACTTTTCTACCTCTAGTCCAATATTCGTCAATAACAGCAAAAGATCTAAACTCACAAAATAATTTTTCTGTGACAAATGACTAGCGACTAATTTGGTGTTGGATTTCGGTAACTTTCTACCCTGGGATTTTCAAACAGTTTTATAATAAGGAGATAGCATGTTTTGTGTTATAGTCATATGTGAAAGTAACAAAGGAAGATCATCTGTGCGCCTAACCACATTGAGCTTTACCAGCTTACATTGAGTCAATCATAGCTGCCAGGCGCACCTGCGAGATATTAAAAGTTAACCAGAATTACTGAGTTTTGGATACAACTGTGGAACTCGATATAAATATTGTAAATGGTGATGGGGTCACTTTTGGGAATGATGAAGATAAAGTAGTATTTGTTAATAGGTTAAGTCAGTCTATATTTAAATCAGTGGCTTTATAATTTAATGAGTAGCTTATTGAATCTAATGTTTTTTAATTATATTTTGGGGATGTTAAACGTCTCATACATTTATCACCATCAAAATTGTTGCCCAATACTATTTCAACCATTGTTTTTGATGTCATTAAGGGGAAGAAGAAAAACAAATTTAATATAGTGAAGGGGGAGAGGAATAAACGTATGTTTACCCTGTTATTAGACACCAGCAACTTATATCAATATATACTCCTTACATAAATGGTTTAATAGCTTTAAGTTCAAGTATGAAATAAAGCCCCAATGGTTGTGAGTACTTGTTCAAAAAAAAAGTTTTTTTTTTTTTTTTAAATCCCACGCGATCGAATCAGACTCAGTTGAATGTGCATAATCCGTTGGGTCATCTTATAGCCAATAAGATTTTTATGGTAGTATTGATTTGAAATCGTATGATAGGAAATATAATTTAAACCCCTTGTACTTCAACAAGATTATTTGATCCATTTTTGGCGTAAATATCAACTCAGAAACTAATGCTAATATTGAGTGTAAATTCCCCACCCATGTGAACACCTCATATTATACAACATTGAAATCTCTGGGTTTGGAGAGTGAGCATTTAATTATTTATGAGACTTTTTTGGCCAGTAGGAGTTGACTTGTGAAGCGAAGGGTTGAAAAAGCTTTATATGTTAAGAAAAATGGAAATTTGTGCCTATCAAAGCTGATCCTTTTACTAATGTATCAACAGATCCTTCTCCCAACTTCCAGTATTATTTCGAAGTTGTGAATTTGTTGTATGTAAACAGGAAAGCGTCTCCTATCTTAGTCATACGATAACCCTCTCGCGCCAGCATCCGCTGTGCCCGAGCTAACTTTTCCTTCTATACGGAATAACAAAGAATAAAATATATAATGGTAATGTTTTGTTCGTCACAAAACGGAAAAGTATATCCTGACGCGGGTGTTTGCACACGCACCTACTCTACACACATATATATACACAAATTGGCGAGCTGCAAAGTATAGGTACAAAGGATTACTCAAAAAAATAATTGTTAAATGATTGCTAATATTTTATTATTAAAGGCAAAAAAAATCACATACGCAGAATGAGCACAGGTGCTCATTCTTCGTATGTAAAAAAATAAATGGATGATAATAGCATATACTTTTAAAAATGAAGAATAAAATTTATGAAAATTGATATGCAAAAATGTGTAAACTGATGTCAGTCTGACAAACAAAATTCCTTCACCCTTTTACTGCAATTCAAGCTCAACTAAACTTCTATAAAATTGTCATATAATATAGATATGTCACCTGGTTTTCTTCTTACTAATATTGCAGATATATGGACTACCAAATCCTGTTTCAGCACCACGTAGGATTGGGTAGTCCTGTGGTTTAAGGCGTCATGTGGTTCTCGCTCACAATGACGGGCCAGTACAACACGGGGTTGAACCCTGGCTAGTGCAGTGTGTTCTTATTGATCAATACCACTCGTTCGTGGTTACAATATATATATATATATATATATATATATATATATATATATATATATATATATATATATATATATATATATATATATATATCGTGCCGAATAGGTAAAACTAGTCAATTAGCAAGAACTCAGTTAGTTCTTTCTAAAAAAAATTTATACGTTTAAATATAATTTTTTTATTTATGTTAATGTAAAAATCAGTAATTTTGTACCAAGGTAGCCTTAGAAAATTTACCTAACCTTATTATAACAAGCGCAATTTAATTTAGCCTAATCCAACTAAATATATTTTAGATATGTTTACGATAATTTTATAATGAACAAACACAATGAAATATATTTTTTGCAAAATTATTAAATATACAAATTTTAGCTTGTCTTATTTGGCAAGAAGAGCGATGCTATTTAAGCCAAAATCGCAAGTTTTACCTATTCGGCACGACATTTATATATATATATATATATATATATATATATATATATATATATATATATATATATATATATATATATATTCTTCTTCTTTCTTCTTCTTTCAACACGTCGGCCGTTTCCCACCAAGGCGGGGTGGCCCAAAAGAAAAACGAAAGTTTCTCCTTTTACATTTAGTAATATATACAGAAGAAGGGTTACTAGCCCCTTGCTCCCGCATTTTAATCGCCTCTTACGACACGCATGGCTTACGGAGGAAGAATTCTGTTCCACTTCCATATGGAAGTATATATATATATATATATATATATATATATATATATATATATATATATATATATATATATATGTATATATATATATATATATATATATATATATATATATATATATATATGTATATATATATATATATATATATATATATATATATATTTATATATATATATATATATATATATGTATATATATATATATATATATATATATATATATATACATATATATACATATATACATATATATATATATATATATATATATATATATATATATATATATATATATATATATGTATATATATATATATATATATATATATATATATATATCATTCACTCCATCACTGTCTTGTCAAAGGGGTGCTTTACACTACAGTTATAAAACTGCAACATTAACACCCCTCCTTCAGAGTGTAGACACTGTACTTCCCATCTCCAGGACTCAAGTCCGGCCTGCCGGTTTCCCTGAATCCCTTCATAAATGTTACTTTGCTCACACTCCAACAGCACGTCAAGTATTAAAAACCATTTGTCTCCATTCACTCCTATCAAATACGCTCACACATGCTTGCTGGAAGTCCAAGCCCCTCGCACACAAAACCTCCTTTACCCCCTCCCTCCAACCTTTCCTAGGCCGACCCCTACCCCAGCTTCCCTCCACTACAGATTTATACACTCTCGAAGTCATTCTGTCTCGTTCCTTTCTCTCTACATGTCCGAACCACCTCAACAACCCCTCCTCCGAATTCTCTGCATTATATTCACACCACACATTGACCTCAGACATGACATCTCCACCGCCTCCAGCCTTCTCCTCGTTGCAACATTCATCACCCATGCTTCACACCCATATAAGAGTGTTGGTATAACTATACTCTCATACATTCCCCTCTTTACTTCCATGGACAAATTTCTTTGTCTCCACAGACTCCGAAGTGCTCCACTCACCCTTTTCCCCTCATCAATTCTATGATTCACCTCATCCTTCATAGACCCATCTGCTGACATGTCCACTCCCAAATATCTGAATACATTCACCTCCTCCATACTCTCTCCCTCCAATCTGATATCCAATCTTTCGTCACCTAATCTTTTTGTTATCCTCATCACCTTACTCTTTCCTATATTCACTTTCAATTTTCTTCTTTTACACACCCTACCAAATTCATCCACCAACCTCTGCAACTTCTTTTCAGTATCTCCCAAAAGCACAGTGTCATCAGCAAAAAGCAACCGTGACAACTCCCACTTTGTATTTGATTCTTTATCTTTTAACCCCACACCTCTTGCCAAGACCCTCGCATTCACTTCTCTTACAACCCCATCTATAAATATATTGAACAACCACGGTGACATCACACATCCTTGTCTAAGGCCCACTTTTACTGGGAAATAGTCCCCCTCCCTCCTACACACTCTAACCTGAGCCTCACTATCCTCATAAAAACTCTTCACTGCTTTCAGTAACCTACCTCCTATTCCATACACCTGCAACATCTGCCACATTGCCCCACTATTCACCCTATCATACGCCTTTTCCAAATCCATAAATGCCACAAAAACCTCTTTACCCTTATCCAAATACTGTTCACCTATATGTTTCACTGTAAACATTTGGTCTACACACCCCCTACCTTTCCTAAAGCCCCCTTGTTCATCTGCTATCCTGCTGTCTGTCTTACTCTTAATTCTTTCAATAATAGCTCTACCATACACTTTACCAGGTACACTCAACAGACTTATTCCCCTATAATTTTTGCACTCTCTTTTGTCCCCTTTTGCCTTTATACAAAGGAACAATACACGCTCTCTGCCAATCCCTAGGTACCTTACCCTCTTCCATACATTTATTAAATAATAGCACCAACCACTCCAAAACTGTATCCCCACCTGCTTTTAACATTTCTATCTTTATCCCATCAATCCCAGCTGCCTTACCCCCTTTCATTCTACCCACTGCCTCACGAACTTCCCCCACACTCCTACAAGATGTTATTCCTCCTTGCCCTATACACGAAATCACAGCTTCCCTGTCTTCATCAACATTTAACAACTCCTCAAAATATTCCCTCCATCTTCCCGATACCTCTAACTCTCCATTTAATAACTCTCCTCTCCTATTTTTAACTGTCAAATCCATTTGTTCTCTAGGCTTCCTCAACTTATTAATCTCACTCCAAAACTTTTTCTTATTTTCAACAAAATTTGTTGATAACATCTCACCCACTCTCTCATTTGATCTCTTTTTACATTGCTTCACCACTCTCTTAACCTCTCTTTTTCTCTCCATATACTCTTCCCTCCTTGCCTCACTTCTACTTTGTAAAAACCTCTCATATGCTAACTTTCTCTCCCTTACTACTCTCTTTACATCATCATTCCACCAATCGCTTTTCTTCCCTCCCGCACCCACTCGCCTGTAACCACAAACTTCTGCTGAACACTCTAACACTACATTTTTAAATCTACCCCATACATCTTCGACCCCATTGCCTACACTCTCACTAGCCCATCTATCCTCCAATAGTTGCTTATATCTCATCCTAACTGCCTCCTCTTTTAGTTTATAAACCTTCACCTCTCTCTTACTTACTGCTTCTATTTTCCTTGTATACCATCTACCTTTTACTCCCACTGTAGTTATAACTAAAAAGTGATCTGATATATTTGTGGCCCCTCTATAAACATGTACATCCTGAAGTCTACTCAACAGTCTTTTATCTACCAATACATAGTCCAACAAACTACTGTCATTACGCCCTACATCATATCTTGTATACTTATTTATCCTCTTTTCTTAAAATATGTGATTACCTATATATATATATATATATATATATATATATAATATATATATATATATATATATATATATATATATATATATATATATATAATATATATATATATATATATATATATATATATATATATATATATATATATATATATATATATATATATATAAAATATATATATATAAACTTGGAGGAAGTGTCCATATAACGCTATATTTTGCAAACTTGAAAAAATTAGGACTCTAGTTACTAGAAAGGAGGGCATATAATAAACTTTAGTACATTAATGAAGATTATGCAAAGTTGAGAGATTTTCTACAGGTGTATCCTACGTCTTTAGCCATAGAGTCATTAGACTGGACGTAGAAGGCCTGTGGAGTGGGCGGCTAGGAGCCCCGATCTCGCTCCGATTTTTTTTTTTCACTCTTTAGTCAATTTTAGATTTTAGTTGGTCTAGGACCCTAGGTGGAGAAGATTCATTGATGCAGATTTGCGATAGCGCATCATAATACAATAACTGAAGTTCGCCGTGTACCTGCTGACTGGATATCTCGTCTGCTTTCATATATCAGTAATTATTGAAGACACGTTAAATACATTCTGTGGATAACTGGCTTTGTTGTTGTGAGGTGATAGAAAGCCTATCCAGCAAGTGCCTGGAGCCACAGAAATATTAAGGTCAATGAAGGATGAAAATGAAAAATGTAGAGTGAGCTTTTGATTGAATAAAAAAGAAGCCAAAACGAGAAATAAAAAACACGATAAAAATACAGAACACAGATGACAAAAGAGGACAGGAAGTACTCAGAAGAGTTATCCTTGCATGATTATGCAAGGATAACAAGGGACGCAGAACAGCATTTCAAAAATGATATATCACGATTAGCCGAAATAGAACAAAAACTGTTCCATGGCCTCATACAAAGGAAATAAATAAAATAATAAGTAATAAGACTGAAGAAAGAAGGAAGTGCGATAACTGAAGAGTAGGGAAAGAGAAATACTAAGAGATAAGCGCAAAATTTAAGGATGTATTTATTAAGAAAGCAGTGATGTTACCAAAATAATATACTATACCTAACAGCTGTCCAACAGAAGTAATTGAACATCCACACATCGAGGGAGGAATCGACCAAGTTTCGAGCTGACTATAAGAAATACAGCAGAACATAAAAGCATATTTAAAAATAGATTGCAGATATCTGGTATCCGGATTCACAATGCTTAGTGTCTCTTATGCTCGGCGAGGCAGTAGACCAGAGCCAGGCGTTCCTAGTAATGCTGTAGGCGAGTGCTGTTGTATGACCCTTGTAGGTTTAGCGCTTCTTTTTGATTATAATAATAATAATAATAATAATATTAATGTAGACAAGTGTTCCAGTGTCTTTTCCATTATTATTATTATTTCATTTACGAGAAGCGCTAAACCCGTGTGGGTTATTTAGCTTACAAAGACGAAGGCTCGAAACCCCAGCTTCTAATTGAGAAACTAAAATCCTAGTGTCACAGCGGAGATTTTTCCTTCTGTTACAGACGTTGCTGGAGGTGTTGACGAATCACAGTAGTCGACGGAGACGCTGGAGGTTCTCTTGAAAACTGCTGAAGTAAGAACAGCTTGTAAGGTCATGGCTTCAAGCAGTGTCGTGAAAATTGTCACGATCTGGCTAGTCGGTTTCAGCCATCTTGCCTCAGGCCAGAGCAATGATAATAAAGGTAATGTATACCATTATTCTGCTTTCTTAATGGGACTTAATGCCTGTCGACTACACGAGGGTCATTAAGACTGCACCGTAACCCTATTACTACCAGAGTAGATTACTCTAATCCCTAAAACAAGGATTAAATTAACCTCTCAGCAGGTATATGCTGAGAGGAAAAACACCCTTAAAGGCATATATCCTGCGCATTATTCTGTCTTCACATGTACAGTACACTACAGAGGCTAGTGTGTCAAGGTAATGTTGATATAGTAATTAGTGTGACAAGGTAATATTGATAAAATAATTAGTATGTTAAGATAATATTTTTGACAAGTTACTTTCCTGGTAATTGGAAGCTCGGCTTTTATTTAAAGTAATTCAGTGAAAATATGACTTATAGAATCAAGCATTATCATATCAGCCTCCAAAATTTAGCATATTTAGCAAATTTAGCATATTTAGCATATGCAATGGGGAATAGAACATAAATAACATCTCAGAGCCTACATCTCGAATACTTCGTCCAGCTTCCCGTCGGTGGGTCGTGTGCCCAGAATGCTGCAGGCATTTTCCCTCTGTATCACAACACTGAGTCTCTGAAAGAGGAAGCTGGCCGCTCTGTGATCTTTATCTTTGGTTTCTGTGACGAGCCTTTCACCCACCTCTTTGAGGAATTTTAGAGCACACTTGCCCCATACTCCAAGGATCTGCTACCCTACTGGGATGAAGTTATAGCAATAGCAAGGGGGCAGGCCTTCATATTTGTGGGCCTTCTGGGTCTCCCTGTAGCTGGCGGCTCCACCCCCTTCAGCTTCAGAGTATGGCAAGTAGGTGTCTGTCAATGTGGCGGCACAGGCAATCTGCTTACCATCCTTCCAGGGTAGCATAGTGGCTCCATCAGGACGCTTTTGATTTCCATCAGACCTCTGTACTTGGGGTTCCCGTTGAGCTGGGCAACGGGCTGTGGAGAGGCTTCTCTTTATGATATCCCTGACCTCCTCATGTCTAGCATAATTCCCTTCTGATGTGTGACACACGAGACCATGAAGTCCGAACTGATCAGCCTTCACTCTGCTGCAAATACGCCTATGTTCGGTGAGTATGGGGGCGGCTAGGTGAAGAGCAACACCAATCCAAATGTCCTGTGGGTCGAGTCGAGTGCCCAGGTAGGAATTGGGAACAGCTAAAAGGAAATCTGAATGTTGTGCCTTCACCACTAGGAGACGAGCTTTGTCCTTTCCTGAAGCGTTGGTGAGCATTGTGTTGGCGATTTTTTCTATGATCGGTTTGTTCTAGTGGGAGTGTTTGTGCTCTTTGGAAGGAGCTGGTCTACTGGAGGAGTCTGCAAGGGTCCCCCACCGCATGGCTACTTCAAAGAACCAGGGGTCTTGAGCTCCTACTACACCTCTCAAGCGTTCAGGGACAATCTCCTTGACTAGTCCATTGGAAGCCAAATACGAGGACAGAAATGCAGGTAAAGCTACCTGCGTTGCCTTGCGCAGCCTTTTACCTCCCAGTCGCACTGGGAGAGTTGGCTGATCCCATTACTGATCTTCCAGTGACAGATTCGTTGTCTTCTTAAAGATTGATCTCAGGAGTGAGTTTTATAAGTTGAGTGTTGGGTTGTCAAAAGAGGGTGCGCACCTCAGGAAGTGAGTCTTGGCAGAGTAAAACACATTCTCAGGAAGCATAGAGTATTATGGGCATCAGGTCATTCAATTTGTCCTTGAGGACTGTGTCGATGGCCTGATGATCCAGTGGTGCTCCCAAAAGGGTGCCCTTGGATGGTGTGATATTAGAGAATTGTTCGCACAGCTCTGATTGTTTCCTGGTTCGATGAGGATGAGTCTCAAGGCTTCTCCGTGTGTCTTCACCAGCTGTAGGTCCTCTAGCAGGGACTCTTCAGTCCCTGCCAGAGTGCTATCATCCAGGTACCAGATGTTGAGCTCGCTGCACAGGCTGGAAGTTATTTCTCTTACCGCCAAGCAGAAGAGAAGTGGAGCGAGTGGGTCACCCTGCTGAACGCCCTCTGATGAGGAAATTTCATGTTCGTCAAACAAAAGAATTGAAGGTTTGCTGTAGCCAGCTGAAATGAAGGAAAATGACTGGGGAACCGATCCTGAACGGCTGGCAAGACCACATCTCTTTTCGCCATATTAAAAGCATTTCTAAAGTCAAGTTTGACTACGACCTTGTCTTTTGGTAAGTCCCGGATGTAGCCCCTTGCTGCATGAGCTGCCGCTTCAATGCCTTGTGACCCCAAAGCCCAGTTGGTGTGGCTGGAGTAAACTGGCAGGTTCTAGGCGAATGTTTCTTACTGCTGCTTTGGCAACGAGACGGCGAAGGGTGTTACCAACAGCAATGGGTCTGATTCCCCCATCCTTCTTCCAAGCGCATAATGAGGCTCCGAAAAAGAAAGGTTTAATTTCTTCTGGAATCCGCCCAGCCAGACAGTTGTTGACGAATATATATATATATATATATATATATATATATATATATATATATATATATATATATATATATATATATATATATATATATCCAGTACTAGGCACAGATGCATCAATTTTTTTCTCCGAGTTAACAACCTTCGTCAACAACTGTCTGGCTGGGCGGATATATATATTTTATATATATATATATATATATATATATATATATATATATATATATATATATATATATATATATATATATATATATATATATATATGTATTCGGATTGGTGTTGCACTTCGCCTAGCCGCCACCATACTCACCGAACATAGGTGTATTTGCGGCAGGGCGACGGATAATCAATTCGGACTTCATGGTTTCGTGTGTCACACATCAGAAGGGAAGTATGCTAGACATGAGGAGGTCAACGACATCATAAAGAGAAGCCTCGCCACAGCCCGTTGCCCAGCTCAACGGGAACCCCAAGTGCAGAGGTCTGATGGAAGTCAAAAACGTCCTGATGGAGCCCCTATGCTACCCTGGAAGGATGGTAAGCAGATTGCTTGGGACTACACCTGTGCTGCCACAATGGCAGACACCTACTTGTTATACTCTGTAGCCGAAGGGAGTGGAGCTGCCAGCCACAGGGAGACTCAGAAGACCCGCAAATATGAAGGCCTTCCCCCTTGCTATAGCTTCATCCCAATAGGGTCGGAGACCTTTGGAGCATGGGGCAAGTGTGCTCTAAAGTTTCTCAAAGAGCTGGGTGAAAAACTCATCATAGAAACCAAGGACCACAGGACGGCCAGCTTCCTCTTTCAGAGACTCAGTGTTGCGATCCAGAGGGGAGATGCCTGCAGCATTCTGGGCATGCAGCCCACTGCTGGGGAGCTGGACGGAGTATTTGAGATGTAGCTCTGAGTAGTTATCTATGTTGTTTTACTCCCTATTGTATTCTTGTCAATGTATTTTGTCAGTGTATTTTGTCTTTAAATAAAGTTCATAAAAAATATAGGGGGTGGTAGGAGAAAATTTTCAAACAGCTTCAGGGAGAACTTTGAGTTTTGGCCCGCCTCATGGTGAGCTAAAATACCATGACGCTCTAACCTATAGAACAACCAAATCCTACAAGAATCACGCACACAGCAGAGCTAGGTGTTTTACCGTGATTCGAGGACATACGGTGGTGTGGGTTCCTCTGAGCTAATTTCATTCTACTCCCCGTTTGCTGTACTAGTCTCCACGAACAGTATATATATTATTGTATTGAAATTAGCTCAGAGGCACCCACACCAGTAATAATAATAATAATAATGTACATGAATATTATACAATACCAACAAGATGAAAATTAGACACATGTGCAACATCTGGGTATCTTTATTGTAGACGTTTCAGCTTTTGCAACTACTACTACCACTAACCCATCCCTTGGGTATGACCTACTTCCACTGGGGAATCCCGCCTACCAGTGACTATGCCCTCGTCTGCTACCCGTCCCTATCCACTGACGCCTATAAAAGCGCCAGCCCCCTTGCCTGTGCTCCAGAATCTCTACAACTACGGTGCTCTGCACAACAACTACAAGGCTGAGGGACTGACTACCTCATCTTTTGTATATAGTTCTACTGTCTTCATGTCCTAGAATCTGTATTGATAAAGCCACTTTATGGCGAAACGTCTACAATAAAGATACCCAGATGTTGCACATGCGTCTAATTTTCAATAATAATAATAATAATAATAATAATAATAACGAAAATATTAATAATAATATAAAACAATACACTGGTGTTAAATGTGCAAAAAAAAAAATACAAATAATTATTTGCTATTAATAGTTCTTAGTTTCTTACATATCAACAGACACTTTTACTTTTTTTTTTTTGCAGGATGTATCACAGAGAACCTTTCAGAAGGTGAGAAGGCAATACACATCCCTAACAACACCAACCACCACCAGAGTTGGGTCAAGCCTGACACAACAGGTGCACTCCTATCAGTGGGGCTTCGTAGTCAAAAAAGAAGATATAATCCTATGTGTGCAGTTCACTTTAACACCTCAGAAGCTTGGCACAACTTTACTGTAACACGCTCAGTTAGTACAAAGTTTTTATGTTGTAGTTTTAACAGCTAAATGTATAAAATGTTTGATGTCATGATGAATAATGTTTAATTATGTTGTGTATTTATATATAAAAAAAAAACATTATTTATGCTTCGATAATATTCCTTCGTTTTATTTTTTCTTTGCCATTTTCCTCTCCATATTTTCAACTTATTTTTTATTTCGTTTTTTCTGTGCTGCTTCTTTTTTTCCTACACATCAATTTGACCATATTAACGAAATAAATAATGCATAATTTATTTTTAAATATAATAACATGCGATTGCAGGTTGATGATAAAAATTTCCCCATTATCACCGTGTTGGTCCCAGAGCTGGATATCAACTGTAGCACAAAGTTCCCCTTATTGCACCAAACACTTTACCTCTGGAGCCCCATCCACAATGTACAGTGGACCAACTGCTCGACTGAGAAGACCACAGGTAAGGTTTGTCGTCACACACACACACACACACACACACACAGTAGCGACCAATGAAGAGGCGGGGCCAGGAACTATGAATTGACCCCTGCAACCACAAATAGGTGAGTACACACAGGGCGGCAAAGATAGGCAAAGACGGAGATGAGAAGGAGAACCCAGACTCAGGAGGAAGAGCAAATACAACCTCCCTCACAACCACCTACAGAAGGCCCCCCAACCATGACAACCCCAGTGAAACCCAACAATCTAACCCAAAACCAACACACCATACCAACTGCCCCAACCCCTCATCACAAACTCCACCCCCACAGCAACCCCCCATAGTTCTTCGCCAGGTCTCCCTCTCCCCCAACCCCAACGTTTTCCCCAGACCACAATTTTAGAAAAGGAGTTAAAAGTTTGGTATACGAATGCAGATGGAATAACAAATAAATGTGAGGACCGGCATGAAAGAATCAAGGAGACGTCCCCAGACATCATAGCACTCACAGGATAGCAGACACAATCTTCCCATCCGGATATCAGATTCTGAGGAAAGATAAAGGGAGGGGGAGGAGGAGTTGCACTGCTCATTAAAAACCGATGAGGATTTGAAGAAATGAAAGGAATGGATGAAATGCTCGAGAGGGACTACATAGTAGGTACAATTCAGTCTGGGGAACATAAGGTAGTCATTGCAGTGATGTACAACCCGCCACAGAACTGAAAGAGGCCAAGAAAAGAATATAAAGAGAGGAAAAGAGTATTGGTGGACACACAAGCCGAGGTGGCCAAAAGATCTCACACAGGTAGAGCAAAGTTACTAGTTATGGATGAATTCAATCACAAGGAGATTGATTGGGAAAACATGGAGCCACATGGGGGTCCCGAAACATGGAAAGCCAAGATGATGGATGTGGTACTGAAAAACCTCATGCATCAACATGTTAGGGACACTATCAGAGACACGTGAGGATGAACCAGCAAGACTGGACCTCGTATTCACCCCGAGTACCTCGGATAATAAGGTCATATGAAAGGCCTCTCGGAGATAGTGATCATGTAGTTCTGAGCTTTGAATACATAGTAGAGTTACAAGTGGCGAGGGTAAAAAAAGTAGGATGGGATTAGCTAAGCTGCAAAAGGGAGGACTACACAGGCATGAGGAACTTCCTGCAGGAGGTTAAGTGGGAAAAAGAATTGGTAGGAAAATCAGTAAACGAAATGATAGACTATGTGACAACAAAATGCAAGGAGGCAGAGGAGAGGTTTGTTCCCAAGGGCAATAAAAATAATGGAAGTCCAGAACGAGCCCTTGGTCTACCCAGAGGTGTAGGGAGGCAAAAACTAAATGAACTAGAGAATGGAAAAAGCACAGAAGACAAAGGACCCAGGAAAATAGAGAGATTAGTCGAAGAGCCAGAAACGAGTATGCACAGATAAGAAAGGAGGTCCAGCGACAGTACGAAAACGACATTGCTTCAAAAGTCAAGTCTGACCCGAAGCTGTTGTATAGCCACATCAGGAGGAAGACAACAGTCAAGGACCAGGTAATCAGGCTGAGGAAGGAAAGTGGGGAGTTCACAAGAAACGACCAAGAAGTAAGTGAGGAGCTCAACATGAGATTTAAGGAAGTATTTACAGTGGAGACAGAAATGATTCCGGGAAGTCAGAACAGAGGGGGTACACCAAAAAGGGATATACCAACAAGTATTGGATGAGATACACACAACCAAGGACGAGGTGAAAAAGCTCCTATATGAACTTGATACCTCAAAGGCGGTGGGAATGGACATCTCTCCGTGGGTCCTTAAAGAGGGAGCAGAGATGCTGTGTGTGCCACTAACAATTTTCAACACATCCATTGAAACTGGGCAAATACCTGAGGTATGGAAGACGGCAAATGTAGTCCCCTCTTTTTAAGAAAGGAGACAGAAACGAGGCACTAAACTACAGACCAGTGTCACTGACGTGTATAGTATGCAAAGTCATGGTAATGATTATCAGGAGGAGAGTGGTGGAGCACCTAGAAAGGAGCAAGCTTATAAACGACAACCAGCACGGATTCAGGGAAGGAAAAATCCTGTGTCACAAACCTACTGGAGTTTTATGACAATGTAACGGAAGTAAGACACGAGAGAGTGGGGTGGGTAGGTTACATTTTCTTGGACTGCAAGAAGGTCCTCAACACAGTTCCTCACAAGAGATTAGTGCAAAAGCTAGAAGATCAGGCACGCATAACAGGAAGGGTACTTCAATGGAACAGAGAATACTTGACAGGGACGCAACAACGAGCCATGGTGCGTGACGAGGTGTTAGTGTGGGCGCCTGTGGCAAGTGGGGTTCTACAGGAGTCAGTCCTATTTGTGAATGACATGACGGGAGAGATAGACTCAGAAGTGTCCCTGTTTGCAGATGATGTGAAGTTAATGAGGAGAATTAAATAGGATGAGGATCAAACAGGACTACAAAGAGACCTGGACAGGCTGAAAGCCTTGTCCAGCAATTGGCTCCTCGAATTTAGCACTGTCAAATGCAAAGTCATGAAGATTGGGGAATTGCAAAGAAGACCGCAGACAGAGTACAGGCTATCGTTCAAGACTCTATACACCGTGTACGTCAGACCCCCACTGGAGTATGTAGCACCAGTTTGGAACCCACACCTGGTCAAGCACGTCAAGAAATTAGAGAAAGTGCAAAGGTTTGCAACAAGACTAGCTCAAGAGCTAAGGGGAATGTTCTACGAAGAAAGGTTAATGGAAATCGGCCTGACGACAATCGAGGACATGGTGGTTAGACTAGACATGACAACGACATACAAAATACTGCGAGGAATTGACAAGATGGACAGAGACAGGATGTTCCAGTGAGGGGACACAGAAACAAGGGGTCACAATTGGAAGTTGAAGACTCAGATGAGTCAAAGGGGTTTAGGAAGTATTTCTTTAGTCATAAAGTTGTCAGGAAGTGGAACAGTCTGACAAGTGACGTAGTGGAGGCAGAAACCATGCATAGTTTTAAGACGAGGTTTGATAAAGCTCATGGAGCAGGGAGAGAGAGGACCTAGCAGCGAGCAGTGACGAGGAGGGGCCAGGAGCTATGACACGACCCCTGCAACCACAAATAGGTGAGTACACACACAAACGCGTTTACATGAGTACATAAAATAGAAACATAAAAACGCCAAATATTTAATTTAAAACAATTAACTTAAAATTATTTTAACACACATATTACAAACACAAGTCGTTGTATACAGACTGTGTATTCAATAAGATTTTACTAAAATTCCTTTTTTGGTATTACCTTTTTTTCACTTAATAATTTTAGAGGAATTGAACACTTGGACATTTTTGAGTGTTACTGCAGATCGTTAGTGAGGAGTCCAGTATAAATACCTCCTCATTAGATGATGTGAAGTCCAAAATGTGAATCTCATCTAAGAATCTTTATAATAATAATAATAATGATAATTACATATCATTATTAGTAGTATATTATTATTATTATTTTTATGACTAAAACTGGTAATACTAATAAAATTATTAACAATAATAAAATTGGTAATAAAATATTTCTAATAATAATAATAATAATAATAATTATTATTATTATTATTATTATTATTATTATTATTATTATTATTATTATTATTATTATTAAAATTGCAATAATAATTATTATAATAATATTCATCAATCACATTATTTTATTTTTTGAAGTGCATTTGAATTTTTAGCACTGACTATATATCTTCTACTTCCCAGTGAATCCAACAATCCTAACACAACCATCAGTGGATACAACAGTCCTACAACAACCATCAGTGGATCCAACAGTCCTACAACAACCATCAGTGGATCCAACAATCCTAACACAACCATCAGTGGATACAACAGTCCTACAACAACCATCAGTGGATCCAACAGTCCTACAACAACCATCAGTGGATCCAACAATCCTAACACAACCATCAGTGGATACAACAGTCCTACAACAACCATCAATGGATACAACAATCTCGACGCCACCATCAACATCAACATGTCCACAACAATCAACTTACCATCCTTTATTCCTGGCTAGTGTTCTACTGTTCTTCATATTAATTGTGGTCGTCTGCATTTACGTCTTCATCACCTGGCGTATCATCAACCAGCTGTTTCTAGAGAGAGGTGAGAGTAGTCTTACGGTACTGTTGGTGAGAGTGTTGGGGAGTTCTAAGTCACAACTTGGTGTAGGTCGGGCGATGTGTTGGGTCACTAGTGATATGATTGGTACCAAGGATTTTGTCAATAACTGGTAACATGCTTCTTCTTTTCTCCAGGCAGTAATGCTGGTCAAGAAGAAGAGCTTAGAACTTACGAGGAGTGGAATGAAAGCTGGCAGGTACACTCACGACTGTGAAAACAATGTGTACGGTGCAGGAGTGGAGAGTAGTTCAGTGGAGAAACTCATTGGTTCACAACCATAAAAAAAATCAAGGTTCTTTGCCCGGACCTGGAAATTATGTAGGAAAGTTTTTCTTACATAACACCTGTTCCTGCCTACCTAATAGTAAAAGTAGTATATATGTATCAGAGATATACACGGAAAATTAGCTATGAAAATATGTTAGAACTTGCAGCCCTGCTGGAAATCCTATGCTAGATAAAAAGTCAATGTGACATTCATTGAGTGGTCTGAGTTACCCACGTTTAATTTACTGACTAAAATAAAGAAGAAAAAGGCACAATACCGTGTGGCTAATAAATGGTTCAAGTCGGACCGAAACGTCGTCATAAGTTTCTTTCTCCTATGTGCGGGTTATTTGTGTATTGAGGTTAAAGTATTTTTGATTGGTAGTGAACCGGTGACATACAGCCTTAATGACCCTCCTGTGTCGAAAGGCTATAAGCCCGGTTACCTACCTGCATAAGTATCGTGGTAAATTAACTCTTAATTACTTACAAAATTAACGTAAATAACTATTCCTGTAAGAATACATAGCAACAGGACTAAGGTAATACCAGAGGCTTTACCTTGGGATAATGTCTGACGTGGCGAAAGCTGAGCACTTCCTCCCTGACCACAGAATTAACCTCGTACTGTTAGAGTAAACAGTTTGTATGAGTGGATGAGCGAAAGTGAATACTTGGCAACATACCTGAGTGACAGCTTGCATAGAAGGTTCCTGCAATATGTTGCTTTATCATGAATCAGAAGATTGCTTCAGTTACAAACTAAATTAGGCTTTCCGATTTAGGTGTAATGTAATATTGTGAATAGATGAAAAGAGTAATGTAATTATTACATTTATATTATTATTTACTAGCATAATATCCTTCTAAAAATATTAAGAAAACTGTTTATTAATAAAAATTATAAAAATTGTCTTCATTTCACTTTAAATTCTTAATCTATGATGTATATTAAGCTCCCTAAAACAGAATTGGGCCATCAACGCCATGTGGCGGTAATACAGCATATACAAATATTACATTGTAATATTCCAATGTTTTTCCCTGGGAAATTTAATCTTTTCAGATAATTCCATCATAATATTGGTCACCTTGACTATGTATTTTCTAGGGATGAAATACTGTACCACTAACATCGTACGCGTTTTTTTTTTTTTTTTTTTTTTTGAGAGGAGAGTAAACCGGAAAGCCAGCGGACAGTCTTGGTCATATGTCCAAAAAGCTCAGTGAGTGAGCCATCAGATGACTGAGACCCGTGTCAGAAGTATTTATAGTTAACTGACAGACAGAATATCTTCATTGCATATAATATACTAGTTTTTTCTTTATTTTCAAGAGGAAATTAATTATATTCTTAACAATCAGCTGCTAGGACCCCAATGGAAATAAGTCACTTTGACTTTTTTTTAGGTTATCGTAGGTAATCTACACATATGCTGCTTTGTATAATAATTTATGTAACTATTTATGTGTACCTATATCTGAATAAACCTACTACGACTGCGGCGTTAGCCTTCGTTGAGTGCGAACGTCGTCGCTTCGACTCTGTCGTAAGTATCAGCCAGAAATTTTCCGGGTTTTTTTCCCGGAATGCTCGTCCTCATTCCACATATCCCGCTGGGCAATTCTGTCGTGACTCCATACATCAACTCTTATTGGCTTGAGGAAAGTTTGCCGTTGTTGACTGGGGTAGGTGTTGGGTATTGGTGTCTGGCGCTGCCGGGGGATAAGGTCGTCCACCAGACCTAATTGGGAACGTTGTGTTCCCATTTCTTTTTGTAGGAAACTTGTTTCCACTCCATTAAGCGCTCAGATTTGTGCAAAATCTTCTCCAGATTTCTGTGAGCGGGGCTCATACGGCCTTTGCCGTCGCAGCACTACAAAAGCAATAACAATCATCCAGCTAGTCTCATATATTTAGTATTAATTCTACCAGCTTCTCAGTTTTTTGCTTCTATTTACTTAATCTAATATAGAAATATTATCATTTTCATAGTTTGGTTAAACATATAGAAGACATGAAGCGCCTAGGGAAATGGGAAGCGATCAGGTTCGATTGAAGGAGAGTTGACATTTGCTGCTAATGCGACTGTTTTACTAGTAGCAGTGATTCTTGATGACTCTTGCAGTTTATAAAGACTATTTTTTAGCAATAAACAGCCTGCAAATCTTACTGTATAGTCTTATTTATTTTATCTAACTTATGCGACATATTCAAGATAACTGAAGAATTGACAAGTCTTAATCGGCTCCTTGCAACTATAATTTGCTGTGGAAATAATAGTTCTCAGTACATAAAGGACTGGTTCTCGGAATCCCTCGCACAATTAGTTTAATAAATTGAACCCTGTTTAGTCATTACTTTGAGATTTCCGGACTACACAGGCATTCTGCCTGGGCTCTACTTGATCTCTGGGAAATTCGGAGAGGGTGTATCTGAATTAATGTTGTAATACAGTTACATTGATCTCAGATTTATTGACTTCTGTTGAATCTCTTACCCGAAGATGAAAAGAATACTTAAAGGTACGGGGTATACATAAGACATATTTCCAGGATGCATGTATTGCAATGAACCTAAGGTTTAAGTTAAATTTTATATTAGTTTCCAGTTTGCTCTTATAACAGAGGAAAAAAAACTAGCAACAATGATAAATACTTTGACACCAGGTAGGCAGTGTACTGAGACAGTAAAAAACGACAACATATTATTTACGTTTTAATGAGAAATCGATCAAGTATCGATATGAGACACTCATCTCGTTACGTGCTGTTCTAGAATTTTACATACATTGTCACAATAGTAAGAAAAAGCACTGACACGCTTCAGATACCAACACGATGGCAGAGACGTAAATGCATTTATGTGGATACAAAGGTATATGATGTCTGCATGTTGTGGAATAAAACACAAAATGCGATCACTGAAGGACATGTTTAGCGAAAATGTTGCAGTCCTGGAAACTGGATCACGTTTGTGGTGAATAAGGTCTCAGGATCTAAACGCATTGTCTTTTTTTTATCATGGAAAATATTGAACACGCTTCGTCCACTCACTGTGTTGGATAAAGGTCAATAAAGGTCCATTGAAGTGTGTCTCTATGTAAATATGATACCCTGGTTAAGACCATCTTATGAAACCCGTTTAGGGGAGCCAAAATTCAGCCTTACACACTCAGTGGTGATTCTGATATCCTCAGTATTATTGCAGATATCCTCAGTGGTGGTGGTACAAATATCCTCATTTGTGCTCCTGATATCCTCAGTGGTGCTACAAACATCCTCACTGGCGCTGCAGATATCCTTAGTGGTGCTACAGATATCTTCAGTGGTGTTCGGGCATAATCAATAAAATTTTAGCTATCTTCAATAGTGTTGCATGTATCCACATTGCATTTATTCTCAAGTGTCACAGGTATCCTCAATTATATTAGTAAGCCTCAGTGGTACTGCAGGTATCCACAATAGTATTACAGCTATCCTCAATTGTTACAGGAATCCTTAATGGTATTGCATGCATTCTCAATGGTATTGCAAGTATCCTCAGTATTATTGTATTCTCAACTCTGTTAGTTATCCTCAGTGTTAGTGCTGATATCCTCAGCTGCATTGAGAGATTCTTCACAGAGTGCACTTATTTTCAATGGTGTCTACTAGTACGAAAACACAGGGGTCTTCAGCAGCCTCCGTCAGCAGCACGTTCTACAGGGCCTTCACAGTCTACTCCAGTCACAGTCTGCTCTCCACACCCTCGTGGTCCACTAGGTCCAGAAGGCGCAGATAACAGATGTTTTTTACCTCCATGATGCCCTTCTCCACCTCCGCTTCGAGAGAGTTGTTCAGGCG
Source organism: Cherax destructor (assembly GCA_009830355.1). NCBI lineage: Eukaryota > Metazoa > Arthropoda > Malacostraca > Decapoda > Parastacidae > Cherax > Cherax destructor. The sequence goes on from WNWK01000845.1 coordinate 171,563, forward strand.
CGTCCTGAGGCCCTCCAAGATGGCTTCCTTCTTGTTCCTGCGGGCGCAAATCACGAACGGGAAGCCAAACTTCTCGCGGTAACTGTTAAAATTAAAAAAAAAGATATATAAGCCTTTCTCACTATCATTCCATGGGAAAGCTATTTCTAAATTGGCCTGTGTATTTTTGGATGTGTATGCATTTTCCTATTAGTAATCACAGGAATAGAGCTCCAGCTCTTGGTCCCCGCTTCTAAGCCACTAATTAACCAGTGTGGAATACATCGGAATAAATGCGCCAACATTCTATCAACCTCTCTGATTCGCCTACAGCAGTAAAGTGAGCAAATAATCACAAATTCAAAAGGAAGCGATTCAGCGTCTGGGAAATGGGAAGTAATCTTACTAATATGGAAAAAAGCTTGTAAACCAAGCGAAAGCGCTCCAGTATTTCCTCACCTGTGATTCATGCTGGCCAAGCGGTGGCTCTCCTCTGGGGTGAGGTGGGTGATACCAGCGGCTTCTTGCTCCCTCGTGGACTCCTTCGTGAGTTGGCCTGCCCTCGCCAGCCTCCCAGCCAGGTCTGGGTGACAACGCAGGATGCCTTCCCGTCCTGCACGAAGATTCAGTGTCGCTCCAATTAGATCAAAGGTACACATGAAACCATCAAGTTAATAAACGAGACGCTTGTGCAGCAGTTGGGTATTTTTATCGTTGAATACTTCAAGACTGACGAACTGATCACGTCATCTTTACCTCTCCACTGTTTTTGTTATCTACAATGCTTGTCGCCTTTGTTTTCGACTGAAGAAGCCGGCAGATCAGGCCAAACTTTCGACAACAAAGATACCCAGCTGTTGCACATGTGTCTTGTTCTTGTTACCGACAAACTGGTGAATGAGACACATGTTCATCATCGGGGTACCTTTATCTGAAAGACGTTTTGCCCACTAGGGGGCTTTATCATATATAATGATTAGTAATGAAGCCTCTGGCGAGCGAAACAAATATGCCAGGTTTTAAGTACTAACTAATCTCATTTAACGTACCTTCAAAAGTACACTAATTATTACTATTACTATCTTTATAATAATAATAATTATTATTATTATTATTGATTTCATGGGTCATACAGCTCCTGGGGAAAATAGATATAATTAAGTTTGTTCCAAGGAAGGTGAGGATAGCTCTACTTCCTCAGATCAAGAGCCCTTCACTGGCATCACGCCACCCTCTACTAAGTGGTAAGAATATCTAGGTACAGGTACACATAAGTACAATTATCATACATTTTAACATATCACTGCACCAGGCAGAAACAAGCGGAGGTAGAGACAGATCGCAGTCAGCAGGATTCGAACCCACGTTGACTGCGATCTCTCTCTGTATCTAGTACCTCCGCTTGTTTCTAAACGTGGTTTCGAATCCTGCTTACTGCGATCTGTTTCTGTACATGCTTCCGCGTGTTTCTGCGTGGTGCAGTGATATGTTAATGTATAAGACAATTGTACTTGTGTATATTAACATACGTACAATCAGATCACAGTAAACAGGTGATATCGCAATATGCAGAACCACTGTGAAAAAAAGAATAGTGAAAATCCAACCGCTTTCGCGATTTCTCACCTTATCAAGCGCTTGGAATTTCACTATTTTTTCACAAAGGTTATTCTGCACATTAGCATATGTGTAAATTACCTAGGATAACCCCCAGAAGAGTCAGACAAAGTGACTTCCATTGGGGTCCTTTGAGGGGTCCCACTCCTAAGCAGTGAGAATTATTGCACCGGAGTAGCAATTATATTATTGCTCCTATAATTTACGGAACATTTTGAAATACGTATTTACATTAATGATTATTTGTTATCGTGAATATTTAAACATTGTTTTTATTTCTGAAGTCATTAACTGCAGCCAATCAGTGAATTAGTTGACGTCATGAGCAATAGCCAATCCATGTGCCGTTTGATTTAACGTCATGGATAGCAGCCAATTAAGTTATTATTATAATATAAAAGAAGCGCTAAGCCTACAAGGGCCATACGGCACAGCCAATTAAAGCATGGGTAATGTGACGTCATAAACAGCACCTAATTAAGACTGATGACATCCCACACCCTCAGTCAGCAGCAGCATCCAGACAAGGAATGGACAATGTGACGTCATTAGCATTAGCAGCCAATAAAGGCCCGGGAGATGTGACGTCATCATCAGCAGCAGCGAATCATGGCCAAGGAGACAGAGACTCGCATGCTCCCCAAAACATCCGGCCCTAGGGAATCCTTCTAGTGAACCATACCATACCCTCCATCTCTCATACTCATATACTTTCATTCTGTGCCAATATACAATTTGTTGAAAATATACATTGCATGTACTTCATATTTTACTAATTTTTTCACCATATACAAGTTTTCCTGAGTACTTAATTTATCTCAGGAACGCAGAGTCCCTAGCAAGCAGCTGCCTCTTACCTGATACGGGAAGATCATCAATAAATCTGCAGATCTCCTCGTGTAAGTGCCTCACGTCGCTGAACGGTCGATGTTTCCACACTGCGGCGGCACACAGGGAACAATGCTCAATCACGTTGCCGAACACTTCAATAAATTCCTCATAATCCAGGGCATTTACCTTAGAAACCTGCATGACTAGACCCCGTCTGGCCAAGGTCACCTGTACCACTACTGCCCTCTATCAGCCGGACCCAGAGATTCCCACACTTCTTCCATGTTACGTAAAACATAATGTTCGCTCCTTCTTCGAACGCAGTGATTTATTCCACAAGTTTCGAAAACACTGGGTGATAATTTAGTTAGTAAATTATATTCTGTTTACCTTAACTGTAGACCGAGAGATGCTCATCAGTGTATATACAGAGTCAAGAAGGTTAGATTGTATGGCGTGTGCTGTACACTGAGTTGTGAGTAAACAAATCTCTCAAGATATATACAGTGAGTTTACTTTATTGCCAATTTTGAAATACAGTTGACTTGTGGTGCATAAGTAAAGATGCCTTAATGACCCTCATGCAGTCAGTAAGGTTTAAGATATAATGACTGCACGTGGATCGTTGAAACATTATATTAGTAATGAAACTTATTTTTTTTATGTTACATCCTAAAAAATATGTTAACTAATAATTTCCAATTCTTAACGCAGCTCTCTGCCCATTTATGAAACATACTGGTCACTATGTGACAAAAAGTACTCCTTTAAAACCCACCTAAAGCGGTCAGCCCACTAAAACTTTCTTATCACACTTTTCCTGTCTACGCACATCCTTTCTCGCTTTGCACTTTGCACTTTTTCTCCCCCATTCTTGCCATCGATCGTGTGAAAAGAGCCCATCGTTGTTGGCAACTCCCTCCGCCATCATGTTGTTGCCTCAACATTAGTGAGAATAACCAGCCATGTGTGATGCAACTACATGAACGCAAGCGTGTGATCACACACACACAATACTCTTAGAACAGGGAGGGAGTGGGACCTAATAGCGACAAGTGAAGAGGCGGGGCCAGGAGCTGCGACCCCTACAACCACAAAAAAAGTGAGTACAAGTAGGTGAGTACACACACACACACACACACAAACAGATGTACAATGTATGATGCGCACCAATCATAGGGAAATGGGGGAGAATAATGAATGAATAATGAAGTTTAGGAACGTAGTATCGTCCAATGAATAAAAAAAAATATGCAGAAAAATCTAAGGTAAAAAAAAATAATCCTGGCTGTAATTTTTTCAAGATGACTTTGATAAATTGAACAAACAGAATGGAAGACGTCTAATAGAATTTAATGTAGGCAAGTGTTAGGTAATGGAAACGAGAGAAAGCGAAATCATGCCTCGTGAAGAATGTAAAATGTGTGATAATATACAAAGAGAGAGAGACCTAGGAGTTAATATTAAGGAAAACAGTTGCTACCGAAATATCATGTAAACAAAACTATGAGGATTAATGATGACCAGAAGCATTCACCATCAACCTTAATCTTCACCATAAACACCATCACACTTTGATAATTCAGAACAAACCACATGGGAATGCAAATCTTTAGCTCTAGTTCTTACGCACTCTCGTGTGTCGTCAGGAGCTATGCAATGTTGCAAGACAGCAACAAACAGGAGGGGAAATTCATAGATTGCCACTCATACCTTCTTCCTTACTGCAGAGATTTTCCCCTCATGTCTGTTGCTGTCTTGCAACATTTCATAGCTCCTGACAACGCACGAGAGTGTGAAAGATATGGAGCAAAAGATTTCCATCTCCATGTGGCTTGTTCTGAATTATTAAGATTGCCTGTTTGCGACTGTATTGGATACTCTGGTAAAGAAATCTTGAGCTTGCCAAATCGCTTTCGCTTAAACTTTTCACCAAGACATACTCAGGTCCCTCGCGCCTCTCCTACAGTTACCCGCACCTCTCCTACAGTCACCCATACCTCTCCTACAGTTACCCGTACCTCTCCTACAGTCACCCATACCTCTCCTACAGTCACCCGTACCTCTCCTACAGTCACCCATACCTCTCCTACAGTTACCCGTACCTCTCCTACAGTTACCCGTACCTCTCCTACAGTTACCCGCACCTCTCCTACAGTCACCCATACCTCTCCTACAGTCACCCATACCTCTCCTACAGTTACCCGTACCTCTCCTACAGTTACCCGTACCTCTCCTACAGTCACCCGTACCTCTCCTACAGTTACCCGTATCTCTCCTACGGTCACCCATACCTCTCCTACAGTTACCCGTACCTCTCCTACAGTTACCCGTACCTCTCCTACAGTTACCCGTACCTCTCCTACAGTTACCCGTATCTCTCCTACGGTCACCCATACCTCTCCTACAGTTACCCGCACCTCTCCTACAGTCACCCATACCTCTCCTACAGTTACCCGTACCTGTCCTACAGTTACCCGTATCTCTCCTACGGTCACCCATACCTCTCCTACAGTTACCCGTACCTCTCCTACAGTTACCCGTACCTCTCCTACAGTTACCCGTACCTCTCCTACAGTTACCCGCACCTCTCCTACAGTCACCCATACCTCTCCTACAGTTACCCGTACCTCTCCTACAGTTACCCGTACCTCTCCTACAGTCACCCATACCTCTCCTACAGTCACCCGTACCTCTCCTACAGTTACCCGTATCTCTCCTACGGTCACCCATACCTCTCCTACAGTTACCCGTACCTCTCCTACAGTTACCCGTACCTCTCCTACAGTTACCCGTACCTCTCCTACAGTTACCCGTACCTCTCCTACAGTTACCCGTACCTCTCCTACAGTTACCCGTACCTCTCCTACAGTTACCCGTACCTCTCCTACAGTCACCCGTACCTCTCCTACAGTTACCCGTATCTCTCCTACGGTCCTCACTCCGGCTTATCTTCCAACGTTTCCCGTGTAGTTTCTTCAGACTTGATAAAACTTGGTCACAAAGGAAAATGGTGTCACAATAAGCTGTTCATTCTGATTGTGTTTTTGTTTCGCTTCTGTACTTTATAACACTCTGCTCTAATATTAAACAAAATTGAAAGCACATTTAAAATCTCTCAAAACAAGACAATAACCTTAATCTTTATTTCTGCAAGTACATTTACAAAGTGTACAGGCCTGGCTGACATCAATGACATACTACTATAAAAAAAGCCCCTTCTTTTGCAGAGCATTTCGGGCAAATTAGGTAAATTTTGTCCCCAGGATGCGACCCACACCAGTTGACTAGCATCCAGGTACCTATTTTACTGATAGGTAAACAGGGTACAGCAGGTGTCTTAAGGAAACACGTTCTAATGTTTCCACCCGTACCCGGGATCGAAATACGGACCTCAGTGTGTGAGCTGAGTGCGCTAGCAATCGAACTACGGAACCTGTGTCTCAGGGAACATGTAGGCCAGGCTAAATTACAACAACTTTCAAACAATATGAGAGGCAGGAAAAATACAGCAAGAGAAAATAAACTGAGTATAGACAAAGTGGTTGGTTAATTGGATTTAAAGCTTGTCGACTAGTTTGTAAGTTAAGAAAGTAAGTTTATTCAGGTACAGGTACACATAAATAGTTACATAAATTATCATACATAGCAGCATATGTGTATATTACCTAGGATAACCCAAAAGTGGCTTATTTCCATTGGGATCCTTGACTACACGAGGGTCATTAGGGCTACACAGTAACCTGCTGGTTGGTTGCTTGGTTAATGGGGTTTAAAACCTATCGACTACACGAGGGACATTAAGGCTACACAGTAACCTTTTCTCCACCAGATAAGAATAGTTTAATCCCTAAAATAGTGATTAAAGTAAACTCTCAGTGTATAACATAAGATTTTGTTTGGAATTTTAACCTGGAGGGTTAGCCACCCAGGATACCCCAAGATAGTCAGTGCGTCATCGAGAGACATTCACCTCTCTGTTATACAAAAATCGCTAACAAGCGATACATGATGCAAAACAACCAGTTCAGTTCAGTTCAGACTCTCAGGTAAGGACCCACTAGGGGCGAGGGGGAAGTGGGGACAGACGAAGAATAGCCCGTGAGAGGAAGAGCTGAAGAAGAAGAGAAAGAGTCAGGACTAAACCCAACAGTCTAACTACTGGAATCAGATAAAAACAACCACACAGGAGTTGAATGATAGCTCGAGGCCTTTTGTGTTGGAATCAACACATAGGAACTTGCAATGTTGCAGAAAAGAGGAGGTGTCACCTATCTGTGTATACTGATGTTAAACCACTAATATTTATAAAACCTATATAAACTGTGTAAATTAATTTGTATTTTTTATAAACTAAATAAAAATTTGCTAAAAAAAATTAAGAAAGTTATTTCATTATATTATTATGTCATTCTTGGAGAAACACTAAATCCGTAGGTGTCATAGAGCGCATGGGAAAATGGGAGGCAATCATGTTCGATCCAAGGAAAAGGAAGATCTAATTCCATAGATTAAGGAGTTAGACCTGCATCGAGGAAAGTTGGAAACCTCTCTTGAGGGGAATAAAACTGTTTACCAAAGTTTACCACCAAAATAAAGTTTTCTTCCTGACACAAACACGATAAACGAAAACGATGTCTGCTGGTGCGAGTTTTAGGGTGACTGTCATATTATTCTTATTTCAATACACTTGTACTGAAAATATTTTGCTGGGATTTTTAACCCGGAGGGTTAGTCATTCAGTACAAGCCAATAAAGGCAGTGCGTTATCAGGGACTGTCTGTCTCATTTCCATTGGTGTCTTTTAATTTCCTTCCCCAGGATGCGACCCTCAACAGTCGACTAACACCCAGGTATTACCATCACAACCACCAGATGTAGACCAAACAAAATGTAAACTTTGTCAGTTGGATTATTGTCACACCCTGCGTCATTATGTACTGGAGTGCGACAAAATTAATGAATTCAGAGACAACTCACTCAGAAATGTTCAAGATATGTCAAAGTATTTTATCCACAGTGGTATATTACAGACCATTCTGGAAAAATACCCTGACTTTGCTCCCTGTAAATAAAGCATTGCTACGTGTGTATGTGTGTGTGTGTGTGTGTGTGTGTGTGTGTGTGTGTGTGTGTGTGTGTGCCGCGTGTTGATTGCCTTTTTGTCCTGTGCACATGTCGATTGAAGGCTGGGCCTGTTGTGTGTGCGTGTGTGTATGTATATATGTGTGTGTATGTGTGTGTGTATGTGTATATGTAAGTGTGTATGTGTGACCCAACAATAAAATTTGCACCAAGAACTCATTACAGTTGTGACTGGGTGTAGACTAGTGAAGTGTTCATTGCGTTATAATTTGTTCATGATTGTAACCATGCATAAACGTAAGTAAGTAAATTTACTTACATGTTTCATTACCTTTGTAACTTGTGAGTTCATTACCTTTGTAGCTTGTTAGTTCATTACCTTTGTAACTTGCTCAGCTATCATAACTTTGGGGTCCAGTCCCTGGACCCATTATGTACCTCTGTAATCTTTTGACTACCGCCCACAGGATGGGTATGGGGTGCATAATAAAGATATCAAACTTACTGACTAACACCAGATATCCTTGCCTAACGTTTCACTCGTGCAGGGATCGATCCCAGGTCCCTTAGTGTGTGAGCTGAGGACGCTATCTACTAAGCCAGAAGAATTTTTTAATGGGTTAAGTAGTATATTATATAAAACTTAACGTAGGAGAATTCAACAAAGACAAACAATGTGGCTTATTTCCATTGGGGGGGCCAATGTATATCTCAATTTATATGCGCTAAGAATTTATTTTAATCTCTATTTTAGGAATTAAAGTGTTATATTATAATAATAATAATAATAATAATAATAATAATAATAATAATAATAATAATAATAATAATAATAATAATTATGTGTGAATGATAGTGAAAGTGTTTCTTTTTTTGGGTCACCCTGCCTCGGTGGGAGAATAATAATAATAATAATAATAATACCTGGAGAGGGTTTCGGGGGTCAACGCCCCCTGGTGGTGAACAGACTATATGCAGCCTCGACCCTTCTGCAGTCGATAGGCTTTAAACTAACTTAACCAACCATCCTCTTACAGGCCATATCGAGACCTAAATTTCACAAGGGAATTTTACAGGGATGATGATTTTTATTCGGATTGATAACTCCCGGAAAATTAATAACCCAGAATAACCCGAGAAAGTTAAGCAGTGTTTCTTATTGCCACTGGACTCCTGTTTTCAGGTCCTCGTCCAGAAAGTGACCCAGTACAGTAGAATTCTAAGTATCTATTTCGGGGGCGTTCCATGTTTATCCCTCTTCGTCACCTGTTTGTTATTCTCTCTCTCTCTCTCTCTCTCTCTCTCTCTCTCTCTCTCTCTCTCTCTCTCTCTCTCTCTCTCTCTTTCTCTCGCCCTTTTCGTCGCCTGTTTGTTATTCTCTCTCTCTCTCCCTTTTCGTCGCCTACTCCTCCTTTCCCTCGTCGCCTGCTCCTCCCCTCCCCGAAAACCTTCCTCTATTGTCCCCAATCAGGGATGGTAGAGATATGTTCATAAAAATTCCATTTCTCCTGTATATGGAACAGGCCATCCTGAGAGATGGCAATTCCCAAGTTGTGGTAACTCCACCTCTGCTGCAACGAAACCTTTGAAGCTCCCGTAGTTGATGAACCTTTAATGGAATACCTGACGATATCCTCAGTGACCTACCGAAGCCTCCCAGCTCAGACTGACAGATTGCAACACTATATATGAGCTGCATCCTGCGTGATGGTATATAACAGGGAAACACAGACGGGTTGGGTTCCCACAGTGAAACTACCATATTTATTAAATAGAGTAGCAGCACGCTACCGATGTATGAATAAGATAAACGTACGACACTTCAGTATCATTATTGCCTCTCATTCATCTACTTGTCGGTTTTCTAATATATCCTGTTTTGCTAAATAAAAAAAATGTCATTTCCTTCCCCTTCCCCCCTCCCCCTCACCAATAACTCCCTCCAGGTCACCTGTCCCTCCTCACCTTCCTCCTGGTGGCTGTCTCCGGGACAGCGAGTCTTCCTCAGGTGAAGGAGACAAATGGAAGTGTAGAATAAACGACAAGAACTCAGGCTGCGGCAGACATGTGTTCTGGTCGACCAGCCACTCTCGACAATAATTGTATTTTTTTTATTTTTTTTTCTTCCCCGGTGGATGAAATATGACACATCAAGCGCTGGTATTTTGGTCAGCCAGGTAGCGAATCTTCTTGGTCATCCAGGTAGCGAATCATTTTGGTCATCCAGGTAGCGAATCATTTTGGTCAGCCTGATAGCAAATCATTTTGGTTAGAGGAGCAGTTGTGGGGTTAATGATAGGCTCTCAGTTCCACGACAGCTGTGCTCAGATATACTCACCAGTATACTCAAAGAGTTGTACTCAATTGTACTCACAGAGTTGTACTCACCAGTTGTACTTACAGAATTGTACTCAATTGTACTCACCAGTTATACTCACAGAGATGTACCAGCGGGGGTTGAACTCCAGCTACTGGCGTGCTTCAGCCTTCATGAGGGCTCTTGATCCAGCAAATCTGACCTCCCCCTAATTATCTTCTATTTCCCAGGTGTTACATAACTTTAACTGGATTATCGCTTCATAAAAAATAATAATGTTATAACAGCCTCGTCTACCGGTGTGGGAAACCCAAAAGAGTCAGGCAAAGTGACTTATTTCCACTGGGATCCTTGTGGGGTCCCTGTGGGGTCTCTATGGGGTCCATGTAGATGTGGATCGGAAAGCTAATATAATAATAATAATAATAATAATATCTTTATTTACTACAAGTACATGTACATGGTATACAGGCCTAGCTGACATCAGTGACATACTACTATATAGAAAGTCCCTTGTTATGCTGAGCATTTCGGGCAGATTAGGTCAGTGTCCCAGGATGCGACTCACACCAGTCGACTAACACCCAGGTACCCATTTTACTGATGGGAACATAGACAACAGGTGTAAAGAAACACGCCCAATGTTTCTGCCCTGGCTGGGAATCGAACCCAGGCCCTCGCCGTGTGAAGCGAGAGCTTTAGCCACCAGACCAAAACATCGGTAAACAGGCAACAATGCAGGTGTATAAATTTTATTGGCGACGTTTCCCCAGTGTGCTTTACCGAGTCACAGAGAGATCTCATTGTAGTTTGATAAAGTTCACTGTGTGGGCGAAACGTAGACAATAAATTATTGCATGTAGTAATAAAACAGTAAACACCGACAACTGTTACTGTTATTATGATTATTATTATTAGTAGTAATATATATTTATTTTATATAATTAATTACAGCTGGTGAAGTCAACAGTCACCACTGGGGAAGTCAACAGTCACCACTGGTGAAGTCCAATAGTCACCACTGGTGAAGTCAACAGTCACCACTGGTGAAGTCCAACAGTCACCACTGGTGAAGTCCAACAGTCACCACTGGTAAAGTCCAACAGTCACCACTGGTGAAGTCCAACAGTCACCACTGGTGAAGTCCAACAGTCACCACTGGTGAAGTCAACAGTCACCAGGGTTGTTTTCCTACCTACCCATTGACGCCAAAAAGAATAATTTATTGCCACTAATTAATCGCCGAAGGATAAACATTTGTCACAATCAGCCCAGATGATTTCCTCTGGCATCTTCAATATTTATATGTAATAATACGTGGTAGACACCTCTGCTGAAATATTGCTTTGTGTCGGGTAGGTGAGGAGATAGTGGTGGTGGTGGTTAGTGGTGGTGGTGGTGGTGGTGGTGGTTAGTGGTGGTGGTGGTGGTGGTGGTGGTTAGGTGGTGGTGGTGGTGGTGGTGGTTGTGGTGGTGGTGGTGGTGGTGGTGGTTAGTGGTGGTGGTGGTGGTGGTGGTGGTGGTTAGTGGTGGTTAATGATGGGGGCGGTTACAGTGGCTAGAGTGGTTGTGATGGTTGCTGTGTTTCAGTTATTGGTGGTGGTGTCAATTTTCACAGAGGTTGAGGTGGTGTGGGTAATGGTGGCCGTGGTGGTAGTAATGGTGTGGGTGGTGACACACACACACACACACACACACACACACACACACACACACACACACACACTCACACACAAACACACACACACGTACATACAACAGGCCTAGTGTCTAATCGACATGTGCCTAGGACAAAATGGTAACTAACACACACACAGAGGCTACCCACAAAGTGTCTATCGACAAGCGCACTTGACAACTGAACACTAGCTAACATTTCGTAGATGAAGCATCACGACGAAAAATAATAAATAAAAAAAAAAAACTCGGAACCAGCAAGAATTTCGAAGCATGATAAATGTGGTTATCGCGGATGATAATTGGGGAAACAGGGGAAGCAATTAATCAACCTGTTTTTGAGTAGGCTATCAGTTAGCCCAGGATATCAATTCGTCTCAGTCAAAAAGGGAGTAGGAACAGTGGTGTCATTGTGTCAATAGAAACTGTACCTGGATATTATGGAATGTAGCACCATGCATATATACATACATACATACATATATATATATATATATATATATATATATATATATATATATATATATATATATATATATATATATATATATATATATATGCAAAGATCACATAAAAGGTCATATCAATATTAAGATAATATGAAAAAATAGGGAAACAGGTCATATCACATATAAGGAACTATGAATCTTGATAATGAGATCAAGTGTGAATTCCATTTCATAGGGGTATACTATATATTCTTTCAATAGTGGCCGTCTCACCGAGGCAGGTGACCAAGAAAATCCAAGAAAATTTCATCATATTCAACACTTTCATATACTATCACTGTCTTTGCAGAGAGTCAGATACTACATGAAAAAGTCCTCAGTGTCACTATCTAGACTTTTAAAGTAGGCATTGACTTCATTTCAGGACTAAGTCAATATATATACATACATATATATATATATATATATATATTATATATATATATATATATATATATATATATATATATATATAATTCGTCACTTGGGGGTTCCGCCTCCCAGTGACAATGCCTTCGTCTGCTTCATGTCCTCAGACTATAGTATATAAGCACCAGTCTTCCTGCTTGAGAAATGGTTATAATTATAGCTATAATTTTTAATGGAATAGACCGGTAAGACAGCAGAAGGCCTCGGTCAGATGACCAAAACCTCCAGCTGCGGGTCCTCATATGACTAAGACCCGCGTCAGGAAACACTTGTCCTGTTTCCTGACAAACTTTACCTAACCTAACCTAAACTGCTTTTGCTTCAGATTCTTCAGATCTATGGTGCTCAACACCTGCTCCTATCCTGAGGGACTGATTACCTCATCTTCCACTATTTATTGTATATATTTCTATTATGTCCATGTATTGTATTGATAAAGCCACTGGATGACGAAACGTCTACAAGTAAAGATACCCACACGTTACACGTGTCTAATAATCAAACTTTGTTTTGACAACAAAACTAACAGTCGTATTTTAGTTTCACTGCCGCTTTCCCGACGTTATTGAGTCGGACAAACACTGACGTGTCCGTTGGAGAATGGGCTATCACTCTGGTCAGACTGCATGACCACTGCTCCAGGAACACTGGTTTAGTAACACTTCGACGGCGCTGTCTTGAACCATGTGTTGAGTGAGAGTGTCTGTTCATAGTCTGGCCAGTGACTGGTAAGATGTCATTCTTATCTCTCTCTTCTGTGGTAATTTTCTACGCAGGGTTGCACAGGGTATGGTGATAAAGACTAAATGTGGAAGAAGACAGTTATGACATTTATCAATTCTTTTATTAGTGGCTATACCTGTACGTACGATATGTGACTTCTTAATTCGTCAAATGATGGCAAGTTCATTGGTGCCGACGCATTTTCGGCGGCGTGACAAGACGGTGTCTGAGACTCCTGAAGATAGGGTAACCAACAGCTCTATTCTGGGCTCCGGCAGCAACGACCCCTGGCATACTGGGCTTTCACCTGCTTTCATCTGCCCCTCACACCTTGATTTCCTTCTCCTTCTCTCAGTTGCCCCTAACACCTCGACCTCCTTCTTTCACCTGCTTCTCATACCTTCTCCTCGCAATTCGACCTCCTCTTTAATTCGATTCCATCGCCCCTTTCCATCACCGTAGCCTGCCGCTCCGATTTCCTGGCATCCATCTCAATAACTTTTCCTCTCTCTTTCAACCTCCATCACTGCTTTCCCTCTATCATTCATCAGATCTTCGATCCTCCCATCCCTTCCTTTCCCACCGTCTCTCTTCCCACCTTCACTTGCCTCTCCTCTTCATTCCACTTTTCGTCACTTCTTTGCCTTGGCTTTCCCTTTATCATATTACTGCCTCTACCCTTCCTCCTTTTCCTTTTTTTTTTTTTTGCTTCTCTCTTTTCACCTCGATTATTTTTGAGAACATAAGAATGGAGGAACACTGCAGCAGGCCTACTGGCCCAAGGTAGGCAGGTCCTTCTCTAAACCAAGCATTCCCTTCCTTATATGCCTACTCACTGAATCTGCCTTTCCTTTTTTTCCCCTCTCCTCACCTTCTCTTCCCTCTCTCCTTTATCTCCTTTGTCTCTCCCTGCCTCCCTTCCCTGCCCCTGCTGTCCGCCTCTTCCTCAATGCCCAGGTACCCCCTCAAATGCCCTCTCCGCCGCCCATCTGCCCATGGGTTCATTAATCAAGCAGTCACACAGTGGCTGCTACGATTGATATTATATAGGAAAGGACGTGACTTGCGTCAGGAGGAGGAGGAGAAATGGTGGCAGGAAGAGGCAGCTGAGGACAGGTGGAGAAAGTCAGTGTTGTAGCATCAATCATTCATGGAAGGCAGGCTGGACACGAGCTCCTTAACTCTTAAAACTCGCTTACACTCTCACTAACAAGCTTCACTCACTCACGCTCACTGGAATCGCAAACTCATGTTAACTCACACACTCACTTAACTAACTCGACCCACACACTCTCTTAAACACTCATTTAACTCTCATAACCACAAATCTAAGCAAACTTAAATTCAAGTTTGTGTCAATTCAATAGTGATCCGAATAAGTTAAAATAGCTGTAGAGTAGCAAATGAAATTCAGTTGAATTCAATTTAAAATCGTATACTAGAAAGTATCTTTTTAAAACCATGAGTTTCAAAGATTCAGTTTGAGTAATCTGCAGAGCATGAGCCAGAAAGCCTATTGTACCCTAATGTGACATGTCTTCGGCTGTGATTTGGATGGAAGAATTTATGAAGAATAAAAATTTAAGGGATTAAAGAAACGTTGATTGGTTATGTGAGGGTGACATGCAGCCTTGATGACATACACGTAGCCGACAGCCTTAAAGCTAAATAACTTAGTCAACCTTGATATAGTGGGCATCGATGACAGAGGAGCTTCTGTTGTTAACCCTTTCAATTAAACCACCGGTGTTTTGCTCTGTGTCGAGCTTCATCAAGTCATGACTTGACGAAACCAAGAACGAAACCTGTTTTCAGTCATACTTGTGAGGTGATACCTGCCCTCATACACAATAGCATTGATAATGGATGTTCGTCAGCGTCTCTTAGTGAGTAAACAAAATATTTATCTTTGTCCCCGTTATGGTAAAACCTTACACCAGTTTCCCTTTCGGTTTCCGGAAGAGGGGCAAGTGTTACCCTTTAGTGTTCTTGAGAGGGGGAGAAAGGATTACTACTTGATTTTCCACAGAGGGGAAAATGTTAACCCTGGGTTTTCTGGAATGGGGGAAGTATTTTGCCTTAGGTTTTAGACAAAGGGGACTGTGTTGTTCCATGGTTTTCAGGAGAGGGCTGCAGCGCCTCGGTTTCTCGTGAGAGAAGAAAGTGTAGGTGCATGGTATTATTGTTATGTGAAAGTACACAGATGCAACTAATGTGGCATTTTACTGAGGCAACGTTTCGCTCTCCAGGAGCTTTGTCTCGCTTGACAAAGCTCCTGGAGAGCTCCTGCCACCTAACATTTTGTCAGTAATTCTATCACTATTACTCGGTGTTATTGCTAATTAATAAGGAGATTTGATGTAATAATTGCGACATAATAAGGAAATGTGGATAAGACGGGAAAAGCGGCAATGGTGATCGCCAGCGATGATGTTAAACGGAATAAATGCGATAAATTACAATGAAAATACACTGAAGTTGGAAAAATATGGATTAGCGCAGGGAAGGTGGAAGGAGGCAGAGGAGAAGAACAAGAGTGTTAGGGATGACGGAAAGGAGAGAGAGGTGGAAGAGGAATGAAGAAAAAATGGAGGAGGAAAGGAGAGAAGATTATTTTTCAAACAAAATTGGATACATCATCAGTTTGCTGGTATCCTATTCTGTATAACAATTACACAGAGGGAACAAAAAACCAGCTATGGCTCTGCTGTGTTTTCCCTGTTACTCTATTCGGTATGACAGTTACACATGGGCGAAGAGGAGTGTTCCAAGAGAGACGGTAGAGGGAAGGATAGAGGGATGATGCAAGCACGGGGATGAGGATGAGGTAAAGGACCGGCAGCTGGGACGAAAGAGGCCAATAACAACACTAAGAGTGACGGTGCACAGAGGCCAAGGTTAGGTATGGCACGAGAACGTGACCACGAGACTTACACACACACACACACACACACACACACACACACACACACACACACACACACACACACACACACACACACACACACACACACACACACTAGCTTTAAGAAGAGGTATGATAAAACTCATGGAGCGGGAAGAGTGACCCAGTAGAGGCCAGTGAAGAGGCGGGGTCAGGAGCTGTGACTCGACCCCTGCAACCACAACTAGGTGAGTACACACACACCACTCATTTTTTTACACAGTGTTTATTCAAAATAAAAACATAGATTTACTTAGGAGGATCGACCTCAGAGGAAGCGAGAGGTCAGAGCATTGGCCTCTCACTGATAGCAAAAGTAGAAGGTTTTACAAGTGTGGGGTGAGGTGTGGAGGCCAGGGTGGAGGTAGGTGTATATATGGTGTGGAGGTGAGGCAGGTGTGTGGTGAGGTGTCGAGGTCAGGTGTAGACTCATGTGTAAACGAGGCATCCTCGGGAAAGAGTAGAAAAAGAGGGGACGGAGAAAGAGAAAGAGGGGAGAGGAAGGGAGAAAGGGAAAGAAAGAGAGAGGAAAGGAAAGGAAGAAATGGAAAGAGAGGGAGGTGAAGAGAGGAAGGGGAAGGGAGAAAGGAAAAGAGAGGGAGGGGAAAGGAGAAAGGGGAAGGGATGACCTACATAATCACTGGCACTCTGCTCTACCCTCGAAACTCGTTAGGTTATTAACCACCTTTATTATACACTAATTTGCTTAACGATCGGTAGACTATTTCGGTTACAACCTCGCTGTAGAGGCTGTCCACATAGCCTCGCTGTAGAGGCTACCCACACAACTTCGCTGTAGAGGCTACCCACACAACCTCGCTGTAGAGGCTACCTACACAACCTCGCTGTAGAGGCTACCCACACAACCTCGCTGTAGGGGCTACCCACACTGCTCCACTCCCTCTTTCCGATCCTGTGTTACAACAAAAAGGAATATGACCATCTAAGAGGCAATCATCGTCTGTGTGTCGCTTCGAACCTGGAATAAAGTGTTAAAGTGGAACTCTGGCATCGTCTCTGGCACACGAAAAGGGGAATCTTTGTGTTTTGAAATGGTTGGAAAATTTAGCTCCGTTAAGCCAGCGGTCACTCAACTATGGGGATATTTAGCACTGGTAAGCCAGAGGTTGTTACGTAAAAGGACACATGTGCAACTAATGTGACTAAGCCCGTTTCTGGTTGGCTGGAATAGTAAAGTAAGCGTGTCTCTGATTGGCTGGGATAAAGTAAGCACGTCTGTCTGGTTTAAGTAAAACAAGTGTGTCTGTTTGGAACAAAAAAAAACACAGTGGTGATTGACCAGACTAAAGCAAAGCACATCACTGTTTTCAGGTCATCCATAAGGACAGAAATCTTGCTCTCCTCCCCCTCTCTCTCTCTCTCTCTCTCTCTCTCATAGTGTACTAGTGTACATACGCCAAGAGGTGTCTCTCATAGTGTACATACGCCAAGAGGTGTCTCTCTTAGTGTACATACGCCAAGAGGTGTCTCTCATAGTGTACATACGTCAAGAGGTTTGCATCTCTCAGAGAAAATGCACTTAAAAAATTTACATTCCTATTTCTTTTCCGCATTAACGTATCCTTGGATGGTGATTTACTAGTGATATGCAACCTTAATGACCCTCGTAGCACATCATCTGAGTATCTCTATTATGTAAAGATACCCAGACGATGCACATGCGCCAAGTTCAACTCATCGGTATTATCTACCATTGATATTATGATACATCAACATATATTTGGGTTTTAACGACGAATGAGCTATCAGTATCATACAAGTTTAAGTGGTAGAGAGTTCATTCACTAAAAAAAAAAAAAAAACGTACTTAAGGAGAGGAACCATTGGCGAAATTTCGGCCCATACTGGATCCATGTCAAGTCACGTCAAATTAACTTTATAAATATTCATGATATAAATATCAAGCGCCAAAAAATTACGAGATTTTCAAGAAAGAAAAAGTTGTAGAAACACTTCGTGTTTCTATACCTTAGATGGAATGATATTGAAACGAACTTGATGTGAAAATAAAAAATATTGTGAAAAAAAAAGAATGTCATTTAAGTTACTTGAAAATTTTCATGTGTCAATGTTTAACAGACGACCAATTCTATTGAATAAACGTGATAATAAAACAATGGAATAAGAAGGACGCCCCACATCCAAAAAAATTCACGCATCGTAGACTAAAAGAAAATGATAATCAACATAATAGAGCAGAGTAAGTTGTTATGAAGACGGTCAAAGAAGCTCATTCCACTTTGTAAACGTAATTATTAGTAATTTATTTCTGAAAAGAGTAAAACAAATTTTGCAATGATTAGTATAGTTGCACAAGAAACGAACAAAAAAATCCGTCTAATGATCTTATTGAAGCTATAATATATATATATATATATATATATATATATATATATATATATATATATATATATATATATATATATATATATATATATATATATATATATATTATCTATTACTCTTTTTCCCGTGACCTTTTTTCCTGACACGTGCCAGACAGGTTCTTCTCAAACTCAACAATGCGAGTGAATAAATAAAGTGACTGGTGGAAGACAACGTCTTCACAACAACATACCACCACCTGTATCGTGAGTCTTCACAACAACATACCACCACCTGTATCGTGAGTCTTCACAACAACATACCACCACCTGTATCGTGAGTCTTCACAACAACATACCACCACCTGTATCGTGAGTCTCACCAACAACATACCACCACCTGTATCGTGAGTCTCACCAACAACATACCACCACCTGTATCGTGAGTCTTCACAACAACATACCACCACCTGTATCGTGAGTCTTCACAACAACATACCACCACCTGTATCGTGAGTCTTCACAACAACATACCACCACCTGTATCGTGAGTCTCACCAACAACATACCACCACCTGTATCGTGAGTCTCCACAACAACATACCACCACCTGTATCGTGAGTCTTCACAACAACATACCACCACCTGTATCGTGAGTCTCACCAACAACATACCACCACCTGTATTGTGAGTCTTCACAACAACATACCACCACCTGTATCGTGAGTCTTCACAACAACATACCACCACCTGTATTGTGAGTCTTCACAACAACATACCACCACCTGTATCGTGAGTCTTCACAACAACATACCACCACCTGTATCGTGAGTCTCACCAACAACATACCACCACCTGTATCGTGAGTCTTCACAACAACATACCACCACCTGTATCGTGAGTCTTCACAACAACATACCACCACCTGTATCGTGAGTCTCACAACAACATACCACCACCTGTATCGTGAGTCTTCCACAACAACATACCACCACCTGTATCGTGAGTCTTCACAACAACATACCACCACCTGTATCGTGAGTCTCCACAACAACATACCACCACCTGTATCGTGAGTCTTCACAACAACATACCACCACCTGTATTGTGAGTCTCCACAACAACATACCACCACCTGTATCGTGAGTCTTCACAACAACATACCACCACCTGTATCGTGAGTCTCACCAACTCTTCACCAGGTGTCAGCTGAAGCGGGAAGAGTTCCATGGTGAAGCCCAAACCTGAAAAGGTCATTCCGACCTTTTACAAAAAAATGAAGTGAGATGCGTTCTAGTAATTATCTACCGATTTAACTTAGCTATGTTAGTTGCTAATCTCACGTAGCAACAAATCAAGATCAAACAATACGACATTTAGAGGATTAACATTTAATTAAAAACTGTCAACGTAGATTTTGGATAATCTTTTTGTTTTGTTTTTGCTTTTGGAATGACATATATTCAGAGATTTTACTGCTGTAAGTTCCCTCCAGAGAGGTGTTCCATGATGCTTGATGAGGGGGTTCTTGATCCAAGGAATTGAACTCATTATTCCCCTTCCTTAAATCGAACCTGATTGCCTCCTATTCTCCAGACACTCTTTGACCCTTACAAGTTTAGCAATTCTTCACAAGTATAAAAACAGCAACAATAATAATAATAATAGTAGCAATAAATCCTAATAATAATAATAATAATAAAAAAATAATAATAATAATAATAATAATAATAATAATAATAATAATAATAATAATAATAATAATAATAATAATAATAATAATAATAATAATAATAATAAGTACAAAGGAAGACATTATGTATATCGCCAGTCATCTCTGTCAAGTCTTGCCAAAATAAAATATCAGCATTCAATGTGAACACAAAGCTCACAGCCAAATTTAAATTTTAGTGCATTAATTATTCCATTATCCATCATTTACTTCTTTAATTTTAGAACGATTACTTTATTATACACTAATCACAGCGGAAGCATTTTATTTTCCCTCGAGAGAAAATGTGAAAAAAAATATATAATTTATTATAAGTCTTGGTAATACGACGAGCTTGGCGAAGCTTCAGACGGATATAATTTATTTATTATCAATAATCGCGAACAAGCGACAAAAGATGCAAAACAACTACAGGGGAAGTTGAATGATAGCTCTAGACCTTTCGTGTTGCAATGAACACATGATCAGGAGCTTGCATTGTTGCAGAAATGAGTAGGAATTCCAAGCACATTTGTTCATGGGAACGTTTTCGCTAAAATGAGCAAAAACGTTCCCCTGAACAAATCTGCTTGGACTTCCTAATAAATTCTTCTACATTGCGAGCTACTGATGATGTGTTGATTGCAACACGAAAGGCCTAGAGCTATCATTCAACTCCTCCTGTGGTTGTTTTGCATATTATCTTCTACTGTGATCAGTCAGTCAGTCAGTCAGTCAGTCAAACAGTCAGTCAGTCAGTCAGTCAGTCAGTCAGTCAGTCAGTCAGTCAGACAGTCAGTCAGACAGTCAGACAGTCAGTCAGACAGACAGTCAGTCAGTCAGTCAGTCAGTCAGTCAGTCAGTCAGTCAGTCAGGTTAGATTAAGTTAGGTTGGTCTTAGTTATATGATGACCCGCAGCTGGAGCTTTTGGTCATCTGACCGAGGCCTTCCACTGGCTTACCGGTCTACCCTTTAAAAATTATGGTTATGATTATAGCCCTTAGCCGTCAGTTTCTGTGCATTTGCTAGTTAATTTGGCGGTGGTAATCGGAATATTATTACTGAGATTTTTTTTTAAATCCTGGATAACCAATAAAGTGAGCTGTAACACTTTATTTTTTTATTCGATAAAATATGTAGACAGTAATCCAAATATATTTATTATGAATGATTTTGACCATTATGAAATAATGATTGATCTGTTATTATTATATATTATTTATTTATTTATTATTATTATTATTATTATTATTATTATTATTATTATTATTATTATTATTATTATTATTATTATTATTATTATTATTGCCATGCCAGCGAGAACAGCGTCCTTCTTACGCAATTAGCGGATGGAGGATCGAGCCTGAACAATCCCTCTCACTGAATAAGAACATAAGAACATAAGAACATAAGAAAGAAGGAACACTACAGCAGGCCTACTGGCCCATGCGAGGCAGGTCCAAGTCTCCCACCGGCTTAAGCCAATGCCCCGACCCAGCCAGGTCAGGTTACATTCACTTAAGGAAGGAGCACGGCATCTGACCTAGTAGCACAAGCTAGTCAGGACCAACTCACACCCACCCGCACCCACTCATATATTTATCTAGCCTATTTTTAAAACTACACAACTTTTTAGCCTCTATAACTGTACTCGGGAGTTTGTTCCACTCATCGACAACTCTATTACCAAACCAATGCTTTCCTATATTTTTCCTGAATCTGAATTTATCCAACTTAAAGCCATTCCTGCGTGTCCTGTCAATACTAGATATTTTTAGCACGCTATTTACATCCCCTTTATTTATTCCTGTTTTCCATTTATACACCTCAATCATATCTCCCCTAATTCTACGCCTTTCTAGAGAGTGCAGATTCAGGGCCCTTAGCCTAGCATGGGCCAACAGGCCCGCTGCAGTGTTCCTCCTTTCTTATAAGAACATAAGAACATAAGAAAGAAGGAACACTGCAGCAGGCCTACTGGCCCACGCGAGGCAGGTCCAAATCTCCCACCGACTTAAGCCAATGCCCCGACCCATCCAGGTCAGGTTACATTCACTTAAGGAAGGAGCACGGCATCTGACCTAGTAGCACAAACTAGTCAGGTCCAACTCACACCCACCCGCACCCACTCATATATTTATCCAGCCTATTTTTAAAACTACACAACGTTTTAGCCTCTATAACTGTACTCGGGAGTTTGTTCCACTCATCGACAACTCTATTACAAAACCAATGCTTTCCTATATCCTTCCTGAATCTGAATTTATCCAACTTAAAGCCATTGCTGCGAGTCCTGTCAATACTAGATATTTTTAGCACGCTATTTACATCACCTTTATTTATTCCTGTTTTCCATTTATACACCTCAATCATATCCCCCCTAATTCTACGCCTTTCTAGAGAGTGCAGATTCAGGGCCCTCAGTCTATCCTCATAGGGAAGATTTCTGATACATGGAATCAACTTAGTCATCCTCCTTTGTACGTTTTCCAGAGCATTTATATCCATTCTGTAATACGGTGACCAAAACTGTGCAGCATAATCTAGATGAGGCCTCACCAAGGATATATAGAGTTGAAGAACAACCTGAGGACTCCTATTATTTATGCTTCTTGATATGAAGCCAAGGATTCTGTTCGCTTTATTGCGAACACTTATGCACTGCTGTCTTGGTTTTAGATTACTGCTAACCAGAACTCCTAAATCCTTTTCGCAATCAGTAGTATTAAGATCTATATTATTTAGTTTATATGTGGCATGGTTATTGTCCTGTCCAATATTTAGAACTTTGCATTTATCTATATTAAACTGCATCTGCCACTTCTCCGACCACTGCATCAGTCTATTCAAATCTTCCTGGAGTGCTCTAATGTCCTCATTTGAATGAATTGGACGGCCTATTTTGGTGTCATCGGCAAACTTGCTTATGTCGCTATTTATTCCCTCATCTATGTCGTTTATGTAGATTGTGAACAACAAGGGGCCCAATACTGACCCCTGTGGAACACCGCTTGTGACACTTCCCCACTCTGATTTCTCCCCATTTATGCAAACTCTCTGCTGCCTATTTGTCAACCATGCCTCTACCCAGGAAAAATTTCTCCTCCTATTCCGTGTGCCTTAATTTTCCTCAATAGTCTCTGATGTGGGACTCTATCAAAGCCTTACTGAAGTCCATATACACAATATCATATTCATTACCATGATCTACCTCCTCAAACACCTTAGTGAAAAAAGTTATTAAATTTGTAAGGCAGGAACGCCCTTTTGTAAAACCGTGCTGAGATTCTTTGATTAATTTATGCTTTTCAAGATGGCTGCGAATTGCCTCGGCAATTATTGATTCCATAAATTTTCCCACTATGGAGGTTAGGCTTATTGGTCTATAGTTCGAAGCTAAGGACCTGTCACCTGCTTTGAAAATAGGTATTACATTTGCCATTTTCCACTTATTTGGCACCATGCCAGTTTGCAGTGATATGTTGAAAAGATTAGCCAACGGGTTGCTAAGCTCCTCTTTACATTCCTTTAGAACCCTTGCATACAGTTCATCAGGGCCTGGGGATTTGTTAGGTTTCAATTTATCTATTTGTCTAAGGACCATGTCACTTGTGACCCTAATCGTGCATAGTTTACTATCATCCTGTTCTACATAATTAATTATTTCTGGAATATCGCTAGTATCTTCCTGTGTAAAAACTGAGAGGAAGTAAGTGTTAAACATTCTACACATTTCCTTATCACTGTCGGTGAGCTGACCTGAGTGACTTTTGAGTGGGCCTATCTTGTCCCTAATCTTACTTCTGTATACCTGAAAAAATCCTTTTGGGTTAGTCTTCGATTCTCTCGCAACTTTAACCTCATAGTATCTTTTTGTTTTCTTATTCCCTTTTTTATTTCTCTCTTTAACTGAATATATTGATTACCTAATTGCCCCTCTCCTCTTTTGATTCGCCTATATATGCCTCTCTTTTGACCAATGAGATGTTTTAATCTATTGTTCATCCATTTAGGATCATTTTTGTTTGATCTGATTTCCCTATTAGGAACATAAGCTGTCTGAGCAGCTAGAACTATTCTCTGGAAAACGTCATATTGGCAATCACCACCTACCTGACCCACTGTACCCACACAAGTTTACCGCTTCACGTAGAGAATAATAATGAGAGGAAGACTCTGGAGGCAGCGGAACACCTTGTGAAGCCTCGCTCTACATGTAATTATTATTTCACGCTCAGATAGGTAAGACTTATGTGCAACAGGTATCTTTATTTCTGAAACGTTTCGCCTTTAAAGTAGGCGTCTTCAGTCGAATACAGAGGCGACTAAATATGGATAAAGCAGAAGCAGTGGAGAAGCAGAGATGACCAGTGATGGACAGAACACATCGACCCCAGGTTGAAGGACTGATTACCTCGAACTCCTCCTCATCTTCCACCTTTCTGTGACTGAAGAAGCCACTAGCTGGCGAAAGTTTCCGGAATAAAGATACCCAAATTTTGCACATGAGTCTCATTTATTAACTTGTCGGATTTCTAGATCATTTATCCCCACATATATCTTACTGCTCTACTTGTCGTTGTTGTTACCACTGTTGTGATGAGGTTACAGGCCCTAGAGAAGTTATGTGATAACCAGGACATCATGGCATCTCTCGCACCCCTGGTTCGGTGGACTGGACCAGTCACGTGGTCACGTGTGGACTGGACCAGTCACGTGGTCACGTGGAAATAAAAACAAAGGTAGCAGATAATCCTTTTAATACAACATTTCACCCAATGACCCCAGAGGAAATAAGTCATTTTGTCTGACTTTTTTGGGGGTTATCCTAGGTATCCTACACATATGCTGCTATGTATGATAATTTATGTAACTGTATTTATGTGTACCTGTACCTTAATAAACTTACTTACTAAGGATGGGCTCTAAAGTACACAGGAATAAGCAATTATACCGCCTTATAAAGCGAACGAGTAGTCTGAGGTCAGGCTCAGAGAAAGACAGGTCATACGAGAAGTCATGAAAATGAATAGGCCCTCTGAAAGTAGTGAATTAGTAAAACAGGACGATGGTAATTAAAAAGCTGGACCAGGAGCTATGAATCGACCCCTGCAAGCGAAAATAAGTGAGTATAACTGAGTAGACACGCATTTATGGGCAGAGAAATGTCGGAGCGTTAGTCAGAAGAGACTGAGGCTGGGGGTGGAGGGGAGAGCAATTAGCGGGTGTGTGTAAGCCTCTCCCTAGAGTGGCCTTTGAGCCGGATTGTCTCGACGTTGCTGGACGATCAAGCAACAACGCCTAATTATAAATCTGCACAACTACCGAGCGGAATCCGCCACTGGCGCCCCTTCACATGAGGATCTAAATCATATCAAAGAGCGTAAATACGGAAGGATAGAAGGGGAGAGCCATTGGATGCTACCGGTGTTTAGATCCTGGTTACTGGACCAACGTTGTCTCCAGACCAAGGGAGTGTGTCACCACAATTGATCTCACAGCCCTGGAACTTTATGTTCATTTTAGCGAATAAACTTGGACACACATTAAGTATACATCAACTCTATTTTATATGATAGTTGCATTGTATGAGCACCAGCAGTTTTCTGTTATTCTGTTCTATAAGGTTACATTGTAGGAACAAAAGATAGCCATGTTTTCCCTGTTATGTTCCTTCACACAAGATGAGTTACGTATATGCGGTAATGAAATCTGTCAGCCTGAACTGGGAGATTTCAGTAGAGCGATGAGAAAAATGTCAAGTATTCCAAAATGGGTCCAGAAGGTACGGGAGCTTTAAAGGTTGAGGTCCAGCAGAGCTGGAGGTCCTGTTCCTGGGAAGTGGAAAGCAGGGCAAGGAAGTGTCAGGGCTTTGGAATGGTTGGGGAGACGACAGGGAGGAATTGGGGGTGGAGGCCTGCTTTTCTTTTCCATGGATGACGGATGGTGGTCGATAAAGCCACCATTGATCTAGTAGTCATCTGAGTGAGACGCTGCTACCACTGCTGCTGCTGCTGCTGCTGCTGCTGCTGCTGCTGCTGCTGCTGCTGCTGCTGCTGCTGCTGCTGCTGCTGCTGCTGCTGCGCTGCTGCTGCTGCTGCGCTGCGCTGCTGCTGCTGCCGCTGCGCTGCGCTGCTGCTGCGCTCGCCTGCTGCAGCGCAGCCTGCCGCTGCGCGCGCTGCCGCTGCTGCTGCTGCGCTGCGCTGCTGCTGCGCTGCTGTGACCCGCGCTGCTGCTGCCTGCTGCTACCACTGCTGCTGCTGCTGCTGCTGCTGCTGCTGCTGCTGCTGCTGCTGCTGCTGCTGCTGCTACCTGGTTAGCGCAAAGAGAGAACCAGCTACGATTATTCCTATAATAATAATAATAATAAAATAATAATAATTATTATTATCATTATTATTAGTAGTAGTAGCAGTACTAGTAGTAGTAGTAGTAGTAGTAGTAGTAGTAGTAGTAGTAGTAGCAGTAGTAGTAGTAGTAGTAGTAGTAAGTAGTAGTAGTAGTATAGTAGTAGTAGTAGCAGTAGTAGTAGTAGTAGTAGTAGTAGTAGTAGTAGTAGCAGTAGTAGTAGTAGTAGTAGTAGTAGTAGTAGTAGTAGTAGTAGTAGTAGTAGTAGTAGTAGTAGCAGTAGTAGTAGTAGTAGTAGTATTGGCATTATATTCAAGAGGAAGTGTCAAAGCCTCATACAGCACCTCTGAAATGGGAAGAATAGAAGGGTAAGAGAGGAAAGGATAAACCCTATTCCTTGGATCAAGAGCCCTTCACTAGCATCAAGGCACCCGTCCCCCACCAACCCACCCTTCACCTTGAAGGGTGCGATTATTCCTGGAAAATGCAACCACCATTTCCTGTGATGTTTTCAATTACCAACACAGCACGACGTCCGGCCACGGTATTGTGTTCCCGATATTTCTATTCGCGATTCCCATTCCAGCTTATGGGATTCTCAGACTCGGACACCAGATGTTTCTTATTTGATGGTCATTGTTATTGTGTTTTGCAAGATTTGTGTTTATTGCCAATTTAATTTTTTGGGTGGGAGGGATGTTATACAAGTTTAGAGGAGTTTGACCTGCACTCACCTCACCTATATGTAGTCACTTAAATGTGGTTGCAAGGGTGGAATGTCAGCTCCTGGCCCTGCCTCTTAACTTGCCGCTCCTATGAGTATTTTATACTTGGTTATCATGTCTCTCCTGATTCTGTTTTCTAATGTCGTCATGTTAAGATTCTTTAGCCTCTCATACCACATACTCCTGAGCTCTGGAACTTGTTTGGTTACATACATCTGTGTGTGTGTCTGTGTTTATAATAGTACGTCCCTTATACACAGTTTCCTTCAGGACTCACAATAGGACTCTCAGCAAAATTAAGAGCAACACTCAGGCAGGATTTACAGCAGGACTCTCAGCAGGACTCACAGGAGAACTACTGGCAGCACTACCAGTGAGATTCACAGCAGGAAGAATGATAACATTCACAACAGAACTCCAAGCTACTCTCTCTCTCTCTCTATCTCTTTCTCCTATCTTTCTATTTCTTGCTTCGCATCTTTCCATAGTCTCTCTTTCCATTTTATCTTCTTATCTAATCTGGTGCATAATTTTGTCCCTCCTCTATATCTTTCTTTCACGTATATGTCACAGCATCTTTCTTCCCTCCCCTCTCAGGATCCTTCCCTTTCTCTCCCTCTTCCTAACTTTTCCCCCTTCTGAGTGCTGTCATCCTTTCACCCTACCACTACCCACCTGGCTTTCCTTCTCAGCTCCTCCATTCCATGTCCCATTATTCTTCGGCCTCCTCCTTTATCCAGTTCATCATTACTCCATTGCCCATCATCGACTTGTGTTGCGGGTGATCCAGCAAGGAGGTGTCAGGGCTGGTGGTGGCATCAATGAATGTTGGTGGTAGATGTGGTGGTAGTAGTGGTGGTGGCAGTAGTGGTGGTGGCAGTAGTGGTGGTGGCTTGTTGTCCTCGCGTGCTCTACAATAATCATGTCCTCCACACCACAAAGAAAAGACAGATTGCCTCCGCCCGCAAACGTGTGTATATATTTCCATTTCCCGGCGGTAGAGGGCATTACTGGGGAGGGGGAGGGTGGGGGAGAACAGAAACGACTCGGCGTTAAGATCTTGTTGATTATGGCAGGCAAAACATGGCACGAAACAATAATGATGATTAAAGGCGTATCGGGGTGGGACTTGCACATTTTCCGATGATATATGTTGCGGCAACCCCACCCCCACCCCCTCTAAATCTGAAATATACGAACACGTGTGATATACGGTTGTCGGCCCCGCCACCGCCACCCTCCCCCCACCCACCTCCCCAACGCCAGATACATTGTGTTGGTCCTGGCCTCAGGAAGTCGGTTTATTGGCTCTTCCGTAGTGTGACAGAATCCACGCGTTCGTGGTCATAGCGGGCGCTGATTGGCTCTTATCCACCTAGACGTTTTGTAAGCTGTATATTCTTAACCAATCATCATTCAGCCAGCGGTTGGTGGTTTTGTGGTTCACCTTCAAGTGTCTTTAGCCACCACCGCCGTCATGCCAAGTGACTAAGACTCACGTAAGGTACTTTTCCCTGACGAAGTAACCAGCTACGAAGGCTTAAGCAAGTCAGGTTCACCATTTTCTCTATTTTGCCTGTTCTAAAGTTATCCTTGACACAAACAAGACACTGCCTGGCGAAACGTTTCCAGAATCAAGATATGCAAATGTCGAACAAGCGTCTCATTTATCAACCGCTTATTCAGACGAAGAAAAATTTTTGTGAACATTGCGCAGTTAGTGACCTTCATACCTTCCTCCTCTACATATAAAGTCTTTTGTACTGCCGGGTTGAAAATTGGATTTTTTTTTTTTTTTTTGATTGTGATGAGGATGAACTCAAACAGAGTCACTGGAAATGTCAAACAGAGTCACTGGAAATGTCAAACAGAGTCACTGGAAATGTCAAACAGAGTCACTGGAAATGTCAAACAGAGTCACTGGAAATGTCAAACAGAGACACTGGAAATGTCAAACAGAGTCACTGGAAATGTCAAACAGAGTCACTGGAAATGTCAAACAGTCACTGGAAATGTCAAACAGAGTCACTGGAAATGTTAAACAGAGTCACTGGAAATGTCAAACAGAGTCACTGGAAATGTCAAACAGTCACTGGAAATGTCAAACAGAGTCACTGGAAATGTCAAACAGAGTCACTGGAAATGTCAAACAGTCACTGGAAATGTCAAACAGTCACTGGAAATGTTAAACAGAGTCACTGGAAATGTCAAACAGAGTCACTGGAAATGTCAAACAGTCACTGGAAATGTCAAACAGAGTCACTGGAAATGTCAAACAGAGTCACTGGAAATGTCAAACAGAGTCACTGGAAATGTCAGAGTCACTGGAAATGTCAAACAGAGTCACTGGAAATGTCAAACAGAGTCACTGGAAATGTCAAACAGAGTCACTGGAAATGTCAAACAGAGTCACTGGAAAGAGCTGTGAAATATCAATCAGATTTACCTAGCTAGTCTAGGAAAGAAATAAAGAAAAAAACACAGGGAGAACACGTGGTTCAAAAAACCAACAAGCCAAAGACTCAAAAGTGCATAGGTTATATACAGAAACAAGTTACACCAGATAACAAGGATACAAGCAGGAAAACAAGGAGCTAATGTTGGAAGGAAGAAAGAAGCGCGAAAGAGGTTCCGGTATGCAAAATGCAAAGACAGAATCAAAAGTAAACAGTAAGGAGGAAGAAGGACGGAGACCTCCTCACAAACATTGATAAGAACGTTTTCCAAAAAAAAAAAAAATAACAAAAGGCTTCGGCTGAAGGTTCCCCAGCCAAACATGGAAGAGAAATGTAACAAAAAAAAATATAGAAATTATCGAATAAAATGAAACGTGAAAGTTTGAGAAAAAGAAGAGGATAAAGTATAATGCAGAGAACTAGCACACACCAGAATAACATGCGAGGAGGTGAATACATTGTAACAGAAGTGGATAAGAATAAAAAATGTGGGGATTAAGAACTTGAGCGGCGGTGGCCGTCAATAAGGGATGCAATGATACTGGTGAAAGGCTTTTGATTTCCATGGCTCCTTCTTACTAATTTTAGATGGAGTAAATAAGCCCACAGAGAATAGTTTCCGGGTTTTATAGAGAGTGGAGAGCGGGGAAACAAACAGGTCGCCCTGGAGGCCTACCTCGTGTGACCTGATGACAGCAGATTACCTCGTGTGACCTGATGACAGCAGATTACCTCGTGTGACCTGATGACAGCAGATTACCTCGTGTGACCTGATGACAGCAGATTACCTCGTGTGACCTGATGACAGCAGATTACCTCGTGTGACCTGATGACAGCAGATTACCTCGTGTGACCTGATGACAGCAGATTACCTCGTGTGACCTGATGACAGCAGATTACCTCGTGTGACCTGATGACAGCAGATTACCTCGGAGCATTTGAAAGCTCTGCACGTGCAGAGAAGAGCTTGAAATGCCTAGTCTAAGAAGACCATTACATAAGGAACCCACCACAAACAGGTCCAAGGAACTGGAGCTACTATCCCTTTCCCAGAACCAAGCTTGATTACCCCCATCCCTTCATTCCCCAGGCGCTGTATGACCCCTACGGGTCTTACTTTTTCCCATGTATATTATAATAACACTTGTCACGATCGTCAAAAAAAAAAATCAATAACCGGAAGCAAGAGAAATGAGACTTCCTGAAGACGTCTGATATAATACAAAATATTATAAAAGATGAGAGGAAGAAATCAGTAAATACACAACAATGTAAACTTAAAGTCACAATTTTTAGAGGCAAGTCAACCGTAGCTGGGTTGGTAGCACACTCAGCTCACACACTGAAGTTTCGTGGTTCGATCCCCGGTACGGGTGATAACATTGGGCGTGTTTCCTTAAGACACCTGCTGTCCCTGTTCACCTAACAGTAAGTAGGTACCTGGGTGTTAGCATCCTGGGGGCAAAATTAACCTAAATTGCCTGAAATGTGATGCATAATAAGGGACTTTCTATATAATATGTCACTGATGTCAGCTAGGTCTGTATAAGTTGTATTGTGTACTTGTAAAAATAAAAATTATTATTATTATTATTATTATTATTATTATTATTATTATTATTATTATTATTATTGTACATGATAATGGTCCAGGACAGATGGAAACATCGCCTAAACTTTCCTCTTGAAATTGTAAGCTAAAATAAAAACAGATCAATGCATCTTCCGTGCCAAGTAAGTGAGAGAGTAATAGAAGCTTAATGGGGTTCCATCTGTAACCACAAACACAGGTTCAGTAACTCACGCCTTATAAAAATAAAAAAAATATACAGGATTATTTGAAGAAAACAAAATAAACAATAAAAGTGAGAGACGAAACAAAGCGATAGGCGAGCAAAACCAGGCAGTCGGTCGCCACACTGTTGCTGATATAAATATATATGACATCGCAGGAGTCTAGGTTCCTACATGGCAATGTGCGCAGGCGACACAATGCGGAGGAGAATACAAATGAGAGAAGAGTGCAGTAAACCGACTGTTAGAATAGTTAAAAAAAGTGGCCGTTAGATTTCAACCACAATAAGTGCAAAGTAATGAAAACTGAAAAGGGCTCAGGAGACCAGACGCTTCATATCGCCTGGGAAAAGAGCAACTCACAGCATCGGGAATAAAGATAGGGAAGCAAACATTACACGTTGCCTATCTCAAAGCACACACAGACACGTATGGGATGGGGTGGGGGGGTTATTTGCCAGATTAGCAAACGTAATAAAGGCAATAAGAAATCCTTCAAATCAATATTAAAAAACATACGTAGAACGAATCCTCGAGTGCTCAGCAAACGCGCAGAATTCTCGAGGATTAATACTAAAAAAAAAGGTGCTTGAGAACATGCATAAATTCGCCACCAGGCTGGTAATATAAATTAGATGACTGAACTCATTTCATCTCATGACTGTTCGAGGACAGAATGAGATATCACAGCATGCGAAATACGAAATATTTCTGCGTATAGAGTAGAAAAGGTGAACGAGAATTAGATTACGCAGATTAAAGCGAAGCACCGAGTTGAATATCACAGATGTTAGGAATTCTTGTTTTACAGCAGAAAAGTGGAATGAATTAAATAAAACAGCATAAACTAAATTTATTTATAGGTCTAAAGACAAATATAGTAACACAGATATATAACATCAGCTAAGAAAAGCTAAAAAGTTCATAAACATCGAAATATAGAAGTTCGTAGGGAAAGAAAATACTCAAACAACTCCAGGAAGAAACCTCCACATTCTTCCCTGAAGTGCATTTATTCTTTTCTCCGAGACTGTGGGTCCCAGTCTACTAGAGGGTAACTTTTATATATATATATATATATATATATATATATATATATATATATATATATATATATATATATATATATATATATATATATATATATATATATATATATATATATATATATATATATTAGTATAAACACGTATTCACTGATTTACTTAGCTAAGGGTTACTGAAGATATTATAGTTACTGTCATTGGTTTGCGCTTGTAAGTAAAATTCACGCCCTAAATTGTAGCAAATTTTGTTTTGCATTGTCCTTACGAAAGGTACAAATTGTGTCTCGCATTTTATTGTAGCCAGAGTTCAGAAAATATAAAGTTTGTTAAGAAAGTGACATTTATAGCTCTAAAACCAATCACTCAGCTGCCGTCGTAATCTGTTTGAGAGGGATGGTCGAGAATTGGACTGAATTTTGAATTGCATATAAAGGCGTACAGCTTCATCAGTATTCCACTGAAAGTTATACTGGTTCGCTTCTACATAGAGTCAGAATTAAAATTCAATTTCTTCAATCCCTTCTATTTTATTAATATTTTTTCTCTCTCCCATAGTGGTTATTTATTTATATATTTCTGATCCCCCGCAGGCAGTCGCTTCCACTATAGCGTTTAACCGTATATGTTCTGTTTGTCCCAGTCTTGCTGCAACTGATGCTGCTGTTGTTTCTGTTGCTTGGGCTGCTGTTACTGCTACTGCTGATGTTGCTGCTGCTGCTCCTGCTGCTATTGTTGCTCCTGATGCTATTGTTGCTGCTGCTGCTCCTCCTCCTGCTGTTTTTGTCGCTGTTGTTGGTATCCTAGGCGAGTGTGCCCAGCCACTCTGGCTTCTTGGCTACACCGGACATAATTCTGAGTAGCTCTCATGTTTCATTCATCAGCTGACCAAGTCATTATATTCTGGAAGCTGTTGCAGTCAGACCCAATTATCCCATTATCTCTTGATTAATAGATAGTTGTAAATCGACACTCCCCATTTTGATTTCCATTTCTTCGTCGCATAGAAACATCTATTACCAAAGAGTTTTTCCACAAGCGAACCTTGCTATAATGTCCAAAAATTCATTGACATTTTCTTCCAAATTATTGTTAATAGATTACCTCAACTCTTAATGCATAATGAGTGTTCATTGTATCTAACAGTCTGTTAGGCATTTTTATTCTAAATTAATTCTTTTTGTATAAAAAAAAAAGCTCTTATTTTTATTGTAAAATTGATATTTGTGAAAAAGCCACAAAAAAAAAAAACGAAAAAAAATAAAAAAATTGAGAAATATTTTTTTTTATTACTTATCGCGATTTTTTTCCAGTTTGCTTTGACGAAGAATGTGAGATGTTTGGCATCCAAAATTTTAAAATACAGGGGAATACAGGTAATATGTATAATACCCACGTGATGCTCACGAGTTGGCATGTTGGGGGAGACGATTAGGCTGCCCCAACTGCCAGTGTGGAGTGTATGAGACCTGGCTGAACCTCAACCAGTCTTAATTAATATCTTTATTGTAGGCTCCTCTCCTCTCCTATGTAGCAATATTTTTATATATATATATATATATATATATATATATATATATATATATATATATATATATATATATATATATATATATATATATATATATATATATATATATACTGAAAATCCTGTTAATACAATGTTCATTGAATGCCAACTCGGACTTCGTATAATATAGGCGAAAATAATCGATGTTTGTGACGATAACTCATAAGTGATATATATGAAGTGACCGTCAACGTGACAACACACATATTCTTATCAATATATCATCAAGGCTGCCAGCAGCTGCTGGTATCGACCCGCTACTCCTGCACCATGGACTTTCCTAGTCACCTCATGCCCACGTCGTACATAACGAGCGTATTGTTTGAAACGAATTAAGCAGCGGTGGCAGTGTATCTCCCCGCTGCCAGACGTTTCCCTCTCTCTCTTTTTTTTTGTAATGTAGTTATCGTAGGTAAACCGCACGTAAATGTAGTATAATGTTTGTTAAATATAAGGAACCTGAGCTAAAACATTGCAATTATCTTAGTCAATTGCTTAGCTAGTTTAAAAAGTGGTGTAGGAAAGAGCATTAGAAAATGAACATTATTTTGAGCAAGGATTATTTAGTATGCTCAGAGTCTCCTGGTTAACTTCTCTCAGGTTTCAACCTATAGATTTTATATAGATCATTAAATCAACAGTTCACCTGTATTATATATATATATATATATATATATTTTATATATATATATATATTTTTTTTTTTTTTTTTTTTTTTTTTCAACAAGTCGGCCGTCTCCCACCGAGGCAGGGTGACCCAAAAAGAAAGAAAATCCCCAAAAAGAAAAAACTTTCATCATCATTCAACACTTTCACCACACTCATACATAATCACTGTCTTTGCAGAGGAGCTCAGATACGACAGCTGAGAAAAGTCCCTCCCAGCTGTCACTATCTCAGACCCCTCCTTTAAAGTGCAGGCATTGTACTTCCCATTTCCAGGACTCAAGTCCAACTAAATCAATTAACTGGTTTCCTGAATCCCTTCACACAATGTTACCCTGCTCACACTCCAACAGATCGTCATGTCCCAAAACCATTCGTCTCCATTCACTCCTATCTAACACGCTCACACATGCTTGCTGGAAGTCCAAGCCCTCGCCCACAAAACCTCCTTTACCCCTTCCTCCAACCTTTTCTAGGACGACCCCTACCCCGCCTTCCTTCCCTACAGATTTATACGCTCTCCAAGTCATTCTACTTTGATCCATTCTCTCTAAATGACCAAACCACCTCAACAACCCCTCTTCAGCCCTCTGACAAATACTTTTAGTAACTCCACACCTTCTCCTAATTTCCACATTCCGAATTTTCTGCATAATATTTACACCACACATTGCCCTTAGACAGGACATCTCCACTGCCTCCAGCCTCCTCCTCGCTGCAGCATTTGCAACCCATGCTTCACACCCATATAAGAGTGTTGGTACCACTATACTTTCGTACATTCCCTTCTTTGCCTCCATGGATAACGTTTTTTGTCTCCACAGATACCTCAATGCACCACTCACCTTTTTTCCTTCATCAATTCTATGGTTAACCTCATCCTTCATAAATCCATCCGCTGACACATCAACTCCCAAATATCTGAAAACATTTACTTCTTCCATAATCCCTCTCCAATGTGATATCCAATTTTTCTTTATTTAAATCGTTTGATACCCTCATCACCTTACTCTTATCTATGTTCACTTTCAACTTTCTACCTTTACACACTCTCCCAAACTCGTCCACTAACCTTTGCAACTTTTCTTTAGAATCTCCCATAAGCACAGTATCATCAGCAAAAAGTAACTGTGTCAACTCCCATTTTGCATTTAATTCTCCAAAATTTAATCCCACCCCTCTCCCCAACACCCTAGCATTTACTTCTTTTACAACCCCATCTATAAATATATTAAACAACCATGGTGACATCACACATCCCTGTCTAAGACCTACTTTTACCGGGAAGTAATCTCCCTCTCCTACACACCCTAACCTGAGCCTCACTATCCTCATAAAAACTCTTTACAGCCTTCAGTAACTTACTACCTATTCCATACACTTGCAACATTTGCCACATTGCTCCCCTATCCACTCTATCATATGCCTTTTCTAAATCCATAAATGCAATAAAAACTTCTCTACCTTTATCTAAATACTGTTCACATATATGCTTCACTGTAAACACTTGATCTACACATCCCCTACCCATTCTAAAGCCTCCTTGCTCATCTGCAATCCTACTCTCTGTCTTACCTCTAATTCTTTCAATAATAACCCTGCCATACACTTTACCTGGTATACTCAGTAAACTTATTCCCCTATAATTTTTACACTCTCTTTATCCCCTTCCCTTTATATAAAGGAACTATACATGCTCGCTGCCAATCCCTAGGTACCTTCCCTCTTTCATACATTTATTAAACAAAAATACCAACCACTCCAGCACTATATCCCCCTGCTTTTAACATTTCTGTCATGATTCCGTCAATTCCAGCTGCTTTACCCCTTTCATTCTACGTAATGCCTCACGCACCTCCCCACACTCACATCCTGCTCTTCTTCACTCCTAAACGATGTTGTACCTCCCTGGCCAGTACATGAAATTATCGCCTCCTCTTTTCATCAACATTTAAAAGTTCCTCAAAATATTCCCGCCATCTACCCAATACCTCCAGCTCCCCATCTACTAACTCCCTACTCTTTTTTTAACTGACAAATCCATTCGTTCCCTAGGCTTTCTTACCTTGTTTATCTCACTCCAAAATTTTCTTGTTTTCAGCAAAATTTCTTGACAGAGCCTCTCCGTTCTTTCATCCGCTCTTCTTTTGCACTCTCTCACCACTCTCTTCACCTTTCTTTTACTCTCCATATACTCTGCTCTTCTACTAACACTTCTGTTTTGTAAAAACCTCTCATAAGCTACCTTTTCTCTTTTATCACACCCTTTACTTCTTCATTCCACCACTCACTCCTCTTTCCTCCTGCACCCACCCTCCTATAACCACAAACTTCTGCCCCACATTCTAATACTGCATTTTTAAAACTATTCCAACTCTCTTCAACCCCCCCACTACTCCTACTTGCACTAGCCCACCTTTCTGCCAATAGTTTCTTATATCTCACCCTAACTTCCTCCTCCCTTAGTTTATACACTTTTACCTCTCTTACTTGCTGTTGCCATTTTCTTTTGTCCCATCTACCTTTTACTCTAACTGTAGCTACAACCAAATAATGATCTGATATATCCGTTGCCCTCTATAAACATGTACATCCTGAAGCCTACTCATCAACCTTTTATCCACCAATACATAATCCAACAAACTACTTTCCTTACGTGCTATATCATACCTTGTATATTTATTTATCCTCTTTTTCATAAAATATGTATTACTTATTACCAAACCTCTTTCTACACATAGCTCAATTAATGGCTCCCCATTTACATTTACCCCTGGCACCCCAAATTTACCTACTACTCCATCCACAACATTTTTACCCACTTTAGCATTAAGATCCCCAACCACAATTACTCTCTCACTTGGTTGAAAACTCCCCACACACTCACTCAACATTTCCCAAAATCTCTCTCTCCACTACACTTCTCTCTTCTCCAGGTGCATAAACACTTACTATAACCTACTTTTCACATCCAACCTTTATTTTACTCCACATAATCCTTGAATTTATACATTTATATTCCTTCTTTACCTGCCATAACTGATTATTCAACATTATTGCCACTCCTTCTTTAGCTCTAACTCTATTTGAAACCCCTGATCTAATCCCATTTATTTCTCCCCACTGAAACTCTCCTACCCCCTTCAGCTTTGTCTCACTTAAAGCCAGGACATCCAGCTTCTTTTCATTCATAACATCTACAATCATCTCTTTCTTATCATTCGCACAACATCCACGCACATTCAAACATCCCACTTTGACGATTTTCTTCTTCTTCTTTTTAGTAAGCTATACAGGAAAAGGGGTTACTAGCCCATTGTTCCCGGCATTTTAGTTGACTTTTACAACACGCATGGCTTACGGAGGAAAGATTCTTATTCCACTTCCCCATGGATATGAAAGGGAAAAGCAATAAGAACAAGAACTATTAAGATAAAATCAAAGAAAACTCAGATGAGTGTGTATACAATAAACGTGTACATGTTTGCGTAGTGTGACCTAAGTATAAGTAGAAGTAGCAAGACGTACCTGAAATCTTGCATGTTTATGAGACAGAAAAAAGACACCAGCAATCCTACCATCATGTAAAACAGTTTCAGGTTTCTGTTTCACAGTCACCTGGCAGGACGGTAGTACCTCCCTGGGTGGTTGCCGTCTACCAACCTACTACCACTACCACCAACAAGTGGTATTTTAGCAATAACAAATTGTGGCTATCTGGGGATCGAACCCGTGTTGTTTTAGTCCGCTTCTGGGAAGCAAGTCAAAACTCACAACGTTCTAACCACTAACCAACAATCCTAGGATTGGTGTATATACACTGAGAGACACGACTGTCGATGTATATGCACAGTCTTGATCACCCTCGGCACACAAAATGCTTGCAAACTTAAAGACTCTTCTTGAAAAGAGTGAAATAAGTTTTCACTCTTTTAGTATCAAGTCGGTTGTTTTGGCTTTATACAACAATACCGTTTTATGGTTTAAGATCTAATGCTTTTTACTTTATTTTGCTGCTCTGTGTTGGCCATATATCGTTGTTTCACCTCTGGAGATATGCACGATCATTGCACATCAAACTGTTATTCTTAAGATAGATATATTTTCTTTAATATATAATGAATTAAGTATACCAGAGGGGTGATTTAAGAAACGTCTGCACTATGCACAGCAAACCTCGCATAACCATCACATGAACCTCGTAGACGTCAAGTCAGTCATCAGGGACACGGACTCACATAACAGATACTGTTCAGAATCTGCTCTTACTGCCACTAACACCATCACACATAATTCTGGCAGCTTTATGATTTCAGATGTTCTCGATGGACTCATCCTGCCCAGACCTGACACATCTATTACTTAGCTCTACCCCCCCACATGCAGCGCCTGGCCTTGGGATTTGATTTGACAGGGAGGCATAGCTAGCTTTTGTTTGCCCCTTTGTAACAATTATATAGAATAAGGTACCAACACAGTGCTAATTTATTCACTATTACTAAAAAAACTATATTTTATATATTCTCTTCAAACTTTGGTTCTCTCTAATGTACGGATGAAACTCCTGGTGGGGGAAACATTTCATAAATAAATGTCCAATACTGCATTTGTTCATTACAGAATCGAGACGTTGGAAGCCCTGCCAGCTATGTAAGCCACCAAGGACAGAGAGCTTGGCAGCCCTGCCAGCTAAGCCACCCAGGACGGAGAGCTTGGCAGCCCTGCCAGCTAAGCCACCAAGAATGAAGAACTTGGCAGCCCTGCCAGCTAAACCCCCAAGAATGAAGAGCTTGGTAGCTCTGCCAGCTAAGCTACCCATGTCAACAAACAATAAATCGATGTTAGCATAAGTACAGTCTACCTGGGCAAGCCTCTCCCGCCCCACCCTCGCTTGCTCTGGTACCTTGCTCCGGTAGGACGGTATATACCTGTGATATACGTGGGATATACATGTGACAGGTTACGAGAGGTTTTCTATCCTCGCAGCCCAGGGGCCTGGGGGCCAAGCAGAGAAGCCCGTTCAACCACACTGTTTCTGTTGGCGACCCTCTGTCCTCTCTTCCCGTGAATATAATAATAATAATAATAATAATAAAAACAGCAGCAGCAACAACAACAACAGTAATAATAATAATAATAATAATAATAATAATAATAATAATAATAATAATAATAATATAATATATAATAATAATAAACGCTACTGTATACTAAAATAAACTACAACAAATGTGCAAACTTTTGATTCGCTCTCAGCTCCAGGCGGAGTCGGTGCAGCTTTGTCGTAATCAACGAGCTTCATGATACTAGATTATTGGTGGATCATGCACTAACCTGATCTTGGAGTAGGTTGCAGTGTCCCCCCCAGGGCAGATTTGCTGTCTGATGAGGGAAGCCCAGTGGAGCGAACAGGTCTGGAGAAGATTAGTGTGTGTGTGTGTGTGTGTGTATGAGAGAGAGAGAGAGAGAGAGAGAGAGAGAGAGAGAGAGAGAGAGAGAGAGAGAGAGAGAGAGAGAGAGAGAGAGAGAGAGAGCGTGGAGATGCTCTTTGGCTCGTGATATCAATCATCATCATCTTCAGCGTCGCTGTCAGCCGTCACGAGTCTCCTCGGATCATCTAGCTTGGGATATCTTCTCGTCTAATCCTAGACCTGACCAGACGTCTTATGGCTCTCCACAGACCTTCCTGCATTGGATATCGTCTCGACTAATTCTACATCTGGCCATTCAGTATGGGTTTCGTCTAGTCTTATCCTCACATGCCTTTTGCCCTTTTCTATAACTTTGTTGCAATTGACCAGAACCCACAATATGGCTGTCCCAAAAAGTTCAGTCTGTCGTACTATCCACCGCGCTACAGAGAAACATAAGGATTCTCTAACCAGAAACTGTTTTTTGTACGAATGGTTTGTGTAAGCCACAACTGCGACTCAACCACGAGTTTTTATGGAGAATCCCCGACCCGACCATCAGCCAGTGACAAATTTTAACTCTTGTCCCTCTAAGGCAACATCAAGATATTGAAAACTTATTACCAGCGAATGGTAACAATTCAACTAGTAAGAGATCTGAACCCATTGTCTGGCTGTCATAAGATTACCACCAGCACGTCACACTAGTTACAACTCTACAGGAAGTCTCAAGTATTACTTGGATTCCTGTAAGAAACTGCTTAAATGAATCCAGTTCTTCAATGCCCTCTATATCATTTTTTTCACGTCATATGAACCCCATCCTGCGTGATGAAATGTACCAGCGAAACATAGCTAGCTTTTGTTCACACTGTGTAACTTTCAGACAGTAAACGGTAGCAGCACACTGTTGGTGTGTCCACTTTTGTTTACTAAAAAATTACGTCAATAATGTTGAATATTTTGATGTGAGAATCAGGCGTTTGATGCTCAGGTTAGTATAAACAGTATCTGCCTCAGTCCTAGTCTTCTTTCTTCTCTTGAGCTTTTCTTTACTTCTTATTCTTACCTTCCCTTAATCTTTTCTTCGGTCATTTCCCTGTTCTAGGACTCTTTTGTGCTCTTCCTTATATTAATATCAATATTCCGAAGTTCTTGATTGAGAAATTCTTCCTCTTTTGAGTTATTCGTTTTTTAAGCGCCTCTGGTTTCAGAGTAAATGCATATATAATTCCTATATTAAATTATATGCTTGTATTGATACGTCTAATATTGTTCATGTTAATATAAATATGCTTGAGTCTTATGTCTGGACACACCAACTGGTAAACAGACAGTTATTTTGTTTCCTCCAGGTGGCAAAGTGAATCCATATCTCAAGATCGGTCTCTTGAAGAGCCCAGAGGTTATATGCTTGCGTGTTGGAGTCTTACACGAGGTTCCTGATCACCATCATCCATTGTTAGTTCGCGATTGGTGGGTCTAATTATTTCACCAGTCATCATGCTCTGAGGTT
The DNA here is from genome assembly GCA_009830355.1 of Cherax destructor. Taxonomy (NCBI): domain Eukaryota; kingdom Metazoa; phylum Arthropoda; class Malacostraca; order Decapoda; family Parastacidae; genus Cherax; species Cherax destructor. Next base: position 213,239 of record WNWK01000845.1, read on the forward strand.
AGAGTATAGCTAGCAATTACTGATACCCATTGTCTGGGCCCAATTTCGGGCAATTTATAATATATCATACACAACTACAGTTATTTAATCTAATTTAGGAATCACTTGTTGTGGATGCATCTCTGAATATGAACTTCCCAATTAGACTACACAACTACATAACATTACGGTCCGATAAATTTTCGTCGTAGAGTTTTTTGATAAAATTAGTGTCAGGCAGATTGAATTCTTCACAAAAAAAAATGGCTGAAGTATGCAATAAAGGAAGCTTGATTATTGCAGTATTAATGTCAAGGATCAGTCTTTCACTATAATAACACACAGGCCCTACAAAAAATGAAAATTTGCTCTCGGTTCGTTGAACGGAGCCTGTTTCTATTAACTAATTTATTTCTCTTGATACATAAACAATCTCAAGAGAAAAAGAAAGTTCTTCAAAGTCATTTCCAACGTGTCTTGAGAAAGGGAAACATTTCTCCTGAGGTGGATGTTATGTGATGACTAGCTCAGGAGGACTCGGTCAAATGACCGAGTCCTCCTTCTAGCTTACTGGTCCACTTGTTTAAAAGTAAATATCGTAACATAACCTGTGTTAGTATATTCTCAACTCTCATATAAAAAAAAAACGAAGATTTGCCACACAATACCGATAGGATAGGTTGGCTAATCGAGTTGAAAGACTATCGACTACGCGAAAGGTCATTAAGGCTGCATGTGTCCTTTTCACCACCAGTGAATGATAATTTATTCCCAAATATATGTTGATGAGGATTAAAGTAAACTCTTTATTGTATATATTCTGACACATACATTCCTCCATGTACACATACAATGTAGATCTTAATCCATACACAGTAAAAGAAATACACTCATCACAATATACACACAAAATTAAAATGGTACGTTGGTTAATCAAGGTCAAAGTCTATCGACACACATGGATTAAATTAAAGTCTAAGTGTAAGTATACTGAAGTATATACCCCTCCACGTACACATACACTGTTGCTCTCAGTGCACACGCATCAAGGAATATATACTCGTAGACAAAATACACAAAGTTAAAAATAAGATTTATAAAAATACTTCAAACGAATAATTTTCCCGTAGGAGACAGTCAATTCTTGCAGTCAAGTGTCTTCATGATCAGCTTAGAGAAGCTCGGGAAATTTATGCTGGTCCGCTTAAGCAGATAAAGAAGCTAATATCCATTTAAGGTAAACTTGCGGGAATATAAATAACGACGGGGAATGAGCGAACGCTGAGGGAAAAAAGGTACGAAAACAAAAATTTGCTTTTGTTGGAAGATGAGAAGATAATAAAAAAAATGGTCTGAACGAATAAAGTCAAGTAGGAGCCGATGTTAGTGAGACAATAATATTAACACATTAGAAACTGACACTTAAGTGGTAATTCTTACCATAAAAGTGTTTAAATGAACACAGAAACTTTATTGTTGGGTTTAGTCCTGACTCTTTCTCTTCTCCTTCAGCTCTTCCTCTCACCGGCTATTCTTCGTCTGTCCCCACTTTCCCCTCGCCCCTAGTGGGTCCTTACCTGAGAGTCTGAACTAACTAAAGAAACTTTATTACATACTCATAATAAAATAGCAACTTACAACCCCCATCAAAACAGATAATTACATAAATACTAGTTAAAAGCACTTTTAATACACCTAGAATATGAAATTTGTTAAAAAAAGTAACCAGTTATGAATTAGACAAACATGCAGAAATTTAATCAGTAGATTAAGTAAATAGAAGAGGTTCATTAAATATGAGGTGTGTGAATGTGTCCTCGAAGCCTTTGTATCAACTTCTCCGAGGCTGTGGGTCCCACAATGTGCACTAGAGACGAACCTCATTTATTTTATATATACATGCACAACAACCACATGAGAGGGGAAATGAGGTTGCTTGAGGCCTTTCGTGTTGCAAATTGAAAAAGCATCTTCAGGAGCAATGCAATGAAGGGGAAAAAAGGGAATCTCAGTACATAGGAGCGTTGTGTGTTTAAGTTGGACGCTCAGAGACACTACCAAGAGGATCAGGGAGGGACCCAGTGACGGATTGGCAAATAATACGATCGTGACGGGATGTGAAAAGCGTGTTGGACCCCCTATTGTGTCCGTTGATGCTCCTTCTTTATCCCAGCCTCAAATCCCAGTAAATGATGCCATCGTTTATCTTATCCCTGAACGACAAGCAGAACATTCGTGATGGACAGACCATATGTGTGTGTGTTTGTGTGTGTGTGTGTGTGTGTCGGTCACGTGACTGATTGAAGGCAGCTTTATACAGGGTCTTTCAGGGCCTGTCAAGGATAAATGAAGTGAGAGAGGTCGACCGTTGTGGCTCTAATTACTACAGAATAATAAAGAACAATCAAACCCCCGACAGACAACCATTCATACAATGACAATCATTTTGAAAATTATATATATATATATATATATATATATATATATATATATATATATATATATATATATATATATATATATATATATATATATATATATATGAGTGTGTGTGTGTGTGTAAAACAACCACAGGGAGAGTTGAATGATAGCTCTAGGCCTTTCATGTTGCAATTAACACATCTTCAGGAGCTCGTAGTGTTGTAGAAATGAGTAGGAAGTCTAAGTGAATTCGTTCAGGGACACGTCTCTAGCTAGAATGTGTTGATTGCAACACGAAAGGCCTAGAACACTTACCCTTGTGGTTGTTTTGCATCTTGTATTGCTTGTTTGCGATTAATGTATTATATATGCTTGTATATATGTGTGCATGTATATATGTATGTATGTATGTTTGTAGGATAAGAAGAAAGTTTCAGATTTTGTTTATAATTTGAGAACGGTTCAACCGATTGGCTTCAAATTTTAAGTGCTCGTTTTGCGCAACTGCTGGCACCTGCAGGTGTGTCCATTCCATGACTTCGCCAAGGAATAACTTGAAAAAGCCTCGTCTGTTCGGCTACAAACCATCAACGCAGATAACCTAATAATGAAACATCCGAGTGGCTTCAAACCTGCAGAGCGAGTGTATTTTGGGATATTGATCTCTGTGCAGTCACTAGAGATTGCCTTCTCTGCGTCATCCACATCGTCATCCAGTGCGTCATCCAGAGTGTCATCCACATCGCCATCCAGTACGTCATCCAGCGTGTCATCCAGTACGTCATCCAGCGTGCCATCTAGTGCGTCATCCACATCGTCATCCAGGGCGTCATCCACATCGTCATACAGTACGTCATCCACATCGTCATCCACATCGTCATCCAGTGCTTCATCCACATCGCCATCCATTGCGTCATCCAGTGCTTCATCCAGTACGTCATCCACATCGTCATCCATTGCGTCATCCAGTGCATCATCCAGCGTGTCATCCAGTGCGTCATCCATTCACTAGTCACAACTGTGAGACTGTCCGTCAAACTTCCCCTACATTTACATATTTTTCCTCCCACAAATCAGAAAGTCACAGGGTTTCTCCCACTGTGTTGGCAACAGTGGGCGGGTGGGTGTTGGGGGTGGGCGTGAAGGTGGGCGTCAGGGAGGTAGTGGGGGTGGACACGGAGGGATACGGTGCGAGATTTATTATTATAATTGTTATTATTATTGTTATTATTCCTGGGGAAGCGCTAAACCCTTAAGGGGTCTCACAGTTCTGGAAAATAGGTGATATTCAGGCTTGATCCAAGTAGACGGAGGGTAACTCTAATTCCTTGGATCAAGTGCCCTTACGGGCAACCAGGCACCCCTCCTAGGAATAGGATGTAAGACATCGCCCGGCAGCGCCCGGCAGTGCCCTGCAGCGCCAGGCAACGCCCGGCATCGCCCGGCAGCGCCCGGCATCGCCCGGCAGCGCCCGGCAGCGCCCGGCAGCGCCCGGCAACGCCCGGCAGCGCTCGGCAGCGCCCGGCAGCGCTTGCCTCTCCAACAAGACACTTCTGAATAATTTCTCAGTTTAATCCTCAATTTAAATGCAAAATATTGAATCAGATCCTCGTGAGCCTTACAGTCAGATGGCGCTGGGAAGAGGGGTGAAGAGGGGAGGGAAGAGGGGAGGGGATAAGAAGAGGGGTGGCTATGGAAAGATCCGATTTCTTTTGTTTTTAGCATAAAAAAAATTTTACACGTACAGTGTGCGGCTCCCCTATACTATGTGATATATGGTGAGGACACCCACAGTGTGTTGACCACTGTTTTATTGTGAGAGTTGCACTGTAACTATCATATAGGATACAATGCCCTGTTCTGTATGATAGTTACTACGTGGGTACAAATGGAGGCTGCTTTCTCTTCTAATAATACCCTATACAGGATGGGTTGTACACATGAGGTTGAACACTGTCAGAGTGTACGTGAACAAATTTGAACACAGGAAAAATGTGTTTTATATAAAGATGCTTTGGGAAGTGAACCAACTTGAACGCGGAAGGAATACCGTCTCGGTCGGTTAAAGCGAAGCTTGGTAAGTGAATAAAACTTGAACGCACAAGAAATACATTCCAGGTAGAGCACGGAGCAACTTGGGAAGCGAACGAACGTTGCTTGGCCAGTGAACGCACCAGAACACAGCAATGAACGTGTCGCGCGATGAATAAGAATGACAAACAAGGCCGCGAGGGGCGTTGCCTTTAAAGACTCAAGTTTATCACCGGTAAATTATTTAATGGCTCTGATGGAAGGTGACGTTCTAGCTCACCCCTGCAGGAGTTAGGTATATATATATATATATATATATATATATATATATATATATATATATATATATATATATATATATATATATATATATATATACACGTATATCCCGAGGATTATGGAAGTCAAAGTACCTTTAACGGGTGAAGTCATAGTATATACTTGAAAATTGTTTGGTGAAGTCAAAGTACATTTGACATCTGAGGGTCAATGTCCATACCACAACTGATGGAAGGGAAAACAAATGTTTTTCTTTGAAAACGTTGATTTCTGTGGGTAATTTCATTTCCCGTCACTACACTCCCAACCTGATAGGTCCTTTGACTTCAACTTAGTCCCACTTGGGAATATGCCTATGAAGGGCACGAAGAATAGAGACAGGGGGTTAGAGGCAGCCTTCATTGTGAAAACCTTCCCCTCTACCTAGAGCTTCACAATATTGCGAAACGTTATCACAATAAAAGCTTGTTGTATTTCCTTTATTACTATTGGAAGCACAGCTTTGTATTCACCTTATTAAGGTTACTATGCTGAAGAATAAAAGTTACAGAACTGTGGTTGGAAGAATTCACGAGTATCTGGCTCTCTCTGGAGAAGAAACGTCAAACGACGTTTCGGTTTATCCTAGACCATTACCAAATTATGTTGAAAATGTGTTAAAATACCGACAAGGTCATGATCAAGACACATATGCAACAGTTTCGGTATCTTCATTGTTGGAACGTTTCGCCTCTCTCTCTATCTCTCTCTCTCTCTCTCTCTCTCTCTCTCTCTCTCTCTCTCTCTCTCTCTCTCTCTCTTCTCCCCGTCCTTCCCACACAAATAATAATAATAGGACAGAAGGGAGATTTTTTTCGGCTGTCATCTTTTGTACAGGATTTTGGGACGTCGGTTGCTATGCTGTACTTTTATTTTAGTTGCTATGGCGACGGTCGTTCCCATATGTGTGGCTATGGGGCAGAGATATTATGGGAAAAGAAAGGAAAAAATGAGTGGGCATTTATGGAAGTGGGATGGGAAGGGTGGGGAGGAATATTGAGGAAATTTGAGAGGAAACAATTTTATGACTGGGGACTTAGTGAATGGTACGATGAAAACTATTATTATTATTATTATTACTATTGTTGTTATTATTAATATTATTGTTTTATTATTAATATTAATATTATTATTATTTTAGTAATTTTTTTTATTATTATTATTATTATTATTATTTCATTATTGTTATTTATGTTATTATTATAGTGATATTATTTTATTATTGTTATTCTTTTTATTATTATCATTATTAAATTTATGGGGAAGCGTGAAATCGGCAGGGGTCATACAGCACCTGGGGGAATGGGAGACAATCAGGTTTAATCTAACGAAGGGAAGGATAGATATAACTTCCTGAATCAAGAGCCCTTCACCGGCATCAAGGCTCCGCTGTTGGAGGAGCTAACTGCATAACACTGTTGATACGGACCAAAATTCTGTGAGAATGAGCCTTGATTTTACTTGGTGTAGCGTCAGACCGCCACGTTCAGCGTCAGACCGCCACGTTCAGCGTCAGACCGCCACATCAAGCACCTAATTCAAGATTAAAAAATCACAATACCGTGGCACGAATGGTTCACAATTAACCCACAATACGGTGACTGAAACAGATCACAACCTACAACACTTTACACATTTGGAGAGGGAAGAAAGGGGAAAGCCTATGACGACATTTCGGTCCGACCTGGACCATTACAACTACTACTACTATTGCCTCCCTTCTCTATCTCTTATGGCAAAAAAACTACTCCTCATATTTTCTACTACCATCACTACTACTACTGCTTCTTCCACTACCAGCATTACCGCTACTTCTTTTTCTTCCTCTCTTCCTCCCGTCCCTATTCCCCCCGCCTCTATATACCGGCTCACTCAATCTCTTCTGTCTTTTTTCAGACAGACCTCCAGAGAATCTGCTGAGTCGCTGTGGCACTCGGGCTGCGACCTGGGTGCCGGGAGTCCCTCTCGTGGAGCACAGTTTTTGAGAACCCTTGCCCTGACACCACTTAAAGCGATGACGTGCTGTACCCCAGCTACAGGGCGTCCACAACGGCTGTAGCTAACTGCTACACCACTTGTGCTGGAGAAGACTCCCCGCGCCCTTGTCATAGGGCTTCTCCCGCCATAGGGCTCTTAACGGTATTCCACTTGACCTGAAGAAGGTTCCGTTTATTCACTCTAAATCCATTTTACTGTGAGTTATGCCATATTTTATTTGTTCAGCTGATTAATTAATTTATGACCAGTGATTTAAAGCATACTTACCAAAATAATATTATCAAAATTTACGAAATATGTATCGTTTCCTGAATAATCTTCTTTAGCAAACTTCTTGAAATCGAAATTTTCGGATATTGTTCCATATATATATATATATATATATATATATATATATATATATATATATATATATATATATATATATATATATATATATATATATATATATATATCCAAAACTTTTCGTGTGACTATTTAATCTAAATTGTACCCGGAATAATCCGCCAGTATGATCTGTATGATCTCAGTATAATCCGTCAGTATGATATCAGTTAAAACTTTTCAGTCAGTCAGTTATTTATTTAGTCAATAATTCAAACCAACCAATCAACAAGTCAACCAACCAGTCAAAAAAATTACCAGTTATTTCTTTAGTAATTCATTCAGTTAGTCAGTCAGTCAGTTGGCCACTCATACAATAAGCCTGTCAGTCCGACAGTACATCACTCAGTCAAGTCAGTTAAGCAGTCATCCAGTCGTTCCTATATGACACTCTTGTATACCCACGACATGATTCTCCTCTTCCTCACCTCCACCAGAATAGCAATATTTTCCTTATCTGGGAGAGCGTCCTCGCCTCGGCTGCCAATTCTTCGTAACATTTTCGTTGGCCGAAGTCGAAAAGGTATTTCACGTCAGCCGCGGTGGGCATCCAAGCCAGCCAGCCATTCAGCCAGCCAGCCATTCAGCCAGGCAGCCATTCAGCCAGCCAGCCATGACCCACTAGTGAACACATCCGATTCCTGGGGGAAAAACAACTATTTGAGACATTAAGACAGGGTATAAAAAAGGCCAAAATTCTTCCCCCCATGAATTACGGTTTCCGAAAGCCGATGATAACCTATTCAGCGTGAGAGATTCCCACCATATTTCTCCGTCTGCGCATGTCGATAAGCGTGATAGAAAACCCATTATCTCGAGTCAAGAAATATGGTCCTTGTTGACGGAATCGAACGCTTACAATGGATAGAGTGGGGGGGGGGGTCGGTGCGTTTGACCGTCTTAGTATGCGGATTCCTCATCTACGGGATCGTCCCTTGAATCCCTATACTCGCTTTTCTCTAATGTTTATATATGTTATAATGACAAAGTTAGCCTTCCTTCCAACTCCCTTTTTCTTTCTATCCTCCGGCAAATCACCTACTGAAAACTCGGGGAATGAGGAGGATTCGAACCCGTGGCAAATCAGTCTTTGACATGGGTTCGTATCCTATCCGTTTCTTGAGTTGTTTACAGTCTTGTCATTCCGTTACTCACAGAATCTTCTCTCCCATATTTTCTTTCCCCTATATCCATGAGTGGGCCTGATCATAAACATATTTTGAAAGACATAATTATTTCGAGAATATTGTTTCAGTTATAAAGAGCGTTCCCCTTCCTTGAGAAATATTTCAACTGCAGTCATGAGTTGTGGGTTTGGATTGAGAGCCGATGCTCAACTGTTTCCTCATAAGTTTCCAACTTAAGTTCATTGAGGTTCTATATAACTGCTTGTTCAGCTGTTAATATTAACCTTACCTATATTACCAAACTCTAAATCAAAGAATCAACATTAACGTCAGAGAGACTGAATGTCACACACGGACTTAGTGCTTTATTTATTCACCGAAGAGCATTTATATCTCAGGTCATATACACAGAGGGGCATTTATCTCTCAGTGTATATAGTGTAGATAGTCAGTTTATTTCAATCGTAACTTTAGGGACTAAAGTATTCTTGATTGTTAGTGTACAGGGGAATTACGCCTCAATACCCATGTACAGTTTATCGGCTTTCAACATAACAAACTAACTACCATCGTCTGTGATGAGATATGACGATGCAGACATGACATTATAAAATTCATCATTCCTTACAAACTATCCGGTGATCATAAACAGCCTGGAAATATTTGGCCGTGATGTTATCAGCTTAATTAGTTGCAAAATTATAAGCGTTATGATGAATCTGAGCCGATCAGACATAGTCCATCGTGTAGGTTAACCGACTACACGATCTTTCTTTCAGCAAATTGGGCTTAATTGCTTGTTAATGGTAATCATTACTTATAAAACGGACAAACATCGAAGGAGAATATTATAATGTGTAAGTCAAGGGATCTCTCATAGACCAATAGAAACTCGGACTGAACAGGTCAGCAGGCAGACAAGACAATGAGGCCGCCGGGAATTATATACTGTAAATTTTAAGGTAATGTAAACACTAACTCACATATGAACTAAGGTTCTCCTCTATTAACCAGTTAATTTATTATTATATTCACGTTAACTCGCTAAACCCAGGAGAGTCATACGGCGCACGAAGAATGCGTGGAAATTACATTTGGTCCATGGGAAGGGTGTCTTCAGTTCGTTGGATCAAAAACCCTTCACCACCACCTTCAAAGGAATATACAAACGTCAGATTTTTTTTTATAATCAAGAAAATAATCTGTTAAAGTCAAGGCTGGGAAGTCTGAATCAAATTTCCTGTGCGTGTGTATATAACCTGGGTCCTAACTGCCTCTCAAGCCCAAGAAAGTTAATTCTTGTAAAAGAAAAACTTGTGTAAGTAGCAGCTAGGTAATGAGAGTTCATAAACTCGGTTAGCCTAAGTAACTATTAAACCCAACGGAAGATTCAGACAGCTTTGTGTGCTGGACTCTGAGGACACCACCAGGAGGAGGAGGGAGAGGCCAAGTTCACGCTGCAACATGTATCATCTTCACCAGCCCCTTCACTATGTCCAAACCCTCTCTTATTAATAATAATAATAATAATAATAATAGAAGTAGTAGTAATAATAATATTAATAGTACTACTACTACTATAATAATAATAATAATAACAGTTATAATAATAATAATATTATTAATAAATAATAATAATAATAATAATAATAATAATAATAATAATAATAATAATAGGGATTAGCATATAGCAGCATGGAATATGTATACATGGAGGCAATCCCCGCGGTCCCCGACACTCACCTTGTGGAGGGTCGGGCCGGCCAGCCCACCACGTTTGTTATAACAGCTGTTTAGGCAAGACATATCACCTCATTGTTGCATGGTATCTTCGGCGCATTTAAAGATTCGAAACGGATACTCATTAATCTGGAAGATGTTTATAATGGAGCCGCTGCTGTTTGTTTATGGAGGAGCTCACCAGAGGCGCTTATCACCAGAGGCGGCGGACAACCGATTAGAGGAATACAATTAAAGCACAAAAAAAACTCAATCTTTCCCCGTCAACGTAAACAAACATGGAGTGACTCCTGATTAGCTGCAACCCGTTTTTCGGCGAGGAATTTCTCTTCGTCGTAAAGATGAAGTATTCCTGAAGGGGGAATAAATACGTTTGCCTGGCGATTAATGGATAGAGGGTCGAGCCTCCACCACTCATCCCTTTCAACAGAGTGTGCGGTGCCTTTATGCTGGTGAAGGACTCTTTATCCAAGAATTGGATCCTGTGTGAGTGCTTGAAGGAATCGAACCTGATTACTTCTCACTTTCAAGGCGCCGTATTACACATGCGGATATTGAGCTTCCCCAATAATAATAATAATAATAATAATAATAATAATAATAATAATAATAATAACAATAATAATAATAATAATAATAAAACACCTTTTGTGCTGATTGATCCACACGGTTAGTGACTAAAATATAAAAGTTTGTGTTTTTGACTTCGCATCTGCGTCTGCTTGACTTCGCATCTGCGTCTGCTTGACTTCACACCTGCGTCTGCTTGACTTCACACCTGCGTCTGCTTGACTTAGCACCTGCATCTGCTTGACTTCACACCTGCGTCTGCTTGACTTAGCACCTGCATCTGCTTGACTTCACACCTGCGTCTGCCTTATTCCACACTATTAATATTATAAATTCTAAAAAAAAAAATCATAAATTTCACGCATGGCACTGACACATTCACGAACTGACAAGTCAAAGAATATAAGAAGGAGCACTGCGGCAGGCCTACTGGCCCATTGAAGACTAAGACATATGTGCAACAGTTGGGTATCTTTATTGATGAAACGTTTCGCCTACACAGTAGGATTCTTCAGTCAAATACAAAGGTTGCAGTAGTAATGAAATAAAGATGATGTAATCAGTCCATCAACCTTGGAGAAAAAAATATTTGAGGTGATCAGTCCCTCAGCCTGGAGAAGATTCAGCTCCATGATCTGGAACGACATGAAGCTGAAGCGTGAGTACGGAGTCTTAAATACTGTCGAAGATGAGGTGGAAGATCTCGAAGACGTTGTAGGGGATGGGATTCACTAGTGGAATTACGAAGGCAGGTCCATCTGGAATCCAACCCTTCTAGTTCTAGCCCTCTAATGGATCTTATCATCTCTCCTGTAAACATAAGAACATAAGAACATAAGAAAGGAGGAACACTGCAGCAGGCCTGTTGGCCCATACTAGGCAGGTCCTTCACAATCCGTCCCACTAACAGAATATTTGCTCAACCCAATTTTCAATGCTACCCAAGAAATAAGCTTTGATAATTCTATTTACTCATGTGCAAGTCCCACTCAAATCCAACCCCTCTCACTCGGGATAAAAGAGATTGTAAGAATTATAGGGGAATAAGTTTACTGAGTATACCAGGTAAAGTGTATGGTAGGGTTATTATTGAAAGAATTAGAGGTAAGACAGAGAGTAAGATTGCAGATGAGCAAGGAGGCTTTAGAGTGGGTAGGGATGTGTAGATCAAGTGTTTACATTGAATCATATAAGTGAACAGTATTTAGATAAAGGTAGGGAAGTTTTCATTGCATTTATGGATTTAGAAAAGGCATATGATAGTGGATAGGGAGCAATGTGGCAAATGTTGCAAGTGTATGGAATAGGTAGTAAGTTACTGAGTGTTGTAAAGAGTTTTTATGAGGATAGTGAGGCTCAGGTTAGGGTATGTGGGGAGAGGGAGATTACTTCCCGGTAAAAGTAGGTCTTAAACAGAGCATACGACACGCATGGCTTACGGAGGAAAGATTCTTTTCCACTTCCCCATGGACAATAGAGAAAATAAAAAGAACAAGAGCTATTAAGAAAAAGAAGAAAAACCTAGATGTGTGTATGTATATATATCCATGTGCATGCCTGTGTAGTGTGACCTAAAGTGTAAGTAAAAATAGCTAGATATACCTGTTATCCAGAATGTTTATGAGTCAGAAAAAAGACACCAGCAATCCTACCATCATGTAAAACAGTTTCAGGTTTCTGTTTCACAGTCACCTGGCAGGACGGTAGTACCTCCCTGGGTGGTTGCTGTCTACCAGCCTACTACCTCCCTACCAAGCATGTGTGAGCGTATTTGATAGGAGTGAATGGAGACAAATGGTTTTTAATACTTGACATGCTGTTGGAGTGTGAGCAAAGTAACATTTATGAAGGGATTCAGGGAAACCGGCAGGCCGGACTTGAGTCCAGGAGATGGGAAGTACAGTGTCTGCACTCTGAAGGAGGGGTGTTAATGTTGCAGTTTTATAACTGTAGTGTAAAGCACCCCTCTGGCAAGACAGTGATGGACTGAATGATGATGAAAGTTTTTCTTTTTCGGGCCACCCTGCCTTGGTGGGAATCGGCCGATGTGTTAATAAAAAAAAATAAAAAAAATAGATGGGGTTGTAAAAGAAGTAAATGCTAGGGTGTTAGGGAGAGGAGTGGGATTAAATTATGGGGAATTAAATGCAAAATTGGAGTTGACACAGTTACTTTTTGCTGATGATACTGTGCTTATGGGAGATTCTAAAGAAAAGTTGCAAAGGTTAGTGGACGAGTTTGGGAGGGTGTGTAAAGGTAGAAAGTTGAAAGTGAACATAGATAAGAGTAAGGTGATGAGGGTATCAAACGATTTAAATAAAGAAAAATTGGATATTACATTGGAGAGAGGGATTATGGAAGAAGTGAATGTTTTCAGATATTTGGGAGTTGACTTGTCAGCAGATGGGTTTATGAAGGATGAGGTTAACCATAGAATTAATGAAGAAAAAAAGGTGAGTGGTGCGTTGAGGTATCTGTGGAGACAAAAAATGTTATCCATGGAGGCAAAGAAGGGAATGTACGAAAGTATAGTGGTACCAAAATTAAGTGTTACTCATGTATCTTATTCATCAGCCCATTATCTAAAGATTAAACAGCCAGTCTTAATCTCTGTAGATATATATAAAAAACAAGTGTTTATTTTTGTTTTCCTCTCTAACCAACAGCCTGATCGATCAGGTTAGCAATCAGGAACGACCTGTCGGAAGTGACTATATGTAACCTTCCGCGTAATAATGTTGGTAAAATTGTCCTTTTACCTCACAACCTTCCGTATATAACGCGAGCCATCATCCAGTTGAATAGTTATCTCAAATTATTCCCTCATTTCTCCTTTCCCTTTCCTTAGTCCACGATTCTTTTCCCTTACTTTTCCCCTTTCCCCCTCTCACTTCGCCGCCTTACCCTATTCCTCCATCCCCACCCCTTCTCTCATCCCCCACACCTGTCAAAGGCCTTGTACACGTGACCCCACATCATTACCCTCCCCTTAATTAGTCATTTTAAAGTCATTTGTCTGGCGGTCAGCTGGTGTTACGACGTTAAATATTTCCAGTGTGTGTATGTGTGTGTGTGTGTGTGTGTGTGAGCGTGTGTGTGTGTGTTTGTGTGTGTATGTGTGTGTGTGTGTGTGTGTGTGTGTGCATGTGTGTGTGTGCATGTGTGTGTGTGTGCGTGTGTGCGTGTGTGTGCGTGTGTGTGTGTGTGTGCGTGTGTATGTGTCTCCTCTCAGATGTTACCAAGAGACTATAGATATTTACAATGCACTTATAAACAAGCTCTTCACTATTTATTTTTTGTATTTTTACGCGTTTATTAATTGTATATGATGATTATGATAATAATGATTAGGGTAAGACCTAACCCTACGACCCCCACAACCTCTGTTACCCAGGCGTCAGGAACCAACATTACATGGAAGCGAGAGAGAGAGAGAGAGAGAGAGAGAGAGAGAGAGAGAGAGAGAGAGAGAGAGAGAGAGAGAGAGAGAATTATTATTATAATTATCATGTGGGAGCGCTAAACTCGTAGGATTATACAGCGCCTGGGGGGGGGATGAAAGGCAATCAGTCTTAATTCAGGGAATTGGAGCACAGATCCTATTCCCTAGATCAAGAGCCCTTAACCAGCATCAAGGATCATCCCTGGAGGAGGGAGAGAGAGAGAGAGAGAGAGAGAGAGAGAGAGAGAGAGAGAGAGAGAGAGAGAGAGAGAGAGAGAGAGAGAGAGAGAGAGAGAGAGAGATTGTGTGTGTATATATGCAAATTCCCGTGATTCAATTTTCGACACATATACAAACTATCGTAAAGCGACGCCAAACTACTCGTAATAACACGCTCTTCGTTTCCGGTGTATCCAAGCAATGGTTTATACGGCATAAACGTGAAGGAAATTGTTAGCTGCTGAATTCCAGCCGTCTGGGTGACGGACTTCAGGGACTTGTGGAGTTGTTGTGTTATGGTTGTTATGGTTGGTTAGTGTGTGGGGGGGACGGGGGTTATGTCAGTGTGTAGGTGACGGATTACACACACTCAGTAGTGACCTAGTAGCGACCAGCCAAGAGGCGGGGCCAGGAGCCATGACTCGACCTCTGCAACCACAAATAGGTGAGTACACTTGCTCTCTCTCTCTCTCTCTCTCTCTCTCTCTCTCTCTCTCTCTCTCTCTGTTAGAGTTGTACAATAAAGTAGCAGCTTGGGCGGTATAATATAAACTAGGTAATCTAATGTGAAGGTATTCTTAATTGTGCATGTTAAATTGTGCATGTTAAATTGTGCATGTTAAATTGTGCATGTTAAATTGTGCATGTTAAATTGTGCATGTTAAATTGTGCATGTTAAATTGTGCATGTTAAATTTACTTGAACCAGCTAGTGAACCTGGCAACACTGTGTATAACAAACACTGCGTACAACAAACACTGTATATAACAAACACTGCGTATAACAAACACTGTGTTTAACATACACTGCGTATAACATACACCATTTATAACAAACACTGTGTATGACAAACGACACCGTTTATAACAAATACTGAGTATAACGAACACGGTTTATAACAAAAACTGTGCGTAACAAACGTTGTTTATAACAAACACTGTGCATAGCAAACATCGTTTATAAAAAAACACCGTTTACAACAAACACTGTGCACAAAAAACACCGTTTACAAGCATCTAGGTGTAACCGTCAAATACAAACGGTTCACTGTAACAAAAACATTATTACCATTATAAGTAAGCGATAAATCCGTAGGGAGTCAAACAGCTTCTGGGAACGGGAGTCAAACACATTTGGACCAAGGAAGGGTAGAATAGCTCTCATTCCTTGAATCAAGAGCGTCTCACCAGCATCAAAGGACCAACCTCCTGGTGTAGATTCTTTAAAGGGAAAAAAAAAGTGACCTTACTGTCGTCGCAAATCTGTTGTGCTGGACCTTTAACGATGTGAATTAAAGAGGGATTAGTATATGTTCATTAGAGATTTGGTATACATATTCATTAGGGATTAGCATATATTCATTAGGGATTAGTACATATTCATTAGGGATTAGTACATATTCATTAGGGATTAGTATTTATTCATTAGGGATTAGTATATATTCATTAGGGATTAGTATATTTTCATTAGGAGTTAGTAGATATTCATTAGGGATTTGCATGTATTCATTAGAGTATATATTAGGTATATATATATATATATATATATATATATATATATATATATATATATATATATATATATATATATATATATATATATATATATATATAATTAGGAATTAACTATATATTCATTAGGAATTAGGTATATATATTCATTACTGGAAGAAATTATATTTTTCTACTATGTAATGTGAAAACTGCTTTAATTAATACTACACGTATTTATGGCGACTAGATGATGATGTTTGGGAAGGGTTGCCAGGGAGGCGAGGCGGCTGGCAACTATGAACTTGTAAAACACGGTTGGTGTATTTCGGCCTGCCATTGGAACACCATTGGAACACCATTGGAACACCATTGGAACACCATTGGAACACCATTGGAACACCTTTGGAACACCATTGGAACACCATTGCGTAAAGAAGAAAAAGGGTTTTGCTTCAGCGCTGAAAGATGAACATTCAGCTCTGGTGTAGTGCTGTGTGTGTGTGTGTGTGTGTATATGTGTGTATGTACTCACCTAGTTACTCACCTAGTTGTGGTTGCAGGGGTCGAGACATAGCTCCTGACCCCGCCTCTTCACTGGCCGCTACTGGGTCACTCTCCCTGCGCCATGAGCTTTATCATACCTCTTCTTAAAGCTGTGTATGGCACCTGCCTCCACTACATCGCTTCCCAAGCTATTCCACTTCCCGACTACTCTGTGACTGAAGAAATACTTCCTAACATCCCTGTGATTCATCTGAGTCTTCAACTTCCAACTGTGTCCCCTTGTTGCTGTGTCCCATCTTCGGAACATTCTGTCTCTGTCAACCTTGTCAATTCCTCTCAGTATTTTATATGTCGTTATCATGTCCCCTCTATCTCTCCTGTCCTCCAGTGTCGCCAGGTCGATTTCCCTTAACCTCTCCTCGTAGGACATACCCCTTAGCTCCGGGACTAGTCTTGTTGCAAACCTTTGCACTTTCTCTAGGTTCTTTACGTGCTTGGATAAATGTGGGTTCCAAACTGGTGCTGCATACTCCAATATGGGCCTAACGTACACAGTGTACAGGGTCCTGAACGATTCTTTATTAAGATGTCGGAATGCTGTTCTTAGGTTTGCTAGGCGCCCGTATGCTGCAGCAGTTATTTAGTTGATGTGTGTGTGTGTGTTTGTGTGTGTGTGTCAGTTTTCTCTCTCTGCATCTGTTATTTTTTTTACACAGGGTTTTACCTTAGGTTTAGTTCTCCCCCTTTTTCTCTCTCCTTTCTCTCTCTCTCTCTCTCTTCTCTCTCTCTCTCTCTCTCTCTCTCTCTCTCTCTCTCTCTCTCTCTCTCTCTCTCTCTCTCTCTCTCTCTCCTGGAAGAACAAACCATAAATTAATAAGAAAAAATCCTTGCCAAATTATAGAGGCCAGAAAGGCTTATACATAGTATATTAGACAAGTGTCTCGTCCATCGCCCAGCCTGGCAAGGAGAATGTACCCTGTGTGCTATTACACTCATTTAGGAATATTTAAAAGTCGAGAATGTGGTAAGGGGATTTATGCTTTGCCTAATATCTTCCTGTTTGTGGAAAGCTTGAATAAATCATTGTTTTTTGTCATGCCGTAAAGGGATTGAAATTCATAATTCCAGTCGTGGGTTTAAATGAAGGGACTGGAACCCATTCGCTGGCATGGGATCATCAGGATTGGAACCATTTAATGCCAGTCAGGGGATCACCAGAAGGATTGGAACTCATAATCACAACCATGGGGTCAGGTGGAGGGATTGAAATCTATAATCCCTATCATTAGTTCAGCAAATACTCTATTATTATTATTATTATTATTATTATTATTATTATTATTATTATTATTATTATTATTATTATTATTATTATTAGTAGTAGTAGTAGTAGTAGTAGTAGTAGTATTAATTATTATTATTATTATTATTATTATTATTATTATTATTATTATTATTATTATTATTATTATTATTATCATTATTATTTTTGTTATTATTATTATTAATCAGCTGAAATGGTAGCAAACCTGGCAGCTGGCAGTGGGTGTATCATCAATGAACTGGTACCTTCAATGAACTGGTACCTTCAATGAACTGGTACCTTTCAAAATATGTTCCTGACTCTTGTTGAAAATTACTCTTAACCCGCTCCTACTTTTTTTTCAGAGCGTTACATTTGTCAGAAACTCTAGGCAAATCTCCCATTTTGTTCATGCAATAATCTTCGTTCAAAATGAAAAAGGCCCTGGCTTCAGAGACCTTCGTAATGTGCATACCTGTGTCCTCTCCAAATTAATTCCTCATAAGCTTAGGTTATTTTCTTTTTTATGTTTCGCAAAACTGGATACATCCGCAGTGTGCTGCCATCCAATTCTATGTGATGGTTACACTGTGGAAATAAAAGCTGACTGTTACTCTGTGTCGTAGTCCATCACACACACTTAGTTGTGCATGAATGGTAAATAATGCAGACAAGATGAAGAATTATCCACATGTGCAACGTCTACAAATTAAGAAGATACCCAGATGTTACACTTGTGTCTAATTCTTCACACATACTTAGTGTTGCAATCCGTCAGTCTGAGGTGGTAGAGGTCAGTGGGACAGTGAGGACATCGTCAAGTACTCCATCAGAGGTTCATCAGCTACGGGAACTGTAAAGTTTCGGTTCCAGCAGAACTGGAGTTACTATTACCCGGGAATTACCGTCTCCCCATCATCACAGAACGGGAGCAAGAGAAATTATACATGAAGACTGAGGGGTAAAGAAAAAGAAGGGAGGTTAGGAGGAGGGTGAGATCAATTTAGAGGACATAATATAATAGAGTGCATACTTTAACATAACAATGCAGAGTCATAATATACCTAAGAATACATTCTGGTAAATTATGAATAATAATTAAAGTTCGTGTTACAAAGATACATTAACTAGGCTTATGTTGCAGCAAGGAGATATTAACCAGGCTTATGCAGATGTTGATATCCTCTCTCGAGAGACAGATAGAGGTTCCCAAAACAGTTAAAAACTTTAGCGATTTCCACATCATTTGTGTCAGCGTTAAATGCGAACTAAGACCAAACTCTAGCACCCATCTTGTGCTCTAATCAAGTTGTTCGTCAGGCAAATTTACGACAAAACCAGAATTTGCATACCTCGTCTCCTCGCTGTTGCTAACACGAGACTGTAAATAAGTTCAATGTTTCCAGATCATATTTATTCGGGACGTTCTGGATTTCTATTATCCGTATTGCACAATATTTCAGGAAGCGCCGAGCGTGTGTGTGTTATTAGGCGGAAGAAGTGAGAGGTTGGAGTCTCTGTCCACTCATCTGTAATACTTGAACTGGTTGGTCCATTACCGAGGGACATCTTCCTGGAGACGATGTCAGGTAGAGTGGACTCTTAGTAACGTGCTTGTGTTTTCCACCTTGGGTCACCTCATGAATATTGCAGTCTGCTAAAGAGAATTGCACTAACCTTATTCCCGAGATTTCTTCGCCCTGCCTACACACACGCACACACACACACTCGACCCCTGCAACCACAATTAGGTGAACACACACAAACATACGTGTGTGTGTGTGTGTGTGTGTGTGTGTGTGTGTGTGTGTGTGTGTGTGTGTGTGTGTGTGTGTGTGTGTGTGTGAGTATGTGTGGCTTCAAGAAAAAAATGGTGAAACTTCTCCTCTGGGCTGTTTGAAGAGTCTAGCAGTATATAAAAAAAAGACTGCAGATTGCACTTTAAATATGAGTTCCGAACTTTATAAGCTAGGTATTCACTACAAACGCTGACCACTACATCACACAGGATCTTGGGAGAGAAATGAGATTTCTAAGAAGATTGACTTTCAAGATTCGCCAAAGAAAAAAAAAAAAGGTTTATATTAACTACATTTTACTAAGACGAAGCACATGTTAGTCTGCATGCTCCATTTAATGAACCCATCGCCTAACACCTGAGAAGAAAGAAAACAAATACATCAGTGAGACTCTTAATTTAGGCGCATAACTCACGCGCGTAATTTACCAACATAACTTATCCAACTAATCTCCCTACTACTCAGTGTGTGGCGGTCCTTGGCTTCTTGGTGAACCATCACATCCAGACAGGTTGACGTTTTGACGGGGCTGACGAGTGAAATTTGACAGAAGTGACCGAGGTGACGCCTGCTGCTCCCACCGTCCCACTAAAAGCACACGTTAATGGTTTCTTGGATTGTTTTAAGTGGAGGCGCGACTAATGTAATGCACACAATGTGGAGTACACAGGCTGGGCATGTTGGGCCGGGCATCCTGGTGTCTCGTAAATTATGCCCGCCAGACAAAAAAGGGAGAGGGGAAAAAACAGCCATTCGTTAGTGGCTGGTGGAAGTTATGACTTCCTGCTGCTGCCCCTCCTTCTTCTCACCCCCCCTCCTTCTTCTTCATCTTCCTCATCACTCCCTTCTTCATCCCTTCTTCACCCTTTTCTCCTTCACCCCCTCCCTTTTCAACCCTCCCCGTTCATACCTTCCCCCCAACCGTCCCATCATTTTCACTCCCTCACTCTCACCCCCTCCTTCAAGACCTTCACTTCACCCCCTCGTTTGTTTCCTACTCCTTCAACTCCTCATCCCTAAATACACTTGTGTGTCTCCGATCCAGCACCTTGAAGTCCTTTTTACTTCGAAACAAAAAAAAAAAATAGATAAAAAAAATCGCTTGTGT
Organism: Cherax destructor; assembly: GCA_009830355.1. Lineage (NCBI taxonomy): Eukaryota > Metazoa > Arthropoda > Malacostraca > Decapoda > Parastacidae > Cherax > Cherax destructor. The sequence goes on from WNWK01000845.1 coordinate 233,675, forward strand.
TTACTTGTGTATTGTTTAGTGTATCTCTTCTGCCCTGTTCAGGGCAGAAGAGATATCAGAGCTGGAACAGATACAGAAATAATTTACTCGCTGGAGCAAAAGAGAGAGCGATACACAATTTAATATCGGTCCTTAACATGTACTCGCTGGAGTAAAGGAGAGAGAGAGATACGCAATTACATATTCTTGGAATGTCTTTGAGGGCTTAATTCCAAATTAGCATACTGCCATAATAACATTTTAGAGTGAGAGATATGGGGAAAAATGTCAAATACTCCTAGTGAAAAGCAAGGGCGTCGTGGGCACAATAAGAGAATATAATAGTAATATCAGTTGTTCCAAACTTTAACATATTATCAGAAGCTATCAGAAACACTGCTGGGACAAGTGAAGGAGTCTTCAAGAGGAAACTGTACAAGTATCTACGACAAGTGCCTTATCAATCAGGCTGTGATGGATTTGAGAGTCAAAGGGTCGACGGAAATAACAGCCTGGTTGACGAGGCAAGCACCAAAGAAGCCTTGCCCTGGGCCGGGCTGCGTGAGTAGACAATCTCTGGAAACCCGTCAAAGGTACCACAAACACTCTCTCGTCCCGACACAGCCAAAGAAGCCAGGAACCATTAAGCGATGGTCAGTCTGAAAAGGTTGGGCCAAGAGCTGAGCCTCGACCCCTGACAATGCAATTCAGTGAGTAGACACACGCAGGGTAACTTGTTATTCAGTAGTCAGCGTTCAGTACACAGCAGAGAGGTGTCCGGGATTCGAGTCTAAAGAAACGCGATATGTATTGGATAAGTCTCCTAACACCTGCCGCCCTTGTTCATTTATCAATAAAAAGGTGCCAGGTGTTAATCAGCTCGTGGTGCGTAATGTGCAAAAATAGCAAAAAAAAAGAAGCAAATGCTTACTCCAGAGCAGCTGGAAGGATTCCGTGTGACTTTAGGTTAATACAGCGAAAGGAATGTATTAATGACCATCCTGTGAGGGTGTTAGGTAAAGTATAGGCTCACAATGTAGTGAATTTAATGTACATGATTGTGCCATTTTATGAAAGCAATAAAATATAGTCCTTAGGTGTACCCTCTAATATACCCATGTATCCCCTTCATGAGAAGTGCCTCGATGGCGGTAAAGGGCTCTTCTCCCAAGAAACTAGAGCTAGCCTTTATTTCTCTAATTAAACCTGACTTCCTCCCGTTCCCCAGGTGTTGCATATCCCGTACGAGATTAGTGTTTCACATGAATATTAAAATGTAATAATACATCAACTCATTTACATATACACCTAAATATGTATCACACATTGTTATCCACATTAAGATATGTTCATTTGCATAAATGTTTTACTCATCTTAGACTCTATTCTTAATTGTCACATATTTTCCATGTGACTCTAACATTATGCACTAACATTCGTATCCTCCTTGACAGCATTCAGTGACAACAGTGCCAGCTGGAACTATAATGTAACGTGACCCTGAGGTGACTCAGTCCTATGATGCTCCATCACAGGGAAGATCACAAGGATTGGGACTTAGCCCACTAGCACCATTTCATCTCTGTAGGATCAAAGACCCTTGGCTCATGGGGAAAATATGCCATGGGTTTCCTCAAGGAGCTGGGTTCTAGGTTCATGGAGACCAACGGAGACCCGAGGGCTGCCACCTTTCTCTTCCAGCGCCTCAGTGTGGCAATCCAGAAAGGTAACGCCTGTTGCATCTTGGGATCCCCACCGCAATCTGAGGAGCTCGAGGAGCTCCACGACTTAAATTTAGTTTCCATCAATGACAATTCTGCATACATGGAAATCTTCACCTCAAGTACTTTCACAAGTCTCCATGCTTCATCAGGAACTATGCATTGTTGCAAGAGTAGCAACAGGTGAAACGATGGGAAGTGTTCTCAGAGTTTCTCTCACAGTCACTGTCTTGCCAGAAGTATGCTGATATCCTAGTGCAGATGACCCTCCGATATGAAACATTCTCACCCTCTCTGAGTGCAGGCACTGTACTGCCATCTCTATTACTCGAGTCCGGCAAACCGGTTTCCCTGAATCTCTTCATAAATGCTGCATTGCTTTCACTCCCACAGCATAAGTCATAAAAACCACTCTCTCTGCTCTCTTCAATCTAACACTCTCACAGCAGCCACTTTAAGCCCCTAGCACTCAAAATCTTCTTTACCACCTCCTTGCAACATATCCTTGGGATGACCTCTACCTCTTCTTCCTTCTGCTCTAGTTTTATACCGTCTTAGTCATCCTATTTTGCTCCATCCTATCTGAATGCCCATATCTGCCTATCTATCTTTCTATCTATCACTCTATCTACCTATCTCTCTATTTATCGATCAATCTTTCTATTTCTCTATCAAATTTATCTATCTATTTATCTAAGTAAATACATACAATACACATATACATATTCATACATATACACAGTATTCCATGACGACATATGTTTCTTTAACGTTGTGTCATTGCCTTGTTAGAAGGAAGTCTTTCAAACTCCCGTAGCCACTAAACCCGTAGTGCAATGTTTGACTTGCTCACTGCAATGAAATCTGTACTAAAATATATATAAACAGATGCATCTCTTGTCGCCATAGTTTCTCTTTTTTTTTTTCCTCTTTCTCTACCCTGTCTCTCTTCCTCACCTCATAGCGTCTCCATCACCCCTGCAGTCTCTGCCCCCACCTACGACCCACCTACGACCCACCTACGCGTGTCGATCTAAATTATAATTCTTGGCCAGCTCACAAACAAACCCAATTTACGACTTGAGCACCGGAGTGACGCTCGGGCCATTTAGACAAAGCCGCAGTTAATTTTAGGCCGGTTAACCAGCGTCACTTGGGGTCCCATGGGTTAACGACCACCATAAAGGGTGTACGGTTACTAATTAGAGGGGGGAAGGGGAGTTGTTGGGAGGGGTGAGGGAGGAAGGGGGTTATGGGGTTGGGAGTGAAAGAGAAAGGGAGGCGTGTGCAAAGCAGAGTTCAATGCATTCTTGTTTATATCTTGTATTAGTCGTAGTAATGATTGGAGGCCTGGGATGATGGTGAAGGTAGTGGTGATGGTTGTGGTGATAGTGAAGGTGGCGATGGTTGTGGTGGTAGTGATGGTGCTGGTAGTAGAGGTAACAACGTTAACGAATAATAGACCACAGAGCAATATTATACAGTGTAGTGGAAAAGAGAAAGATGGTTTGCTGAGCAGGAGCAAGGAGTGAGGTCGGTCTAAGACTTTAAGAGGGTTATCTTAAACTCGAAGCTGTGACCTGTGTTAGACACGAAGCTGTGACATTTATTAGACACGAAGCTGTGACCTTTATTAAACACGAAGCTGTAACCTGTGTTAGACACGAAGCTGTGACCTGCGTTAGACACAAAGCTGTGACTTGCGTTAGACACGAAGCTGTGACCTACTTTAGACACGAATTTTTTCAATGGGTCAATTTTCCCTTTTTTCCAGCAATCTTAATAGTTTCCACTGAGGTCTTTCACTAGGGCCGATTCTCACCTCCAGTTTAAGGGTTTCAAACCAGGTATTCCAGCAAGGGAGAGGATTCCTCTCCCGGGATTTTAGTCAGTAATGAAGCCAAATGTGAGACTCATGTCACGTTGGTCAATATTCACAGACTAGCAAAAACCTTGAGATTCCACGATCTAAATTAATATACTTGACACTACGTGGCAAAAATCGCTCTTAATTTTCACCCTAAATGGTCAGGACATTTAACCCTTCTTACCTCTCTCTCTTCTTGTCTACCCACAACCGATTTTTGTTCTACTGTTCTCTTCAACACTAGCACTAACTCATTTCATTCTTGCCATCCCTATCACGGCCCTACAAGAAAGTAAACCATAACTGCTTTTAAAATGTGTACACGTATTGTATACAATGTACATTTTAAATCGTGTATATTTATCATTTTTACTTTTTATTACGAAATCCATTTATTTTAGAATAATATCACAAAATTAATTACGAAATCGTAATCATAGTCTCTGCTTGACTTGGAGGATACTTTTAAAGTAAGTATAATCTTTAGTGAGTTTATATATATATATATATATATATATATATATATATATATATTTTTTTTTTTTTTAACACATCGGCCGATTCCCACCAAGGCAGGGTGGCCCGAAAAAGAAAAACTTTCATCATCATTCACTCCATCACTGTCTTGCCAGAAGGGTGCTTTACACTACAGTTATAAAACTGCAACATTAACACCCCTCCTTCAGAGTGCCGGCACTGTACTTCCCATCTCCAGAACTCAAGTCCGGCCTGCCGGTTTCCCCGAATCCCTTCATAAATGTTACTTTGCTCACACTCCAACAGCACGTCAAGTATTAAAAACCATATGCCTCCATTCACTCCTATCAAATACGCTCACACATGCTTGCTGGAAGTATAAGCCCTCGCACACAAAACTTCCTTTACCCCTCCCTCCAACCTTTCCTAGGCCGACCCCTACCCCGCCTTCCCTCCACTACAGATTTATACACTCTCGAAGTCACTCTGTCTCGTTCCATTCTCTCTACATGTCCAAACCACCTCAACAACCCCTCCTCAGCTCTCTGGACAATCGTTTTGGTGATCCCGCACCTCCTCCTAATTTCCAAACTCCGAATTCTCTGCATTATATTCACACCACACATTGACCTCAGACATGACATCTCCACTGCCTCCAGCCTTCTCCTCGTTGCAACATTCATCACCCATGCTTCACACCCATATAAGAGCGTTGGTATAACTATACTCTCATACATTCCCTCTTTACTTCCATGGACAAGGTTCTTTGTCTCCACAGACTCCGAAGTGCTCCACTCACCCTTTTTCCCTCATCAATTCTATGATTCACCTCATCCTTCATAGACCCATCCGCCGACATGTCCACTCCCAAATATCTGAATACATTCACCTCCTCCATACTCTCTACCTCCAATCTGATATCCAATCTTTCGTCACCTATTCTTTTTGTTATCTTCATCACCTTACTCTTTCCTATATTCACTTTCAATTTTCTTCATTTACACACCCTACCAAATTCATCCACCAACCTCTGCAGCTTCTCTTCAGAATCTCCCAAAAGCACAGTGTCATCAGCAAAAGCAACTGTGACAACTCCCACTTTGTATTTGCTTCTTTATCTTTTAGCCCAACACCTCTTGCCAAGACCCTCGCATTCACTTCTCTTACAACCCCATCTATAAATATATTGAACAACCACGGTGACATCACACATCCTTGTCTAAGGCCCACTTTTACTGGGAAATAGTCCCTTCCCTCCTACACACTCTAACCTGAGCCTCACTATCCTCATAAAAACTCTTCACTGCTTTCAGTAACCTTCCTCCTATTCCATACACCTGCAACATCTGCCACATTGCCCCCTATCTACCCTATCATACGCCTTTTCCAAATCCATAAATGCCACAAAAACATCTTTACCCTTATCCAAATACTGTTCACCTATATGTTTCACTGTAAACACTTGGTCTACACACCCCTACCTTTCCTAAAGCCCCTTGTTCATCTGCTATCCTGCTTTCTGTTTTACTCTTAATTCTTTCAATAATAACTCTACCATACACTTTACCAGGTACACTCAACAGACTTATTCCCCTATAATTTTTGCACTCTCTTTGTCCCCTTTGCCTTTATACAAAGGAACAATACACGCTCTCTGCCAATCCCTAGGTACCTTACCCTCTTCCATACATTTATTAAATAATAGCACCAACGACTCCAAAATTATATCCCCACCTGCTTTTAACATTTCTATCTTTATCCCATCAATCCCAGCTGTCTTACCCCTTTCATTCTACCCACTGCCTCACGAACTTCCCCTACACCCACAACTGGCTCTTCCACACTCCTACAAGATGTTATTCCTCCTTGCCCTACACACGAAATTACAGCTTCCCTGTCTTCATCAACATTTAACAAATCCTCAAAATATTCTCTCCATCTTCCCGATACCTCTAACTCTCCATTTAATAACTCTCCTCTCCTATTTTTAACTGTCAAATCCATTTGTTCTCTAGGCTTCCTCAACTTATTAATCTCATTCCAAAACTTTTTCTTATTTTCAACAAAATTTGCTGATAACATCTCACCCACTCTCTCATCTGCTCTCTTTTACATTGCTTCACCACTCTTTTAACCTCTCTTTTCTCTCCATATACTCTTCCCTCCTTGCATCACTTCTACTTTGTAAAAACCTCTCATATGCTAACTTTTTCTCCCTTACTACTCTCTTTACATCATCATTCCACCAATCGCTCCTCTTCCCTCCGCACCCACTCGCCTGTAACCACAAAGTTCTGCTGAACACTCTAACACTACATTTTTAAATCTACCCCATACATTTTCGACCCCATTGCCTACACTCTCACTAGCCCATCTATCCTCCAATAGTTGTTTATATCTTACCCTAACTGCCTCCTCTTTTAGTTTATAAACCTTCACCTCTCTTTTACTTACTGATTCTATTTTCCTTGTATCCCATCTACCTTTTACTCCCACTGTAGCTATAACTAAAAAGTGATCTGATATATCTGTAGCCCCTCTATAAACATGTACATCCTGAAGTCTACTCAACAGTCTTTTATCTACCAATACATATATATATATATATATATATATATATATATATATATATATATATATATATATATATATATATATATATATATATATAGGCACCTTACCTCATGTTCAGATATTTGGATGTCCAGTAGGTGTACCCTAGCCTGAAGCTGCGTGTGTTTTCTTAAGTCCATCTGCTACCAATACCAATATTCATTGGAAATGGGACGTAATCAAATTTGTTTTGAGGAAGGGGAAGGTAGCTCCAGTTCCTGGGACCCAGAGCCCCTTGCCCACATCAAGGTATCAGGTTGCTTTTCCGTGCCCCGTTGCATACCTGAATGCATTTCCGCTTCACGTTGCGTTCCTAATATATATTTACGTTTCGCATCGCATATCTGGTTCTATTTCTGTGCCACGTTACGGACCTGGAGACATGTAGGGGTCATGGACCGAGCCGCGGGGGCGTCGACCCCCCGAACACCCTCCAGGTAGGGCAGCGAGGTGCTGGCGGTGGGCCATCTTTGCGGTCATAGTTCTCACGAGCTTCTTGATTTGCTCCAGATGAGGTGGCACATTGATGTCTCTCTGACGCTATTTTGTGGCCTTCCTGGCAGCCTTATCTGCTGGATCGTTGTAGGCGACGACAGTGTGGCTTGGTATCCAGTTGATCACCCCCACCCTCTCCTCTCCTGTCGCCCCTGGCTTTAGTAATTAGGAGGTCCTCTGCAGGGAGGTGCTAGGAGGATGAAGGAGGTTCTCTGCAGGAAGGAGCTAGGAGTATGAAGGAGGTTCTCTGCAGGAAAGAGCTAGGAGTATGAAGGAGGTTCTCTGCACGAAGGAGCTAGGAGTATGAAGGAGGTTCTCTGCACGAAGGAGCTATGAGGATGAAGGAAGTTCTCTGCAGGAAGGAGCTATGAGGATGAAGGAGGTTCTCTGCAGGAAGGAGCTAGAAGGATGAAGGAGGTTCTTTTCAGGAATATGCTAGGAATATGAAGGAGGTTCTCTGCAGGAAGGAGCTATGAGGATGAAGTAGGTTCTCTGCAGGAAGGAGCTTGGAGTATGGAGGAGGCTCTCTGATGGAAGGTGCTGGGAGTGTGACGGAGGTTCTTTGCAGGGAGGTGCTATGCGTATGGAGGTTCTCTGCAGGGAGAAGCCAGGAGTGTGTGAGACTGTGTAGGAGGTCCTCTGTGGAATGAGGCTTGTAAGAAGACACAGCGCGCTGGCTTAGCGTGCGCTTGCATACTTGAGAAAAAACAATGTCGTGTGTTTTACAGATTTTCAAGACGTAGCAAGCTGTTTAAGTCTTCTGAGCACCGTCAAGAAAATCTGCAGAGTTATAGGTGATAAGCTGATGGATTTGAACTGGAGCATTTTGTCTCTGGATTATTAAAATCATTTCGAGGAATAGCTTTGAAATGTTAGTATATTAGATTTAACAGTGTGGCTCGTGACACATTAAAACAAACAGGCACGTTCAGTGGCTTGCGCCTCCCCTATCCTCTATAGGGTCCTCCTCCTATCCCCTTTTCCCCAAACCCCGCCGCTCCCTTGCCTATCCTGCCCCCTCTCCTTCCCTGACCACGCCTTCCCTTACCTCACACACAACATATCATAAAATTTTCATCAAAGACTCCTGGCAATAACTAACTGGGTGGACTTCCTTTATCTGTGTCAATTTGAGTCCACTTTACTCCCTGTGTAACGAGAACAAAGTCTGGCGGCTGCGTTGTAGGACACGCAATGCTTCTCTTATCCTCCCTCCCCCTTCCCTTACTTCTCCCATTTCCTCCCCCTTACCCCCTGCCATTTCCCTAACTCCTACCATTCTCTCCTCTTTTCCATTTCTCCCTCCCCTCCTTCTCTCCAGTCGCACCCACCTCCCTACCCACTACCGTCTATGCTTCCGCTTCCTTCATTTCCTACCTTCCCCCCTTCCCATTTTATATACCCCTTCCCTTAGAACACGTCAGGATGACATAACCTTCCCGCACAATATCCTGAACTGGAGCAGCACACTCGCACAAGCAAATCTATAACACTTAAGTGTGGAATTTCACACCGTGGTGTAAACACACAGCTCGCTCACTATTTACACTCAAGTTTAATTTTTAATGAAATTTCACCAATTTCTTTTTGCACTTAGATGAACACACCGAGTTGGATCAGTGTCTGCACTTAGGTTTTAATTATAGCAAAGGTCACACCTAGGTGTTACCTCACAGACCTGCACCCAACAACAATATTTTTTTCATGCACATATAAGCCGCATTTAGAAGACTGAAACTTACGACGACGTTTCGGTCCGACTTGGACAATTATTATTTTTCACTTATTTTCTGTTTTTAAATACTTCGTTCATTCCTATAGCCAATCGGTGAAAAAAAAACAGGAGGCACCAGAGGCGCGGTTAGAAACATCAATTTACGAACATTTATTTACAAAGCCAGTAGGTGGGTTAAGCCCTCGCTCTTTTTCTCTCCCCTCGTGAGGTTACTCTCCCTAAACCTATTCTTCGTAACCCATCTCATCTTCCACGCTCAACCCCTTGCTTCCAGGATCTTTTCTTTACCTTAAGCTAACTAGATAGCTATTTATAAAGCACTCTCCAATTAATTTATTTTTATCATTATAATTATATTTAATAATATAATTATAATGATAATGGGAGGTGCTGAGGTAGTATAACAGCTCCTAGCCCGTAAATTCAACAGTTGAGAAGAAAAGGGGGATGGGGGTGGCACTATATGCCGGCTTTCTCTGCGATCAGTGTTGTTGTGCCAGGGAAAGCTGACGTGTGGTGTCCAGGTCGTAGTCAGAGTGTCTACTTGGAGGGTATTCCAGGGATCAACGCCCCCGCTGCCCAGTCCACGACCAGGCCTCCCGGTGGATCAGGGTCTGGTCAACCAGGCTGTTACTGCTGGCCGCACGTAGTCCAACGTACGAACTACATCCCGGCTGATCCGGCACCGACTTTAAGTATCTGTCCAGCTCCCTCTTGAAGGCAGCCAGGGGTCCTATTGGTAATTCCCCTTATGCTTGGTGGGAGGCTGTTGAACAGTCTTGGGCCCCGTGTGTGGTTCGAGAACGTGGATTGGGAAGTTGTCCACGCTGCACTTTCTTTGGATTATCTCTCTGCCAAGATATTTACCAGGTGAGTCGCAGGTTATTACAAAAAGCTAAGTACCATTTGAATTCAAGTTGAAACTAAAGCTTGTAAAAAGTTATTCAGCAAGAGTTAGTAGTTACTGCCATAAGTAGGAGAGTTATGTAGTAATATATAATTATTTAAAGTAAGAAACATGACATTTTCTTTAAAAGAATTATGTGGAAAGAGTTAAAAAATTTAAGTGTGCCTATTTATGATAACCATCCAGTCTTCTTTCAGAATAGGTACATTTAACATGTGGGAGGATGACTCACAGTGGGTGGGAGGATGACTCACAGTCACAATGGGTGGGAGGATGAATAAGACATATGCGCAACATTTTGGTATCTTTATTACCTAACTTCTCGCCTGACTTCTTTAATCGAATCCGGAGCGGACAAATATACAGGAGACAGTTGAAGAAGAAAACAGTGTTGACTCCCTCAGCCTGGATGGAAGTGGAGATTTGGTAGAGTTTCGGCGAATTTGATGTAATCAGTTGCGATCCGAGTGGAGAGTGGGAAGCTCCAGCATCAAGGGGATGCTGATAAATTCCTTTTGATGGTTATGTTCACTTCCATAACTCGGGAATACTTGCTGTCGGTGGACGACACAGACTCCACCCCACGTGATGGTGGGGCCCCCGGGGCACGCTTCAAGGCATACACGTCCCCTTGGTAGCGAGAGAACTCGGGTACCTCGGTGACCCACAGGGTATTCCTGCGGCAGAAGAACACCAGCTGGAGGCACTGGTCCGCTGAGTTGGTGAGCAACACTGCCCCGAGGAACCGTCCTTTGAGGAGGGCCTCGCCGCTCAGCGTCGGGTCTGGCTCCTCGTAATCCACCTTGCTCCTGCTGCTGCTGCTGCTCTTATGGTCAGGGTGACTGCTTCAGTTGGGTGCATCCACACACCGACGACTGAGCACCTGTGTTTGGAGCACTTCGAAACCTCCGCCCTACTTCCCAACACAACCAGAGTCCAAATCAATAAAATATTCATGCCGAATTATATTTTGAGTCTTTTAGGAAACGATTTGTGCAATATATCCTGAGATTTTTTTTAAGTTACTCAACAGGACGATACCAACTTGTGCTCCTGTGTGTGTGTGTGTGTGTGTGTGTGTGTGTGTGTGTGTGTGTGTGTGTGTGTGTGTGTGTGTCCTCCCGGCAGTTCAGCACTTGGTGCTTCCAACTCCTCTACTATACACTTTACGAGCCGACATTCCTGGTAAGTATTTATGTAATAGCCACTACAGAACACTTCTGTGTCGGGAATGTACCTGCGTCACTCGGGTTTAAAACGAACTGGTTTATAATTAGATTTTAGAATAATGCCAGAAAAAAAAAACCGAGACAACCTGCATAGCGTAACTTAACTCCTAACACTGTATCAACATACTGAAGAATACTTACGTTAGTTTTAAGACTTATCGACTGCATCAGAATCATTAAGGCAGCAATTTATCCATACACGAACATCAAAAATACTTTAATCCCTAAAATATGGGTTAAATTAAACTCTCGGCGCATATACAGTACACTGAGTGTATACACTAAGCGCCTCTTAGTGTATACACTAAGCGCCTCTTAGTGTATACACTCCGCCTGAATAGCATTCAGCCTCACTATAAGTCTTCCGTATAATACTGGATTATATAAAGGCTGTGCGTGCTTGAGTCTCTCGCTGCTATAATGTCACCTCATCGAGTAATTTTATTATTTATGACTATCATCATTTTAACTTTTTAATCACCCGCTTCGTTACGGCCATAAACGTATCTAATATTGTAATACATTTTCTTGAAATAACCTGATAAGCATTGTATATTTGATTTTGTTCCCATTCTATTCTCAAGACAACACACTCAACGGCCAATTGGGTGTTTAGGCCACAAAAGAGCAATCCTCTGGAGGTATGGGTCAGTAGGCCTACTGCAATACTATATTTTTCTTTTAATCTTCTTCTGGGAGGTATTTTGTTTGTCAGGTAACATGGCAATGTCTCCTGACGCTGGTCTTGGCCAGCTGACGAAGCGTCTGAGTTGCGTCTCTGTGCTGTGTATCACCAGTGATTAGGCAACCACTTTCGTACTGGTACTGAATACCCGTGGGCATCCACCTACCAGTGTTATATAACACTCGTAGATAAGGAATCGCTGCTTTTACCGGTTAGAAGTCACTGGCTTTCTGGTAAGCCATCAACCACTGGCTTACCGAAGCTCGGGTTTTTCCACCTAATTTATAAAAATGATATAACGCGTTTTTTGCGTCCTTGAAAATGATGTTATGTTCTTACATGTTGACCTTTATCAGCTGACGACTGTAGCGTTGCTTCCAGTAATAGACATAAACAGCTGAGCCATCCACCAGGACTTTTACACCAACAGACTCACGAGTTATTTAGAATAATAATATTTTCTCATTAATTCGATTCACCATCTTATTGTTCCCCTTTTTTTTTTTTGCCGTCATAGTTTGCTACATAATACGGACCCATAAAGAAGCAGGATGCGTGTTCATGGCTCCTTAATCTTGTGTCGGATAATCAAGATTATTCAACTCCCCTTTTTGTTTAGAGTTATGAATGCCTGAGAGAGAGAGAGAGAGAGAGAGAGAGAGAGAGAGAGAGAGAGAGAGAGAGAGAGAGAGAGAGAGAGAGAGAGAGAGAGAGAGAGAGAGAGACCGTATTTATTTGCTTACTTGTTAAATATATGGTTTCTACTGTAACCTACCCTAACGTAACTGAAAAGCATACAGGCATTACAGGGTTAATCAGCGACCAGTTAACCGAAGACTGCGTCTGTGACTGAAGCTGCCAGTGAGGAATATCAAGCTATACAATTAAGTTTCAGTAACTTGTTCGCATGACCGACGGGAAGTAATGGGTGACAGCACAAAGCTTTTGTCTAATATTAAAGCCCTTATTTTGAACATGTAAATTTAATGCATCAGTTTCTTATAACACGACTGCTTTAGTTTATGTCCTTCAGACCACAGAGTCCAGCAAGGCCAAGTCCGTGGTCTCTGCTGAGTCCGTGGCCCGCCAGAGGTCCACTGGCGGGCCATTTGCCACAGTAACAACAACTAACAACAACAATTGTTTAATGTGACATTTAACAGTAATAATAGCTCATTTATAACACTACGTTAGTTATGTTTGGGCCATATTATAAGTGAAGAATCACGATACTACAGATGTAACAACAATTTATAAGTGTCTCACAAATTGGAAAGGAAAATTGAATTATGTTTAGGTTCGTCTTGAATACGTAATCCATTAATGGTCCAAGAAGGATAAAAAAAGGGTCCAGTAGTTTCCATCTTGTAAATTCGTTGTAAATTGTTCAAAGATGTGATCTGAGGGGAAAGAAACGGGGACAGTGGAGGAGGGAGAGGAAAAATGTGTTCTTCTTATAACCGCACTGTGTGTGTGTGTGTGTGTGTGTGTGTGTGTGTTGTGTGTGTGTGTGTGTGTGTGTGTGTGTTTGTGTGTGTGTGTGTGTGTGTGTGTGTGTTGTGTGTGTGTGTGTGTGTGTGTGTGTGTGTGTGTGTGTGTGTGTGTTTAAACATCCGTTGACGTACCAGTGCAACCTTCGGCTGGACATCTACTGGCATACCAGAGCTACCTACCCGAGGCTAAGTATCTGCTGGGTTACCGGTACTAATACCCCACTTAAGTAACCGAGGAGGTAACCGTGTTGTAGTGTACTCTGGCTGCCCTGAGCTGTACGCTCTTCATGAAGCAACAGCTGGCTTACCCCAACAAGGTATTCCATCCTATTTAAGAAACAAAGGACCACAATTTAGTGTCATGGGATCCACAGATCAGCCTCACAATAGCTCTTACGTAAAACACGTCCTTTAAACACATATCACTTTTGCAAAAATACTGCTCAGGAGAAACATTCCCTCTCGTTTTTTTTTGCTTTTTCTCATGCAAATTTGCAATGTGAACACGGGACATTACCACAACACGTGGTTCTTATTATTGTGTTCACGAGAAAGCAGTAAATCCTTAAAGGTCTTGCAACGCCTGGAAAGGAAAAAAAAGCGCACGCTCTATGATGAGCGAAACGTAGCCTTTAACAAAAGCTTGTTTTGGAACGTGTCTTTTCTTACCTGTTGTTCGTGGTAAGCTGTTTGGATCCCGGGTCTTCAAATTAAGAGGAGAGCAATTCCAATTCCTTGAAGCAAGAATCCATCAGCAGTATCACTGTCCCTCCCTTGAAGAGAGCAAGTGATGGAGTCATGGTCAACAAAGGCATCCAAAAACCCACAATACCGCTGAAGAAAAATACTTGTGGTGAGAAAGTCATTCACCAACCAAAAAAAAAAAAATACCATTTAGAGAGGAAACTTAAGATGACATTTCAGTATATTCCCGGACCATTGTCAAGTCACAGCTGAGCGAGACACCAGCTCTGGCATTTTCTTTTTTTATGGCGAGTTTTGAATAAATTCAGGGAAATAATGAGATACAGGAGGGGGATGGGGAGAGAGCGGAGGATAAATAATGTGACCAGCAGTGGTTGCTCTGCTATTCATATGCATATGCAGCTAACTCTGTTGAATTTGCGAGAGGTGTGGGTAAGGAGGCGTGCGTGTGGGTAGGATAGGAAGGGGTGGTGAGGTAGGTTGTAAGGGGTGTTAAGCAAGGGAGGGATGGCAGGTGGAAGGCAGCGAGAGGCAGGGTGGGAAGGGGGGTGGGAGGACAAGAAGGAGGTATTGACCGGGGGAAATGAAGGGGTGGAGGGGGGTGGCATAAACCATCAACACATCCCGATTTAATGCTTTTGTGTTTTGCCTGTGGTAGAGAAAATAAATAAGCAAGACAAACTATTTTTATATCTGAAATTAGCAAGACAAATGGTTAGTGTAATTTTAAGGATCTTTATATATATATATATATATATATATATATATATATATATAATATATATATATATATATATATATATATATATATATATCTTGCAGCCAGCAGGATTCGAGCAGACGTTGGTAGCTGTCCAAGAGTGTGGCTTAGCTCCTAACCTGACGCCTTAAACCACTCAGCCACAGATGCCTCAAAACGTTAGGTAGTCTCCTCGCAAATCATGTTTCTTCCCAGCGCCGGGCACACCAGTGGGCCTTAAAATGGTCTTCGGCTATTTCATTCAGCTCGTCTATGTTGTGGCCTCACGAGCGATACTATACTCAGCAACTCGCAGAAACGAGCGAAATAGAAATAACAAGATATCATCCAAACTTAAAAAGGTGTATGGACATAATTTCATAAAACTACAAACTAGACATTTCAGATCGTAGCTAAATAACACCACCAACGTACAGTAAGCATGACGAGATATCCTAATTGAAAAAAAAAATAAGGTTGATATCATGTCCCGATAACCAGCCTATGTATCTTTAACTATATGATAGAGTTTTAAAATATCGGGAAGTTATTGCAACAATGAATCTGCATTGTTTCTATATTCATGTATGCTGCATGTATTACCGGATGAATAATGTATTCCAAATTTCTCCCTCTTTTTCTTTTCCCTTCTATAAGTATTTTTTGTTGTCCTGGTCTGTTAGGGAGATATCTCCATAAGAATTTCCTTCTCCTGTGTTTGGCCTAAGATATCCTGAGAGATTTTAACTTCTCCTGGAACGAAACCTTGGAAGCTCCGCCGTGTGATGGAATTTAAGAGAACAACAGAGCTAACTTTTGTTCCCACTGTGTAATTATTATATAGAATAGGGCAGAGCATATTGCTGATGTATCAAATTTTGCTTAAAAAAAATGACAGCTGCCCCACCTACCCCTCGTATTACGGACAGCGGTCTGCCCCCACCTCCCGCATTAAGACAGCGGTCTTCCCCACCTCCCGCATTAAGACAGCGGTCTTCCCCACCTCCCGCATTAAGACAGCGGTCTTCCCCACCTCCCGCATTAAGACAGCGGTCTTCCCCACCTCCCGCATTAAGGAGAGCGGTCTTCCCTACCTCCCGCATTAAGAAGAGCGGTCTTCCCCACCTCCCGCATTAAGGACAGCGGTCTTCCCCACCTCCCGCATTAAGGACAGCGGTCTTCCCCACCTCCCGCATTAAAAAGAGCGGTCTTCCCCACCTCGCGTATTAAGAAGAACAGTCTTCCCCACCTCCCGCTTTAAGGAGAACGGTCTTCCCCAAGTGATCACCATTAAGGACAGCGGTCTTCCCCACCTCCCGCATTAAGAACAGCGATCTTCCTCACCTCCTGCATTAAGGATATCGGTCTTCCCTACCTCTCGCATTAAGGAGAGCAGACTTCCCCACCTCCCGCATTAAGGAGAGCAGTCTTCCCCACCTTCCCCTTTAAGGACATGGGTCTTCCCTACCTCCTCATCAGCTCTTCCCCTCACCACAAATACACGTCTTAGAATTGAAATCTTTATCCTCTGTATCATTTTTTTATTTCTTTTATCCAATAACAGTAGGACTCTATGGTCGACTGCCGAGGAGTAAAAAAAAAAAACCCTCTGGAATAATGTCGCTGGAACTTTGCTGACATGTGCTTATATATGAGGGGTGGCGACCCATCCTGAAGACTA